>NC_069402.1:76154243-76156743 GCF_026875155.1 Cherax quadricarinatus
GTCCTCTGAGTCGCTTGCCAGAAGTCCTGCCCAGTTGCCGAGTTTTGTCGACGCCTCACTCGAGGGCACCAGCATGTCGTGCCCCAGGTTGAGTGAAAACCTGCAGCGACTCCTACGATGTCTGCTTCACCGTTCCAGAGGAGACCGTAACCTGTTACGTCACAGCTCAGCCGCAGCGATGTCTCCCGTGTTGCAGTATCTGTCCAGACGCAGGAAGGCGTGCAGTGATGCCCATCGACGCTCATTGCCTTTGACCACGATGTTTAGCACACCCCACATGTTTTTTTCTTCCCTCCCTGTAGGAAGTTTTTTTTCCATGTCCATATGTATATATATGTTTTTATTTTGTGTTCTGTGCCCTGTTCCTACGAGAGAGAGACCGAGTTTCTTTTACTACCAGTATTGTCGCGTCGGGACGACGCGCGGTAGGTGGCCGAGCGTATGTAGACAGCCTGTACTGTCTGCACAGACAGCCCATGCTGTCTGCCAGCTTAGTTCATATTTCGCGCCACTCAGGTGCTGCCATCTATAGGCCTTGCCACTTCAGTATGCCCAGACTTGCCTCGCTCTCACTCACACAGCGGCCTGGCTTCAACACACAAGTACTCTCATCTCTCTCTCGCGGGCATGGCCCTGCCCGGGCCATGGGCACAAACACACAAGCCTGTGTAACCCACCACTACTTATCAATAAAGTAAGAAGCCTCCGAAGACGTATATCATTCATACCCGCCCGCTACCAGAATACCAAATAACCCCCGTTATAGAGGGTATTCCGGGGATCAACGCCCCCGCGGCCCGGTCCACGACCAGGCCTCCCGGTGGATCAGGGCCTGATCAACCAGGCTCTTACTGCTGGCCGCACGTAGTCCAACGTACGAACCACAGCCCGGCTGATCCGGCACCGACTTTAAATATCTGTTCAGCTCCCTCTTGAAGGCAGCCAGGGGCCTATTGGTAATTCCCCTTATGCTTGGTGGGAGGCTGTCGAACAGCCTTTGGCCTAGGACGCTTATTGTGTTTTCTCTTAGTGTACCAATGGCGCCCCTACTTTTCATTGGGGGTATTTTGTATCATCTGCCCAGTTTTTTTTACTTTCGTAGGGAGTGATTTCTGTGCGCAGATTCGGGACTATTCCTTCTAGGATTTTCCAAGTGTAGATTATGATATATCTCTCTCGTCTGCGTTCCAGCGAGTACAAGTGAAGTGCTTCCAAGCGTTCCCAGTAGTTGAGGTGTTTGATGAAACTTGTATGTGCAGTAGAGGTTTCCTGTACACTCTCTAGATCTGCAATTTCACCTGCTTTAAACGGAGATGTTAATGTACAGCAGTATTCCAGCCTAGGCAGAAGTGATATGAAAAAGATCATCATTGGCTTGGCATCTCTTGTTTTGAACGTTCTCATTATCCATCCTATCATTTTCTTTGCACTTGTGATCGTGGCACTGTTGTGATTCTTGAAAGTGAGATCATCAGATATTACCACTCCCAGGTCCCTCGCATTATTTTTTCTGTTCTGTTGTACGATCAAAGTTTGTAGTATACTCAGTTCTAGTTATTATCTCCTCCAGTTTTTCCATAACGGAGTAGTTGGAATTTGTCCTTATTGAACATCATATTGTTTTCCGTTGCTCACTGGAAAACTCGGTTTATATCTCTTGGAGGTTAACCGTGTTCTCAATAGATGACAGTCTCATGCAGATCCTAGTGTCTTCTGCAAAGGATGGCACTGTGCTGTGAATTACATCTCTGTCTGTGTCTGATATGAGGATGAGGAACAGGATGGGGACGAGTACTGTAGCTTGTGGAACAGAGCTTTTCACTATGGCAGCATCCGATTTAACTCTGTTGACCACAACTCTTTGTGTTCGATTGGTTAGAAAGTTGAAGATCCATCTTCCCACTTTGCCAGTTATTCCTTTAGCACGTATCTTGTGCGCTATTACACCATGATCGCACTTGTCAAAGGCTTTTGCAAAGTCTGTGTATATTACATCTACATTCTGTTTTTCTTCCAGTGCATCCAAGACCATATCATAGTGATCCAGTAGTTGCGAGAGGTAGGAGCAACCTGCTCTGAACCCATGTTGCCCTGGATTGTGCACTTTTTGGGAATCTAAATGGTTTGCAATCATACTTCTTAGTACTCTTTCAAAGATTTTCATGATGTGGGACATTAGAGCTATTGGTCTGTAGTTCTTTGCTAATGCTTTGCTGCCACCTTTATGGTGTGGGGCTATATCCGTTGTTTTAAGTGACTGGAATTTCGCCCATATCTTATCTCCTCCATAGTATACTTAGGGCACACGAAAGGGGTTTCTTGCAGTTCTTAATGAACACAGAGTTCCACAAGTCTGGGCCCAGGGCTGAGTGCATGGTCATGCTGTCAATGGCTTTTTCAAAGTCTATCGGAGTTAGGGTAATGTCGGAAATCTGGCATACATTGATGGAGTTTTGAGGCTCATTCATGAAGAAATCATTTGGATTGTCGATCTTTAGAC
>NC_069402.1:76161743-76175586 GCF_026875155.1 Cherax quadricarinatus
TGCTTTACCAAACTATATCATATTCATTTCCATTTCTGTTGTCTCCATGCAGGTTCGTTTGCTTTAACGACTAGTTATATTGTTTTCCAGTCAAGAGGTGTGTGGTACAGTCTACCATTCCTCTCTGTCTCCTATCACACCTTTCATCTCTCATCCTTGCGAGGCTGTCGTTCTGAGCATTTCTTCTGACGATCCTGTCTGCTAAGTATTAATGAGAAAGAAAGTTCACTTTCGTTGTTGCCTGTTCTGAAACAACTTGGGGAGGAGAGCAAGGAGGATGTGCACGAGGTGATGGACTCCACAGAGTGCGTGCGCCTGCGGGGAGCTGGTGGTTGGGGTGAGGAAATTGTTGGGGAGACAGGAAAGGGGAGGGCTAAGGGTGTGGACACGCCAAAAACCTGCCTCTCAACAATAGTGAGAGTTTGTGGTGGAGGTTGCGTGCTTGGCGTGTTTACACTGTGTTGATGCATTGGGGAGGGGAATGGGTGGTTGGGCAAAAGGGAGGGAAGGGATGGAGGGAGGGATGAGTGAGTGAGCTGGTCGTACAGTGGCACCCGCACCCCCAACACCAGCAGTCCTCCCTGGTGCTCTGGCCAGCCTGTGAGTGTGGCACTCTCCCTGCCACTGCCGTAGTGGTGCCGCGCTCTCCGCTACCTCCACAACACGTGCTTGTGTCTCCTCTCTTAACTCACAAGAGGTGTTCTTCGCTCTCTAAAACTTGACGCTTGGTATAAAAAGCCACACAGGTCCGGCGATGATCATCTCACTGGTCACTTACCCAGTGTTCACCTGTACCCATGCACACGGTGCCAATGCCCTCGGGTGTCTAGATACACACGGTGTCTGGTAACAGGGTATCAAAACCCTCTGGTGTCTGGACTCGCACAGTGTCAACACCCTCGGGTGTTCGGACACATACTGACAACACGTTATATATTGCGAAATATATCCGGTATCACCATACTTTGTACCTGGACCAGCACATGGTGTTAACACCCTCTGTGTACCTTTCATTATTTATGTTTGAGAGTGATACGAACGTTTGTGCTTGAGGTACTAAAAATCGCGAGCAAATGCGTGTTTACTGAATTGTCCAACGCAGTAGTAACCATTGATGTGCGCAGTGACGTGTTGTAAATATTCCCATTAATATTAACATGCACACCATGACTGCAATAAGTGCTGCAGGAGCGTGAGGAAGAGCTTGTGTAGCGAGTGTTGTATGGTGAGCGGGATGGGAGGCTGGGTGATGTATGATCTCAGGGATGCTGTGGGCATCCCGCGGATCATGTACCCAGGTGAACCTGCTGGCTGCCCCTCCCCACCCCCCCTCATCCATTAGCTGGTCCTTCAATACCACCTTCACCTGGCGACCTTGACCCCTTAGCCTCCTGTGATCCTCCACCATAGTCCCACGCCCACGGAGGACACACCTACTGACCTGTATTATCTTATTATTTACGTGGCAGGGATGTCATCAGTATGATGGAACATAACAGGTAGTAGGTTAATAGACAGCAGCTATCAGTCCTGTCAAATAAATGTGAAATGGAAAGTTTTTTTTTTTTGGGGGGGGCACCCTGACAGGATTGTTGATCTTTCCTTTTTCATGAACATGTAAGATGACAGGTAAATCTTACAAACTTTTGCTTAGATTCGGTATACATATATCTTTACTTTCCTAAGTATTTCTTAATAAGTTTCAGTACTGCAATATGACCTTTCCAGCCTGGGAGGGCAGGTCTGAGAACGGTCTGGGGGGACAGGTCTGAGAACAGTCTGGGGGGACAGGTCTGACAACGGTCTGAGGGGACAGGTCTGAGAACGGTCTGGGAGGGCAGGTCTGAGAACGGTCTGGGAGGGCAGGTCTGAGAACGGTCTGGGAGGGCAGGTCTGAGAACGGTCTGGGGGGACAGGAATAATCCCCTGAACTACTAACACAACACACAACAACCTTTAACATAGACTGGGACCCTCTGTCCTTACACTAAGTTAACATGACTTCTTCAGGTGCAGAGACTGTCACATAACGTGGTAATGTTCGATCTTACACTCCGTGAATAATGCGTTTCTGTTTTTATGTACATATGTGTCCTTATATATTTATAATCTTCCATATACAATGTTTAAAATTGAGTAATGGTGTTTGGTAATAATTGTGTATAATAGGAAAGGTTAAAATTGGCGACTTGGGCTCCTTTGTCACGAACTACCATTCACACTCCTCTCAAAATTCATGTTTCTTCCCTCACACTTCTCATCTTCATGAGGCATCTGTATCCTCATCTAGAGAATATCTGATGGTCTTCATTATTAGGTATCTGAAAGGTTTACATATATATATATATATATATATATATATATATATATATATTATTATATATATATATATATATAATTTTCTTTCTGTAAGGTCATCTAGACAATTTCGGATGGTCTTATAATTTGAGAATGCCGCATCAGATCGGCGTCAATTTTTCAACGCTGGGGTACAGTAACTAGCGAAAGGTTCGTATCACTATTGGCAAGTGCACCGACTGAAGTCTTGGCTCCCTTTCCATGTATGAAACCGAATCCGAGGTCGTAAGAGGCCACGAGGGAAGCTGGCAAATCAGTCTCACAAGAAATCGGAGGAAAATAAATATCCAAGCCCAGATGTACGTACAAACAGTGTAAGAATTATTAGTGACTGTTGAAATGAGAACCAAATGAAACTACAAAATGAAATGAAATAGTTAGGTCTGACCCTATGAATCAAAGTCAGCAGAAAACTCAAGTATTATACCTGGGGCATTCGTGAAGCTGGATAGTCTGGTAAAATAAATGGAACATGTAAAAATCTCCATTCAAAGAAACGTTGTAGTCACCTAAATTAAGGTATATGTCGTTAACAGGACCTGCATATATTATATCACCTAAAAATGTGCTAGTTCTGCTAATGAGAAACAATGGTCTGACACGAACTGTCCTGCACTCCACGTGAAGGCCATCAGACGAGTAAAGCCATGCACGTCAAATTGAATATGATATTTACAACCATATAGACCGTAAAGAATAAAAGAGGCATAATACCGTGGGAGGAACAGTATACAAATAATCCGCACATTGGAGAATAAAACTTATGACGACGTTTCGGTCCGATTCGGACTGAAACGATAAGTTTCATTCTCTTATGCGCGGTTATTTGCGTATACAAATCGTAGAGATTTTTTTTAGTGTCAGGGTAAGCAGTGATAAGCATGCATCAGCATCTCGGAGTCGTGTTGGACTGGAAATAAGCCAGTGGTTGGCACATCAGTGTTGCTGATGTCAGTGCCAACAACCTTATCCTGTCCTCCCCAGCATAACAAATACTAAAACATACAAACTTGCAGACTTATATAATATTAAACCAGGCAACAACTAAATACCGTTTATTGGTGGACCTCTCACAGTGAAAAACAATGATTTTACCTTGCGCAGGTACCCACATTAAAGGCTATTTTGACAGTGAAATGTGTATAAATGGGCATAGTCCATTTAGACGCCCTGAAAACAGCAGACTATTAATATGTGTTGATCTGTATAATAAGAGTCGGTAATTTGCACAGTTACTTAACACCACAAATGATGTAATCAAGGTTCTGGATGTGAAAATTGAAAATAAAAATTTAAGTTATTGTTTTTGTATGTAAAACACCAGATACAACTATCCAATAGTTTAAAGATCAGCTATTGAAAATTGAACTCTGCCTTGAAAATCATTCAAGACTGGTCCCAGACATATTGTTACTTGATGATTCTTATTTAAGATTCCTAAAATGGAATATCGCAAATGTTAAAGTAGCAAAGACTGGCCAAGGAGGCAGTCTCGATGAACTTAAGACTGATAAATTCATATTAAGTCAGCATATAATGGAACCGACCAGGCTAGAAAATACCATATATTTACAAATAAGGAGGATTTGGTATGGAACATAATGGTGTTCAACACGGCACTCTTGGCTCACACCCTAATTAAATTTCAGATCTGCATACACAGTGAACCTGAACAGCCCAACACAAACATTCATGAGGGTATATTCAACAAACTAAATTTCAACGGTAAACACATGCACTGGGACCAAATAAACCATGACCTTACTGAAATACTCGTTACCTGGAAAGATTGTGTGAGTAACATAGATCTAAACCAGTGTCTCGAAATAATGCTCCGGACACATATCGTAAAAAAAAAATAGAGAGGATGCGAGTTATAAAAAGAGAGATGCTCCCTCTACAGGCAGAGACAATAAATCACAAAACTGTTCAACAACAACAAACTATTTCAAGAATGCTGAGAAAGAAAATCACTGAGCTTAACCTGAACGACTCATACAAACACCAGACGAGACAGAGGGAGTTCAAAGCTGCTAATGAAATTAGCAGAAACGCAGAATGCTTTTTCTCATATGTAAAATCCAAGTTGAAAAGCAGATGTCTATTATTGGTTCCTTGTTTAAAGGAGATGGAACTTGCGTTGAGGGCAACAAAGAGAGGATGAAATACTGAAGTCATTATACGACACTTATTAATTTGCATTGTTATTCAGTTGTGTGAATAATGGTTCACACTATTGAATGATAATGCAGATTAATTTTTCATGAATGAGAGTCAATCCTCTGCCGATGTTTCCATAATGTCTGACATAACTCTTACCACACTCATCTTCGAAGAAACTATTGATGGTATGCCCCTGCACTCTGCCCCTGACTCAGATTTACGGAACTTAATATTCTTCAATAATTGCAAGAAACCATTATCATATACCTTAAATATTTAATAGAGAAGTCTAGTCACAGGAGTCATCCTACGGTCATGTAAAACCCCACTAACAGCTTCACTCAGGCAATCACAAAAAATGTGCAAATATTATCAGAATGTTTGAGAGAGTATAAAGAAGCACAGTTTCTAAGCTCATTGATTTTACTACTGCACAACCCAGGCCATCAGGGTTTAGACCACTCGCTTCTGCTTCTCGCAATTCCTGGAACATTATGACGGTCTGGGATGCACTGAACGATAGATCATCTTGTAAAAACGCACCAAATTCTTGCAGAAAAAAAGGGAAAAGTTGGCTAATGAATATTTAACTTCCTGACAAATAGAACTCAGTAATGGTGAACAAAGTGAAATCAGAGGCTACCCCTGTAAAAAAAAAAATATTGCTCAAAAATGTACTCGCTCCAGTTTTTTTTCATTCTCGTATCAGACATGATACGAGAATGAATCGTAGCACTTTATCCATTACAGACGATATTAAACTTTGTATGAGAATGACATCCAGTTAGGACACAGCAGATCTCCAAGCTGATTTAAATCAGGTTTTCCAGTTTTCCCCAGAAAATATGATGCTCGGTGAGGGCATGTTTTAGTTACCCCGGAAAAAGTGAGAAACAGAAACTGGATCGTACTGTAAAACATGCTTAAACCACTCAATAAATCGGAAGATTGGTGAGGGATGTGCTGTTATTACAACCGCTAGGAAAATAAATAGGCTGGAAAGTCAGATGCCTAGTCCAAGATGAAATTTTCTTAAGTCACGTATTCTCAAGAATGGAATACTGCTGTATCCTAACAACGGTATGTTAATAATTTTTATATGCTTAAAGTAGGCAGACTTGCAGATCTGTACAATGTGCAGAACCTTCCCTGCCCATATAAATTCAACCAAACATTTAAATTATTGAGAAAACTTGAAGTCCCTTGAACTGTACTCGTTGGAAGGTAGGAGAAAATTGTACATCATAATTTACACCTGGAAAATTCTGGAAAATTGGTCCTAAATTTGCACACCGAAATTACTTCCATCGAAAAAGAACGTGGCTGGGCAGAGGGGTACAAAATACCCCCAGTGAAAAGCAAGGAGGAGTGCAATGACTACACTAAGAGATAACTCAATTAATGTAAAGGGACCAAAACTTTTCAACACTTCATACATAAGGAGAGTTTGTAAGAGCAGTTCCTGATCAGCCGGACATTAGTGTATACGTTGAACTGCGTACAGCGAACGCAGACAAGCTGACTGATAGGCTGTAAACGGAAATGTTTGGTCTGGGACTGGGCTGCGGGAGTGGCCCCGGTGCTAAGTTGCCATTTTTATTGAAGAAAAGCAGGTAGAAATTTCCATGTGATAATTAGTGGATTCATCTTCTGATTGGCTCAAATCTTTAACCTCGATCTGCATTAGAAACTTGTGTATTTGAAACTTACATCCATTGAGATAGAGAGGGCTGGGCTTATGATATCCAGGGAAAACTTTCCCGGATCGCACAACTTCCGAAACGTTTTTTTTTTTTTTTCAGCGGTTTGGCGTATATGAATGGGCAATTTTCCCTTTTCGGAAACAAATTCTGTATTAAAACTCACACTTTGGTTCCACTTATCGCTCCACCCTGTCACTAAGTACTATCTGTGTTGTAGCTTCGCACACCAGCAAGGAAATAAATAATGTTGAGACGAGTGTGCCAGGCAGTTTCTCCTTGCCTGGGAAATGGACTGCAATTGTCCATTAAAAATTCTTTTCCGACATGCATATCTTACCTCATTCTGGAAATCTTGTTTCATTCTACAAGTTTTATCTCATGTTCGAAATCTTACTTCATTATAGAAATATTGCATTATTCTGGTAATCTTACTTTCTTTTGGAAATCTTCCCTCTGAAAATCTTACTTTCCTCTGGGAACCTCTCTGAAATCTTATTTTTACCTGGAAATCATTTTCTCTAAAAATCTTACTCTTTGATATCTCTCTCTTCCCTCCGGAAATCTTACTTCCCTCCGGAAATCTTACTTCCCTCTGGAAATCTTACTTCCCTCCGGAAATCTTACTTCCCTCTGGAAATCTTACTTCCCTCTGGAAATCTTACTTCCCTCTGGAAATCTTACCTCAGGCAGGAAACCTTACTACTCTCTGGAAATCTTTTCACTGGCAGGAAATCTCACCTCGTGGTCTAAGTGCCGAAATAACTCTATTTTCGTCGGAGGACTATAGGAGCAGCCGTAAATCCTAATTCCGCTCTCCCGAATGGAGGCGGAGGAGGAGGAGCATTGTTAGGGGCGGCGGGGTAGTAATTGGTGGCGGGTGAGGTCTTAGTGTGATGTCCTCGGGAGACTCTCTGCAACTCACTTTATCTCTTGCAAATCAGGAACGAATTTCACGGGGAGTCTTCACTCGGCTATTTTTGGGATTGAAGAAAAATCTTGCTGAGTCGTTGTTTTCATCGCGTGATTTAACTTGGCTGGTCAAGTGAATGCGGCTTTATATACAAGACGTTGCTCACCAGTGCAAAGGTTAGTTCTTTAAGGGGCAAGAAGTTCCCTCGTTTTCTAATAACATGTTATTTTTCCCTATAATCTACCTTGTCCGTAATTAATGTCTGAGCAAAACTCAGACCTCTACAACACAATTGTCCTCAAATATTGTCAAGTTATACCATGAATTAAAGAAAGATCCCAGACTTCACCTTACGATACAGACAAAGCAAATGCGATAATAATTATGAACATGGTAGATTATAGGGGAAAAATGACATGTTATAGAGGACGGGGGAACTTACATGCCTCTTAATATCATTGCTGTGTACAGAGAACTTCAATTGTATATATAAATTCAATTATCATGGAATGCAGGCAATGATACATAATTTATTCCTGGACAATTCTGGAGAGATTGTTTTCAAATCTCCACACTGAAATTACTAATTGAGTGTGGAGATTTGAGGTTTGTTAGACTTTACAAAATATCTCCAGTGAAGAACAAGGGTGCAACGAGTACACTAGGAAGTGACTGTTGCTTATTTGGATTTTTGTTGTTCGTGTCTGCTCTCCCCTGCCCCCCTAGTGAAAAATGTGTATATTCACCAATTTGTTTTCGGGGAGGGGGACGGGGGGTGTTTCCTCACCTGGTCCCACATTGCTGATTCCATTCCTTTTATGTCCTATCATATCTACTCTCGAAGCTATGTATGGAGGGTGTCTAGAACTTCCTTATACAGCTCAATACACTGCCCTTCAGCTCTGACACTAAAGCACTTCCTAACATTGATGTGGTTTATTCATGATTTTAGTTTTTATATGTGTCTCCTCATCACCGTATGTCTTACTAATTTATACTGTTTCCGGGTATCATCGCCCCAGTTGCCCGGTCCCAGACCAGACCTGGTTGTTTCTCTGTTAGACTGGTTGTTTGTGCTGGCCGTAAACAGTCCAACTTATGCGCGAAAGCCAGGCTTTCGCGCATAAGTTGCTTTTTATTGGAAATACTCTACCGTCAGTATATTAAGTCGCTTGCTTTCATACGGAGTGATTCAATGTGAAGGTTTGGGACCAGTTTCTCCAGGATTTTCTGGAACCAAGTTATGATGTTAACCCCACCCCCTTCTGTATCAACTACTAAATATAAAAAGAAGAAAAACTATACGTTTCTTCTTTTTCGGATTGCCCTGCCTCGGTGGGAAATGGTCCTTGTGTTAAAAAATATGATGTACATTTCCTGCCTAATTTCCAAGAAGTATAGTTCTAAAGCTTTTGTTTCACAAGATTTCAAACGTTCCCAGTAGTTCAGATGTTTTAATTTATACGGACATTGAAGATTCTCTGTATTTTTTCTAGCTGTGCAGTCTCTCCTCCCTTGAAGTGAGCCGTGGGTAGACGGCAATATTCCAGCCTGGAAAGAACAAGTGACCTAAAGCGTATCATCATTGGTTTGTCATCTTGTGTTTGAATATTTCAGTTATCCAACCTATCATTTACCATGCCTTTCTTGCCTATATGAGTATCTTGCACATCGTATATCATGTCTACTGGCTCTTCTCTCGCAAGGTTGTTTGGTTCACCTCCTTTAATCTTTCGTAGTGCGTTCCCGCAGTTCCGGGACTAGTCTCTTTCAAACCTTTGAACTTCCTCGAGCTTCTGAACGTGTTTGATCAGGTAGAGGCTCCTGCGGCATATTCCATGTGTTTTATGTAGGTCATGTAGGGATGGAAGGTCGATACTCCTGCTAATCTCTAGGCAGACACGCTACCTAACTACTCACCTTGCACGTTGTGCATAATGTCCCTAAGGATTCTGTATCAAAGTTCCTGAAGACTAACTTGAAACTAGTTAGCCTCACATATATCGCGAAAGTTATGCGGTTGATGTGCACCTCCCCACAGTATTTTGTGCGTGAAATTCACTTCCAGAGCTTTCTCTGCTGATATTTGTACATTCCCTCCTCCCTGTCTGCAGTCGCTCTCTTGTTGTCCTTTTTCTACACTGATTTTCACTACCTAGCTCATGGTGGGCTCGAGTGGTTATTCACTTAATGACCCTTATAACCTCTTGAAGTTACCCCAGAGTCTGTCAGCTCATGGCCTCATTCTTTTCATTAGTGTCACATTATGGATAAAGGGATATGGCAGCTTGGTTGCCAGTCAGTTTTTCTCAAGGCCCAAACTTTACTCCTGATCCCTCTCGAATCGCCTTCATTGGCTTTTACTGGGGTCTTGACTTGCAGGCCTTATTGTACCTAGTCTTGAAACTGTGGAAAGAGTTTGTCTCCACTGTGAATGTTTTTAAATCACTTGCAATTTTTTTTCGCATGGTTCCCTGTCGTTCACCGTGATAGTTCTTCCTTTTTCAGAATTATTACCTGGTCCTTTACCGTTAGGTTCCTTCTTGTGTGTCATGTGAAGCTGTCTCTGATCTTTTTTCGCGTTTTATGCAATATAGTTTTCGAATTACCTCTATTTCTATTCCCATGTAGTAATGTCAAGTTCATCTCTCCCTTCCTCAAGTTTTTTTATATGCATCTCGAATCCGTTCTCCATATTTTTTTTTACCGTGCGTGTGAAAATGCACGTTCGATATTTTTTGTGTACTCCCTGCGTGTTAAACCTAACTTAATGTAAACAAGAATAAGAAAAATCAAAATTTCTATGAAATTTCAAGCATGAGGAAACACACGAAGGGCTGTTCGCGAGACTCTGGCTGCGGGAATTAGAGAGCTGGTTGGCATCACAGATTTTGTATACATCGTTCCCACGATCTACTGTTCCTCCTCTTTGTTCTATGCCTTTGGCTGAGCCAAGTACTCTGTCTTTTTTTGTTTTGTCTTCATCAAAAGTAAATTTCTGTTGCTGCTTTAGGCATTACGTATACTGTATTATTCATATGTATTTTTATCTTCTCACTTCTAGTTCTCATACCCTTTGTAATTCTTCCAGGAAGTTGATTAATCATTCATTAGTCACCTTTTTTTGTAGTCTTGTTTATTGTGTATCTCTCCGTCTGTCTATAGCCACACACCCTTTAAGGTGTCGGTCAAGGACTCGTAAGGGGCACGTAAGTACCCCTGTCTTCTAATAACATGCTCATTTTTCCACTATAATCTACGTTATCCATAATTACTATCATATTTGCTTTGTCTGTTTCGTAAGGTGAAGTCCAGGATCTTTTCTTAACTCATGGTATTACTTAACAAATCTAAGCAAAGCTCAGATCTCTGCAACACAATTATCCTACATAAGAACATAAGAAAGAAGGAATACTGCAACAGGCCTACTGACCCATGCGGAGCAGGTCCATGTCCCCCCATCCTCGGATTAGCCCAATGACCCACTCAGTCTGGTCAGGTCATATTCACTTAAGGAAGGAGCACGGCACCAGACCCAGCAGCACAAGCTAGTCAGGTCCAACTCACACCCACTCATATATTTATCTAACCTATTTTTAAAACTACACAACGTTTTAGCCTCAATAACTGTACTCGGGAGTTTGTTCCACTTATCCACAACTCTATTACCAAACCAGTGGTTTCCTATATCCTCCCTGAATCTGAATTTTTTCCAACTTGAAACCATTGCTACAAGTCCTATCTTGGCTGGAAATTTTCAGCACGCTATTTACATCCCCTTTATTTATTCCTGTTTTCCATTTATACACCTCGATCATATCATCCCTAATTCTACGCCTTTCGAGAGAGTGCAGATTCAGGGCCCTCAGTCTATCCTCATAGGGAAGATTTCTGATACATGGGATCATCTTTGTCATCCTCCTCTGTACGTTTTCCAGAGCATTCATATCCATTCTGTAATACGGTGACCAGAACTGAGCAGCATAGTCTAAATGAGTCCTAACCAAGGATATATATAATTGAAGAACTACCTGAGGACTTCTATTATTTATACTTCTAGATATGAAGCCAAGAATTCTGTTAGCTTTATTGCGAACACTTATGCACTGTTGTCTTGGTTTTAGATTACTGCTAACCAGAACTCCTAAATCCTTTTTGCAATCAGTAGTATTAAGATCTACATTATTTAGTTTATATGTCGCATGGTTATTTTCCTGTCCAACATTTAGAACTTTGCATTTGTCTATATTAAACTGCATCTGCCACTTCTCCGACCATTGCATCAGTCTATTCAAATCATCCTGGAGTGCTCTAGTGCCCTCATTGGAATGAATTGGACGGCCTATTTTGGTGTCATCAGCAAATTTGCTTATGTCGCTATTTATTCCCTCATCTATGTCGTTTATGTAAATTGTGAACAACAACGGGCCCAACACTGACCCCTGTGGAACACCGCTTGTGACGTGCCCACATTCTGATTTCTCCTCATTTATGCAAACACTCTGTTGCCTATTTGTCAGCCATGCCTCTACCCAGGAAAAAAAATTCTCCTCCTATTCCGTGTGCCTTAAGTTTCCTCAATAGCCTCTGATGTGGAACTCTATCGAAAGATAGATTTGTTAAGTCATACCATGAATTAATAAAAGATCCGGGACTTCACCTTATGAAACAGAGAAAGCAAATGCGATAGTAATTATGGACAAATTAGGATATTAGGAGACAGGGAAACTCACGCGACTCTTAATCCAAGGAACTAAGTCGAGCCTCATTACCTTCCATTGTACAGGCGATGTGTAACCCCATGCGGAATTCAGTCTTCTCCACGAATACGATAATGAAAGTAATAATCTGTAGTCCCACGTCATGAGGATAATTAACACGACTCTCCTGTATGTCTTGAGTGACAGCCTAAGGAATCATAAATCTACTTTTTTAAGTAATACTTGAGGTTACTTTACGTTGGTCCAGGGAAGCCTTGCTTGATTATTTTCAAACAATTTTGCTTGGAATTTTGGCAAGTTTTCCTTGGTAGTAAAATATCAACTTAGGATCTGAAATCTCTCTCTCCTTCATTCTTTCCCTCTCTTCCTCCCTTTATTCCTCCCTCTCTCTCTTCCTCCTCCTATTCCTTCCTCTCTCTCTCTCTCACATACAATTGAAAGCAGACATGGTAGGTATCGACACTATTGATCGTTCGTTAATGGGATCTGTTCAGAATGAACTTTTCGTTTATTTTTTTTTATTTCCGCTGCCTGATCCTGTTGGAACGTTACTTCTTCTCTTCCCTTATTGTTCAGATCAAAGTTTGTTCTCCATTTTGTTGTGCAGTTAGCACTAACAGCCTGTTTGGTCAGACCATGAACCTGGAGGACTGGTCTGAGATCCGGTTACGAGAGTGTTGACCCTGGATATCGTCTTCAGGTAACTTTGAACTTTCCGATTTTTGAGCATAAGTTATTTTGTCGTCTTCGACATTTTGCTCCATGACCATATTTGAACTTTATGCTGCATTAGTGTGCCCACCGAGTTGTGTTTTCAGGGCCGACTCATAGCTCCTGGCCCCGAGTCTTGACTATTATCAACGGGTATTAATACTGTGGCCTCCAAGGCTGATATAAGGCAGCCACCGAGAAGGTACTAACCATCCTGTTTTCCTCTCTTGCAGGATTACTATATAAGATGGCGGATAAATCCTCCGAACATCTTACATTCAGCATAAACTTCTTCTGTTTCTTATATCTTTTATTACTATTGTACATGCTGCGTACTCCAATAGGAGCCTGACTGACTCCGGGAACTCATCAAAGGTATACGCCTTAGATTTGCCAGACGAGCATTTGCTGCGTCAGTTATTTGGTTGATGTGAGCCTCAGGGAAAATTCTGTGTATAATGCTCATGCCAGGGTCCTTCTTGAATAAGATTTGCAGCCATTACCCCCCTTCCGATCCTGTACTCAGTCTTCTTCATCTTCCCTAAACTTCATAATTTTGCACTTCCTGGAGTTAAACTCCAAAAGTCATTTGTGATACAAGAGATGTAACCTGTCCTGATCCATTTGTAGCCTTTCCTGGTCTTTGTCTGCTTGTATTCTTCTCATTAGTTTCACGTCATCTGCTCACAGGGACACCTCTGACTATCCCATCCGTCATGTCATTTACGTGTGCGCGCGTGTGTGTGTGTGTGTGTGTGTGTGTGTGTGTGTGTGTGTGTGTGTGTGTGTGTGGTGTGTGTGTGTGTGTGTGTGTGTGTGTGTGTTTGTGTACGTGCGCATGCGTTTGCGGTGTGTGAGCACGTATGCGTGTAGAATTAGATAATGAAGCCCAGATTGTTTTAGAAATTGTAATCGTGAGTCAGACGCTTCCAAATATCAGAGTAATCATATGTAATCAAGAACATGCTTATATCCACGACAATAAAAAAATCGCAGTTCAAAATTTATTTTTATTTTAAAATAACATTGTAGATGAATGGTTCAGAGAACCGACATGTTGATAAATTAGACACATGTGCAACTCTTGGGTATCTTTATTGAGGAAACGTTTCGCCACACAGTGGCTTCATCAGTCCATACGTAGGAGAAACTTGAAGAACAGGATGTGGGACTGATTACCTCATTCTCCTCCTGTTCTTCAAGTTTCTCCTACGTATGGACTGATGAAGCCACTGTGTGGCGAAACGTTTCCCCCAAAAAGATACCCAAGGGAAGTT
>NC_069402.1:76176086-76206086 GCF_026875155.1 Cherax quadricarinatus
TTCCCCCCTTTTTTTCCAAAATTTATATCCATTCTGAAATACGGTGACCGAACTGGCAGCATAGTCAAAATGAGTCCAAACCCAAGGATATATATAAAAAAGAACAACCTGAGATTCTATTTTTTATACTTCTAGATATAAAAGCCAAGAATTTTGTTAGCTTTTGCAAACATTTATGCACTTTGTCTTGGGTTTTAGTTACTGCAAACCAAAACTCCAAAACCTTTTCGCAACAGTAGTATTAAGTCTACATTATTTGTTTATATGTGCATGGTTATTTTCCTGTGGTGTTGCGTTTTATTTTCTCGTGTTGACGGTACTTAGCTCGGGGTGCGTGTACTTAGCTCTGTGAAGACTTTTGTGTCTCTCTGTGAATCAAAAGGGTGCCCTCTTTGAGCATTTTTACCAGCACTGGAGAAGAACTCGAGTTGCTAAACGGGAGATACGGCGTTTTAACGGAGGGAACAAGGATTCGTAGTAATCCCCTTTTTGTGAGCTCCGGGTTAAGAGGGGAGCTTGGTCAGGGGTGGGCAACATGGAACCAAGTGAGATTAAAAAAACGGTTGGAGAGGCAGAAAAAAGGGAAAAACCAGAAGACTGCCGGGGAAAACTTCCAACTCATTCTCGGTGCAAACCTGCGAATGGATGTTCTATGGAATCCCCAAATGGCCCAAGGAAAGCTTTTGCAGACGTGAGGAGACACCCCTAGAAACCCCAACAAAGGGACCACGAAAAACGTCATGACGAATTTAAAGGGGTGAAATTACCGGGCGAATGTAGTCGACTACTCGGAGATCCCCGGACGACGCCCGGAAGGTAAAAACTTTGGGTTTTTTGGGGGTTGCCATTTTGGGTTTCATGGATAGGGCATTTGTTGAAGGTGGATAGGGGCAGAGAGTGTGTTTCCTGGGGCGGGATGAAGGAAATTGTAGCCGTCTGGATAAATCAGGAGGTAATGGGAGAAATCCTTTTATCTGTCTCAGTGCTGGAGGCAATGGGGTTGGCGAGTAGGTGTAAAACCCTGATTAGCAGGTATAGGTCGCAATAGAGATAATTGGGAAGAAGGGTGGGAAACCTGTCATTGGGCTTTTTGCCAAGGGGGGGTTTGGGAAAATAAAGGGGTTTGCCAGAGAATTGGTGCAATTGGGGGTTGGACAAATCGAAAGGGGAAAATGCAGAAAATTTTCATTGAAACGGGACCTCTTTATGGCAAAAATGACATTATGCCGGGATGGATTCACTTTTTAGGTGTGGGGTGGGAGCATGGCCAAACGCAGTGGAGGGCTGTAGGTCTTTAAACTAGGAAAGTTAGTGTATGGGTTTTGCGGGAAAACTCTGAAGTCCAGGGTGTAACATGGTCTAGGAGAACAGTTTAAAAGGCAAAATGAGGAGGATATTTTGGGAAAACCAAATGGGACTAATTGAAATGACAGTAATAGGGTTTTGGGAATAACAAAAGGAGCAGGAAAAGGTAAAAAAGAAGGAGGTCATTAAATATTTATTACCCAAAAAGTCGCAGTGCAGAATAAAAAGGGGCGAGTTGAGATAGTTGCTATGCAGGAACATAGATGATTTGCCATTTTTGAGAGTGGTTTAAATTAAAAAGTCGGGAATGCCTGCAGAATGTCCCAAATTTAGGGTTTTAAATTGTTCCAAGTAATAGAAGTATCGGGAAGGGGGGTGGGGTGGCTTGTATTCCCAGATCGTTGAATGTTTTCTAAAAAAAGGTATTAAATCTGAAGTAAAAACGAGTCTGTTTTGGTAGAATTTTCAGAGGGGCATGAAAATTAATTTTAGGGGTTTATTACCCTCCCCAAATTAGATAGGGAAAAGGGGGATACTATGGGAGGAAAAAAAAATTTGGGCCCCAAGGCACGATAATGTAGAAATTCTAGGGACTTTAACTTAGTATATTGATTGGAATCTTTGATGGGGAAATTTAGAATCATACGATTTCTTTGAAAATAGTTCAGGATTTTCTTTTGAAGCAGTTTGTGAAGAACCTACAAGGGGTTTTAAAAGCTGATTGTTTGGCAAAAAAATGAATCCCCTTTTAAAAAATTTTGAAATTTCAGAGGAATGGGGGGTAGCGACCCCAAATCAAATTACATGTAGAATTGAATGGAAGTTTGATATAGGGGTAAAATAGTAACAGTCCCAGTTTTCGCTTAGCAGTTACATGGGCATAAGAAAAATTTCATCTGTTGATGGGGTAACGAAGGAGCTATAATTTGACATTTTTGAACACAAACATGCTGCTCAAAGAACCTTTTTTCCCTTTTAAGGGAAAATTTGATCAAAAAAGAAATGCCCCCAAAAAGGATGAAAATAGGCGAAATATCTATTGGGGATAAGAAAGGAATTTATAGGATATCAAAAAGGCGAGGGATTTTATGAATCAGTATATTGACATTAAGAGGGACATTAAAAAGGGGATAAGAAAAGTTAAAAGGGGACTATGAAATTAAAAGTTGCTAGGGATTCTAAAACAAACCCCAAAAATTTTTTTTCCAGGTTATAGAAAAAAAGTCAGAGATAAGAAGGGCCCCTTAAAAAATAACTATGGGATCTTACTGAAAAAGAGAATAAATGTGCTCGATTTTAAATAATTATTTTCCTTGGGTTTTTAACGGAAGACACTAATAATTTCCCCGGGAATTTAATTTTTTTTGTGGGTCAGAAGAAGATAAAATGTAAATCACAGCCTAGTGAAATGGTTGTGAAGCAGTAGAGACGAAGCAAAATAAGTCCCGGGTCCTGATGAGGGGTTTTTTTAAGGGTTTTAAGGAATGTAAAAGGAAGTCTGGAACCATTAACAATATTTTTAATTTATCTCTTCAAACGGTGCATGTTGATATGTGGAAGATGGTAAAGTAATTCCTATTTTAAAAAGGGGGGAAGTCTTTTCCCAAATTACCCCCCAATAAGCCGACCCCAATTGTAGGCAATTACTGAGTCAATTATAGTGGGAAATTTTAAAAAGCCTCCCTAAGCCTGTTGAAATGATACTCAGGGATTCACAAGAGGCCCCGGGCTTGTTAAAATTTATTTAAATTTCTTCATAAACTTTTTTGCCTGTTTCCCCCGATAAAGAATTTGATATTTTTTTCTTAATTTTAGTAAGGCTTTTATGAGGTTTCCCCCCAAAAAACTGTTGAAGAAAGTAGCGCCATGGCATTGGGGGAAGGGTTTCTCTCGTGGGTCGAATATGGGCTTTTCAGAAGGAAGCAAAGAGTGCCATAAAAGGGTTAAATCCGAGTGGGGACGTAACAAGTGGGGTTCCCGGGGTCATTCTTGGGCCCGTTGCTGTTTTAAATATATTCAAGATCTTGATGAAGGAATTATAGTGTATGAGCAAAATTCGCCCATGACACGAAGATGGGGGATAATTGATCAAAACGTAGATTTAGGGGAAATTAGGAGGATTTTGACAAACTCTACTCTTGGTCAGAAAAGTGGCGATCAGTTCAAAGTAAAATAAATGCAAGGTTTGAAGCTCGGGAGTGTCCAAACCCTAGCACTTATAAGTTAAATAATGTAAACTTAACCATACAGATTGCGAAAAGGCTTGGGGGTTATGGTAAGCAGCAACCTTAAACCAAACAAAAATGCCTAAGCGTACGTAATAAGGCAAATAGTTTTACTGGGATTTATATCAAGAAGTGTAAGCAACAGAAGTCCAAGAGGTCATACTGCAGCTTTATAACATCATTAGTAAGGCCTCCCCTAGTTTATGCAGCTCAATTCTGGTCTCCATATTACAGAATGGACATAAATTCGTTAGAAAACATTCAGCGTAGGATGACTAAATTAATACATAGCATTAAAAAATCTTCCTTATGAAGAAAGATTGAAGACTCTTAAGTTACATTCACTTGTTAGACGAAGGAATGAGGGGAGACCTGATCGAAGTGTATAAGGGAAGATAGGTATTAATAAAGGGGATATTAACAAGGTCTTGAGGATATCTCCCAAGAGAGAACCCGCAGTAATGGATTTTTAAAATTTGATAATTTAGATTTAGAAAGGACATAGGAAAGTATTGGTTTGGAAATAGGGTGTAGATGAGTGGAACACTCTACCTAGTTGGGTTATTGAGGCTAGGACTTTGGGTAGTTTCAAAATTAGGTTGGATAAATACATGAGTGGGATGGGTTGGATTTGAGTGGGACTTGCACATCAGAGCTTAGTTCTTGTGTAGCACTGAAAATTGGGTAGGTCAAATGTTTGTTAGTGGGATGAATTGTAAAGGACCTGCCTAGTATGGGCCAACAGGCCTGCTGCAGTGTTCCTCCTTTCTTATGTTCTTATGTTCTTATTTGTCTATATTAAACTGCATCTGCCACTTCTCCGACCATTGCATCAGTCTATTCAAATCATCCTGGAGTGCTCTAGTGCCCTCATTGGAATGAATTGGACGGCCTATTTTGGTGTCATCAGCAAATTTGCTTATGTCGCTATTTATTCCCTCATCTATGTCGTTTATGTAAATTGTGAACAACAACGGGCCCAACACTGACCCCTGTGGAACACCGCTTGTGACGTGCCCACATTCTGATTTCTCCTCATTTATGCAAACACTCTGTTGCCTATTTGTCAGCCATGCCTCTACCCAGGAAAAAAATTCTCCTCCTATTCCGTGTGCCTTAAGTTTCCTCAATAGCCTCTGATGTGGAACTCTATCGAAAGATAGATTTGTTAAGTCATACCATGAATTAATGAAAGATCCGGGACTTCACCTTATGAAACAGAGAAAGCAAATGCGATAGTAATTATGGACAAATTAGGATATTAGGAGACAGGGAAACTCACGCGACTCTTAATCCAAGGAACTAAGTCGAGCCTCATTACCTTCCATTGTACAGGCGATGTGTAACCCCATACGGAATTCAGTCTTCTCCACGAATACGATAATGAAAGTAATAATCTGTAGTCCCACGTCATGAGGATAATTAACACGACTCTCCTGTATGTCTTAAGTGACAGCCTAAGGAATCATAAATCTACTTTTTTAAGTAATACTTGAGGTTACTTTACGTTGGTCCAGGGAAGCCTTGCTTGATTATTTTCAAACAATTTTGCTTGGAATTTTGGCAAGTTTTCCTTGGTAGTAAAATATCAACTTAGGATCTGAAATCTCTCTCTCCTTCATTCTTTCCCTCTCTTCCTCCCTTTATTCCTCCCTCTCTCTCTTCCTCCTCCTATTCCTTCCTCTCTCTCTCTCTCTCTCACATACAATTGAAAGCAGACATGGTAGGTATCGACACTATTGATCGTTCGTTAATGGGATCTGTTCAGAATGAACTTTTCGTTTATTTTTTTTTATTTCCGCTGCCTGATCCTGTTGGAACGTTACTTCTTCTCTTCCCTTATTGTTCAGATCAAAGTTTGTTCTCCGTTTTGTTGTGCAGTTAGCACTAACAGCCTGTTTGGTCAGACCATGAACCTGGAGGACTGGTCTGAGATCCGGTTACGGGAGTGTTGACCCTGGATATCGTCTTCAGGTAACTGTTTGAACTTTCCGATTTTTGAGCATAAGTTATTTTGTCGTCTTCGACATTTTGCTTCATGACCATATTTGAACTTTATGCTGCATTAGTGTGCCCACCGAGTTGTGTTTTCAGGGCCGACTCATAGCTCCTGGCCCCGCGTCTTGACTATTATCAACGGGTATTAATACTGTGGCCTCCAAGGCTGATATAAGGCAGCCACCGAGAAGGTACTAACCATCCTGTTTTCCTCTCTTGCAGGATTACTATATAAGATGGCGGATAAATCCTCCGAACATCTTACATTCAGCATAAACTTCTTCTGTTTCTTATATCTTTTATTACTATTGTACATGCTGCGTACTCCAATAGGGGCCTGACGAACAAGATGTACAGTGACTGACTCCGGGAACTCATCAAAGGTAACTCATCAAAGATATACGCCTTAGATTTGCCAGACGAGCATTTGCTGCGTCAGTTATTTGGTTGATGTGAGCCTCAGGGAAAATTCTGTGTATAATGCTCATGCCAGGGTCCTTCTTGAATAAGATTTGCAGCCATTACCCCCCTTCCGATCCTGTACTCAGTCTTCTTCATCTTCCCTAAACTTCATAATTTTGCACTTCCTGGGGTTAAACTCCAAAAGTCATTTGTGATACAAGAGATGTAACCTGTCCTGATCCATTTGTAGCCTTTCCTGGTCTTTATCTGCTTGTATTCTTCTCATTAGTTTCACGTCATCTGCTCACAGGGACACTTCTGACTATCCCATCCGTCATGTCATTTACGTGTGCGTGTGTGTGTGTGTGTGTGTGTGTGTGTGTGTGTGTGTGTGTGTGTGTTAGTTACCATTTTGTCCTAGGCACATGTCGATTAGACACTAGGCCTGTTGTATATGAGCATGTGTTAGTTACCATTTTGTCCTAGGCACATGTCGATTAGACACTAGGCCTGTTGTAGGTGTGTAGGTGTGTGTTGTGTGTTGTGTGTGTTGTGTGTGTATGTGTGTGTGTACTCACCTATTTGTACTCACTTATTTGTGGTTGCAGGGGTCGATTCATAGCTCCTGGCCCCGCCTCTTCGCTGATTGTGTGTGTGTGTGTGTGTGTGTGTGTCGTGTGTGTGTGTAGTGTGTCGTGTGTGTGTAGTGTGTCGTGTGTGTGTGTAGTGTGTCGTGTGTGTGTGTAGTGTGTCGTGTGTATGTGTAGTGTGTGTGTGTGTGTGTGTAGTGTGTCGTGTGTGTGTGTAGTGTGTCGTGTGTAGTGTGCCGTGTGTGTGTGTAGTGTGTCGTGTGCGTGTGTCGTGTGTGTGTGTAGTGTGTCGTGTGTGTGTGTAGTGTCGTGTGTGTGTGTAGTGTCGTGTGTGTGTGTAGTGTCGTGTGTGTGTGTGTGTGTGTGTGTGTGTGTGTGTGTGTGTGTGTGTGTGTGTGTGTGTGTGTGTGTGTGTAGTGTCGTGTGTAGTGTCGTGTGTGTAGTGTGTGTGTGTGTGTGTGTGTGTGTGTGTGTGTGTGTGGTGTGTGTGTGTGTGGTGTGTGTGTGTGTGTGTGTGTGTGTGTGTGTGGTGTGTGTTGTGTGTGTGGTGTGTGTGTGTGTATGGTGTGCGTGTGTGTGTGTGTGTGTGTGTGTGTGTGTGTGTGTGTGTGTGTGGGGGCACGCGCGCGTTGTGTGTAGTGTCGTGTGTGTGTGTGTGTGTGTTTGTGTTTGTGTACGTGCGCATGCGTTTGCGGTGTGTGAGCACGTATGCGTGTAGAATTAGATAATGAAGCCCAGATTGTTTTAGAAATTGTAATCGTGAGTCAGACGCTTCCAAATATCAGAGTAATCGTATGTAATCAAGAACATGTTCATATCTACGACAATAAAAAATCGCAGTTCAGAATTTATTTTTATTTTAAAATAACATTAACATCAGCAGGCCTGTAATACATAAAATAGAATCCAGCTTTAACAGTAGAAAATATAATGGTTTATGTGCTCTAAGCAGGAGGACAGACGCGATTTAAATAGTGTCATCATTCACACTACAATTTATCTCTCGCTTTAAAAGTCTTCTTTATCAACACAAACAATTTTCTGGTCGTCTTGACAATTGCCTTATTGTGTCTTCGAACCAAAGGTCAGTTGTCATTATGACTACCAGAACTTTCCCGCGTTCCTTCTTGTGTTTTGTATACAGTGTTCCTTTTGAGATCTTCATTCTTTCCAGATGTAAGTAGTAGGAACTTAGTCACCATTGAACGTTGTTATTCGTCACTACCCACTGACCGACTGTGCCTATGTCTTCCTAAAGTTTTTCCATGCTTTCTACCGAGGTGATTTTATCTTTCTTATTTTAGTATCCGAAAATATTACGGAATTTGTTGCAAGTGTTTGTTTTTATCAGTGTCCTCTATAAGGATAAGAAACAGTAAAGGCGTCACGGTCGTTTCTTGTGCATATAGATGTTTTTACTTTGCTTATACAATATTTTTGTCTTTACTGCCACTTTTTGTGTTCTGCCTGTCAGAAAGTTAAACAACCATTTGCCTACTCCGTTATACCTATCGCCCCTATTTTATGCTCAGTCGCCCCATGCTGTGAAATCCGTGTACACCACATCAGCGTTTTGAGTTTCTTCCAACGCCTCATTAATTCCATAATAGTGGTTTAGCAGCTATTATAAGCATAATCTTCGCTCTCTAAATCCATGCTGATTTTGGCTATGCATGTTTTGTTGTTCCACAAATTTTGTAATTTGACATTTCAACTGCCTTTCGAAGATTTTTGTGTAATAGAGCTACTGGTCTGTAATTTTTGGCTATCGCTCTTCTGCCTCCTTTATGCAAAGGGACTATGTCAGCACACTTTCAGGCCTCTGAGATTTCATCCAGATCTAAACTCTTTCTCCAAAAGATACTGAGTGCTCGTGCTAGTGGTATATTGCATTGCTATATGAATAAGGAATTTTGTGAATCCAGTCCAGGTGCTTCATGAATGGGTATGTTTTCTATTTCTTTTTCGAATTCTGTTGAATAGTGCTTATGCTAGTTATATGATCTGTGGCCTTCATAGGTAACGAAAAAAATTTTGCACCTTCCGCCCTGCCCAGGTGAAGATCAGTGTGGACATTTACTGTTTACAGTAAACACCACTCAAGTATAAATTCTATTATCGATTGCAGTGGATTGATACAGTGCTGTTATGTCGCTGTTGGATATTGATACAGTGCTGTTATGTCGCTGTTGGATATTGATACAGTGCTGTTATGTCGCTGTTGGATATTGATACAGTGCTGTTATGTCGCTGTTGGATATTGATACAGTGCTGTTATGTCCCTGTTGGATATTGATAGTGCTGTTATGTCGCTGTTGGATATTGATACAGTGCTGTTATGTCGCTGTTGGATATTGATACAGTGCTGTTATGTCCCTGTTGGATATTGATACAGTGCTGTTATGTCGCTGTTGGATATTGATACAGTGCTGTTATGTCCCTGTTGGATATTGATACAGTGCTGTTATGTCCCTGTTGGATATTGATACAGTGCTGTTATGTCGCTGTTGGATATTGATACAGTGCTGTTATGTCCCTGTTGGATATTGATACAGTGCTGTTATGTCGCTGTTGGATATTGATACAGTGCTGTTATGTCGCTGTTGGATATTGATACAGTGCTGTTATGTCGCTGTTGGATATTGATAGTGCTGTTATGTCGCTGTTGGATATTGATACAGTGCTGTTATGTCCCTGTTGGATATTGATAGTGCTGTTATGTCGCTGTTTGATATTGATACAGTGCTGTTATGTCGCTGTTGGATATTGATACAGTGCTGTTATGTCTCTGTTGTATATTGATACAGTGCTGTTACGTCGCTGTTGGATATTGATACAGTGCTGTTATGTCGCTGTTGGATATTGGTACAGTGCTGTTATGTCCCTGTTGGATATTGATAGTGCTGTTATGTCGCTGTTGGATATTGATACAGTGCTGTTATGTCCCTGTTGGATATTGATACAGTGCTGTTATGTCCCTGTTGGATATTGATACAGTGCTGTTATGTCGTTGTTGGATATTGATACAGTGCTGTTATGTCGCTGTTGGATATTGATACAGTGCTGTTATGTCGCTGTTGGATATTGATACAGTGCTGTTATGTCCCTGTTGGATATTGATAGTGCTGTTATGTCGCTGTTTGATATTGATACAGTGCTGTTATGTCGCTGTTGGATATTGATACAGTGCTGTTATGTCTCTGTTGTATATTGATACAGTGCTGTTACGTCGCTGTTGGATATTGATACAGTGCTGTTATGTCGCTGTTGGATATTGGTACAGTGCTGTTATGTCCCTGTTGGATATTGATAGTGCTGTTATGTCGCTGTTGGATATTGATACAGTGCTGTTATGTCCCTGTTGGATATTGATACAGTGCTGTTATGTCCCTGTTGGATATTGATACAGTGCTGTTATGTCGCTGTTGGATATTGATACAGTGCTGTTATGTCGCTGTTGGATATTGATACAGTGCTGTTATGTCCCTGTTGGATATTGATACAGTGCTGTTATGTCCCTGTTGGATATTGATACAGTGCTGTTATGTCCCTGTTGGATATTGATACAGTGCTGTTATGTCGCTGTTGGATATTGATACAGTGCTGTTATGTCGCTGTTGGATATTGATACAGTGCTGTTATGTCCCTGTTGGATATTGATACAGTACAGTTATGTTGCTGTTGGATATTGATACAGTGCTGTTATGTCGCTGTTGGATATTGATACAGTACAGTTATGTCGCTGTTGGATATTGATACAGTGCTGTTATGTCCCTGTTGGATATTGATACAGTGCTGTTATGTCCCTGTTGGATATTGATACAGTGCTGTTATATCCCTGTTGGATATTGATACAGTACAGTTATGTCGCTGTTGGATATTGATACAGTGCTGTTATGTCCCTGTTGGATATTGATACAGTACAGTTATGTCGCTGTTGGATATTGATACAGTGCTGGTATGTCCCTGTTGGATATTGATACAGTACAGTTATGTCGCTGTTGGATATTGATACAGTGCTGTTATGTCCCTGTTGGATATTGATACAGTACAGTTATGTCGCTGTTGGATATTGATACAGTGCTGTTATGTCCCTGTTGGATATTGATACAGTACAGTTATGTCGCTGTTGGATATTGATACAGTGCTGTTATGTCCCTGTTGGATATTGATACAGTGCTGTTATGTCCCTGTTGGATATTGATACAGTACAGTTATGTCGCTGTTGGATATTGATACAGTGCTTTTATGTCCCTGTTGGATATTGATACATTACTGTTATGTTCCTGTTGGATATTAATACAGTACAGTTATGTCCCTGTTGGATATTGATACAATGCTGTTATGTTCCTGTTGGATATTGATACATTACTGTTATGTTCCTGTTGGATATTAATACAGTAGTTATGTCCCTGTTGGATATTGATACAATGCTGTTATGTTCCTGTTGGATATTGATACATTACTGTTATGTTCCTGTTGGATATGATAATGCTAAAGATAATTTGGGCGAGTACTGTGCTTTGTGAAAGAGTTTTTCACTGTAGAGGCCTATTTATGCCTAAATATGCCTACTCAGGATGGACATGCCACTCATTGTAAAGTAACACCTTCCATGACAAAAATTATGAAATAAAATCGTGAGGCAACATAGACGCTGCTCTACTGACCTCGAACACAGCAATTAAGACAATAGTTTGATTAATGTGCTTGAGAAAACGTCTATAAAAGGCATAATAATTATTGCACAGATGAGGGAATAAATTATAATTTGACGGGCGAGGGAGATGAGCGTGGGTGAAGTGTGATGCTGAGAACTTTGAGTACCTGTTGACGAGTCCTCCTTCCCGGCTCAGACCAGGTCTACTGATTGACGGCCAGATCATTCAAACTGTTGGTACTCGCTGAAGGCAGTCCTACATTTATACAATATGTAATTCATATTTTGATGAGAAGTTGTTGAAAAATCTTAAATCTTTTATGCTTATTGAGATATGCTTTAGGGTACTTTTTTTTTGCACCGTATTTCTTGCCTCCCTCTCTGAGTTCAACGTCTAATTTTAATACGCAGATTCTTTGTATATAAATTACAGGGAGTATAATTTAGAGGTTTTCAGCGTTCCAACAATTTGTGTGTTTATATTCATAACGGCAGGGGAAGGTTCTCCCCATACTCTCTCGATCTGCAATTTCGCCTTATCTAAATGGGGAGTAGGGGGGGGGGGTAGGGAGAGCCGGCTATCACTGTAGAGCAATATTCATTTCTAGAGTGTACAAGGGCCTGAATGAGTATCTTTATTGGCTTGGCATCTGCGGTGAAGGCTCATGCGTTATGTAGCTTATTATCACAGTTCACATTATTGTGTTTCTTGAAAATTAGGTCTCCGACGTGGTTAGTTCTTACCCCGACATCCTTTACATCCTGCTTCATCCTCTCTATCTCTTTCCTTCTACATTTCACCCGTCACCTCATTATCTGCAACACTACATCTTCGACTTTCCCAGCCACTTCGTCCTCATCCTCTGTGTTCTCATTCACTTAATCTTCGTTCCTCATTTAATTCCCTGGTAGTCTTGCAAGAACTTCCCTAGACTTCACCTGCCTCCTCCTCTGCCTCTTTCAAGAGGGAGTCTGAGCCAGTAAAACTGTCCTCGTGTTGCAACTTCCTCCCTCTTACCCTGATCAACCCAGTTTTTTTTTTTTTTCTGTTCTGGAGGAATGAGAAATGTCCGCTTCATTGAAATGCTGGCGAGATGAAAACAAGACGAGTTTTTATACACAGTCAAAGCAGCTTTTAGAAGTAGTACTTCTGGTGGATATTTGTGGGTTACTTCGGTGGTAATTTGAGTCTAGATGTGTACGACACATGTACAACACTTTGATGTCTTTATTTTCGAAACGTTATGCCTTCGGACAAGCCTGGCCTAAGCCGGGCTGCGAGAGTAGGAAAATTCTCGAAAGCCTTCTAAGAAATGATATCAAAGATTTCAGTCGAATACAGAGGTGACTGGAGACAATTGAAGAAGTGATTGAGATGTGCAGTCTCTCAGCCTAAATAGATGTTGTTGAGTCCATTATGTTGGTCAAAGTGTTGCACTTGTGACTTATTTATCTACTTGTCGGTATTGTATACTATTAACATAATGAATTTTAGTTTAGAAGTAAATCACTGTGATAATACTGGTGGGGTGAAGGTATCAGCGACGCAGATTTAAACAAAACTGAGGGGCTGGACTTTCTTCGACTTGTTGTGATTGTTAGTTTTTTTCATGAAACTCGTATGGGTGATTCAGTGCAAGTGTTAGTGGAGGTTCGATACTCCATCCGCTTACTGAACCTCGCTCTTTGACCACTCAGGCTGTTAGTGACTGAATTTTTTTAAAAAAAAACGTGGGTGTTCATCCCCTTACAAACAAATGGTGAAGGGGTACAGTAAAGCCTCCACATTTTAAAATCCTGGAAAAACCACACGACCTGCATACCTTAGTCAAATAACAGCTGTTATTTTTATACTAAAAAGTCAGCTGTTGGGAACACTGCGGGAATGTTTTGGGCTTCTCACTAAATTAGAACCCTTTTGATCCTCGAGGTTTTTTTTAGGTTGAAAGGGGACAAGACGGCTTTTCACTTGGTTAAAAAAATTTACGACGACATTTGCGATGAGGAAAGGGGTTGGGGGGCCGCGGTGCCAAGAGCGGTGGTGTTTGGTGCTTCGGGGGATGGTGACGGGGTAGTGCTAGGTCTTCAGGTTGGTGAGGGTGGGGGTGCTCGGTACTTCGGGTTTGGTGACGGGGTGGGCTCGGTATTTCAGGTTGGTGACGGTGGGGTGTCGGTACTTCGGGTTGGTGACGGTGGTGGTGCTCGGTACTTCGGTTGGTGACGGTGGGGTGCTCGGTATTCGGGTTGGTGACGGTGGTGGGCTGGGTATTCGGGTTTGGTGAGGTGGCGGTGTTAGATCACTGAATATCAAGATACAGTTTTTGAGCTGTGTTGCAGAGGTCATTTCAAAGCTTTAAAAATATAGCTTATTTATTTATTGTGAATAAAAACTACAAGACGTACTCCTGTGACAGTTTTCAAGATTTTACTTACTCCGCAGGGCTGGGGGATTGTTTTTTAAAGACCGAATGAGTGTATCTCTCACTGGGGTAAGTACAGTAGGGTATACCGGGCCTACAATAGTGCTATATATAAAACATAAAAAAGAAGGAACACTGCAACAGACCACTGCCCCCAGCGGAGCGGTCCTGTCACCCCCCGGTTACCCCAAATGCCCCCCCCCAGTTGGTCCCCCCACTAAAGGAAGGAGCACGGCACCAGACCCAGCAGCAAAAACCAGCGTTATTATTAGGGGTCTTTCAAAACTTAAGTTCCCTAGTATTTTTAGATGCTTTCAGAGTCTATAGAGCATAAATTTCAGGTTTTTCGTGGGGATCTTTCTATTTTTGAAAGCAGCTTGAACCCCAGAAAATACCCCCCTTGCTGCTTTAGTCTTCCCATGTAGCCCCCTACACTGTTTTAATTTTTCACCATTAAATTTTCCTTTTTTCTTCGCTTTTTCTTCTTTTTCCCCCCTTTCAATCTTCCTCTCCGCCCCCCTTTATCCTTCGTTTTTTCTTTTCAAACAAAGGGGGTCAACTGGCTGGGGTGTCAGCTTTGGGATTACGGTTCCACGACCACCACCCTTCACGGGGCCGGCTGCCAAGGGTGGAATCTTTTTCCGATTTTGGTCAGTGTGGCCAAAAGATGAAGAAACCCCGGTTTCCCCTGCAGCTTTTTACCATTACCTTTTCCCTTATCTTCGTTTTATTCACTTTTCCCTTTTTGGCCCTGCCATTTTTGCCCTTTCACTTTTCTCTTCCTTCTAATCCACCTTCTCACTTTTGCCCTTCATTTTGAAATTTCCCCCATTTACACCTTTCCCCACACTTCTCACTCCCCTAAACCCTTTCCTCCCCTTTCCCCTTTTTCCCCCGTCAATCCACCCCCCCCCCTTTTTTTTTTTTTTTTTTTTTTTTTTTGGCACCCCCCCCTACCTCCCCATCATCCTTTAACTTCCTCATCCTTCTTTTCGCTTCGGTCCCCTTTTTTTTTCCTGTGTACCTTCGCCCCCCGCCCTCCCCTTTTTTTCTCTCTTACCGTGAGTACACCGCATCGTGGGGATACTTTTTACAAAACCTTAAATTTCATTGACAGATTGTTGGTGTACCGCACATGGTGGAATACAACATCCAGTGTGCTTTTGTTGTACAACACATTTACTTTAAATTTTCCCCCCGATGCCCTTTACGGCACTTACCATTTTCTTTTTTTTTTTTTTTGTTTACTGCTGGGTGAACAGGTATAAATAGTTTTCCCCGTTCCTCTCGAGGGCCCCGGGGATTGAATTCGTTACTTTTTGGGGTTGTGTACCAGTCTGATCACTGAGCTACAACAACCCTCCTAAAGATTCTTTTTTTATATACAATGATTGGATCACACTTGCTGATTCTTTTTAATGGAAGCCGTGCAAATATGCCATGGCTCGATTTTTTTTTCACTACAGTTCACACATTTGCATGCTTTTGTTCCAGGAGGGAACGCACAGCAGGGACTAACTTTGGGTCCCTGCGGGTGTTGGGGATTTTGTTTTTTTTTTTAAAAAACCCTGGATTAATCAGCTGTGCGAAAATACCGTATTCTGTATGATAGTTACATTGTGGAAAAAAGTAGTTCATCATAGGTCATTTCATATATGCATATGTTAAAACCCTTTCACCCAGAGGTAAAAGACTTCGTAGGGAAATTTTGGGATATCGTGAAGCATCCATGAACGGGGTTTTCAGCTCCTACGAGAGTTCACTTTACCAAACTGCAATTACAAAACCCTTTCCCAGGGAGGCCCCTAACGTTGAAATTTTGAGCTACTCTCCCTCCCCTTTGATCAAACCTGACTGCCTCTCATTACAAATTCCCCATTATTGTAGACCCTTAGGATTTGGCGCTTTTTCCATCAATATAATAACAATAATAAAAAATGGAGTTACTATTATTTAGTCATTCCCAAAAGGCTCATGTCACGGAGCAAGAAACGAAAATTTACATACGGAGAAAAATACTACACACAATATGTAAACAATTCTGGTCGTGACTACAGTAACTTCAACTTTTTAAACTTATTTTATGCAGTAATACTGGCGGGAGGGGGTGGGGGATGGGGGTGCGCTCTTCTCCACCCCCCCTGACGAAGGTACTCCGCCCCCCGCGAGGGGGGGCGGTCCCCCCCCATCCCCAACACTGACCCTTGCCTTACCCCCCCGTGACGCAGAATCTGTAAAGGTTTACGGGGGGCGCTGTGCAGTTTTCCAGCCCCGTTGGGTGAAATTAATGAAAATTTTGGGTTTTAGTGGTTTTTAACTGAACAGTTCTGTGAAACCCTCTTCTTTAGACTAGATAGTTCGTGACACCATCGTTTTTGAGGGTGAGATAGTTTGTGACACCCGTCGTTTTTGGAACTGAGATAGTTCTGTGACACCAGTCGTTCTTGAGACAGATAGTTCTTTGACACCAGTCGTTCTTGAGACTGTGATAGTCCTGTGACAGCAGTGGCTCTTGAGACAGAGTCATTTCTGTGACACCAGTCGTTCTTGAACAGTTTGAGGCTGAGATAGTCAGTTCTGTGACACCAGTGGCTCTTAAGATTGAAGCAGTGTTTCAATCTTGCAGAGTGGTGCAATACCTCTCACGTGCTGTCACTAGCGGGTCTACTTAATAAAATCTATTTGTAGGCTCAGGTATCAGCTCCTGGTCCCCTTCAAAAAATGCTTTGATTGGGATTACTGGTTTTTTGATCTGGGGCCCTTTTCATACCTATCTTAAGGTTGTGTATTAAGTTTACCTCCCCCCCTTCATCATCCAAATCGTTTCCCCTTTTTAACTCCCCTGAAATAAAAAAAATTTTCCTAACATTTTTATCGTTCATTTCCTTTACTTCCCGTTTGTTCTCTTGTTTCCCGAGCCTCTTAAAAATTTAAAAAATGTAAACTTTCTGCCCCAGCAAATTTTCCAAATTTTTCCCTAGTTATCTTCTCTGCGGTTTTACTTTCCCTTTTCCCCCTTTGAACATGTTTTTTTTTCGGTTGGGGCAATCTGGTTGCAAAAAACCGGACTTTTTCGAGTTTCGTTCTTGCTTGACCGGAGGGGTCCACACTAACACGACTCAGAGTTGGCCTGAATAAGTCGGTAAAAGTTCGAAATATTCTTTGTTTAGTTAAGATTTCTGTTTGAACTTGTTAAATTTGCTGTGAGGGTACTGGTGAAGATATGACATTGATGGGTGGGGTGAAGGTAGACGGGGGCAGGTGTGCCAGTTGTGATGAAGGTATACGGGTGCAGGTTGTCGGGGTTTCGAGTTAAAGTATGACGGGTGACAAGGGACAGGAAGTTTTACGGGGGTGGGGGTGCGGGGGATGGATGGGTGGGGGTAATTGGCGATGGACGTTGGTGAAGAGGGCGGGGAGGGTGTGACAGGTAAGACGGGGTTTTTTGTGACAGGTGCAACGTTGAAAGATGTGAAAATTTTGCTGACCCGTTGAGCCTCTACATCCTCAACGATTTAATTTACTTGTTAAAGAGCGATATTTCTCTTCTTACTCCCCGGGTCCGTGTATAGAGCCCGGCACAAGTGTGTATAGGTCCGGTATAGAACCCCAAACAACACGGGTATAGGCTCCCTGTATGAGCCCAAGCAACCCCTTGTATAGGCTACGTGATAACCCAAAACAACACTGTTAAAGGGTACGTGTAAAGCCCAAGCAACCCCGTGTGTATAGGCTACGGTATAGAGCCCCCAAACAACACGTGTTATAGGTACGGTTAAAACCCAACAACACGTGTGTAAGGCTACGTGTATAGAGGCCCCAAACAACACGTTGTAAGGGTACGTGTATAGAGCCCCAAACAACACGTGTGTATAGGTACGTTTAAACCCAAGCAACCCGTGTGTAAGGCTAGTTATAAGCCCCAACAAAAACGTGTGTTAGGGTCGGGTTTTTGAGCCCAAGCAACACGGTGATAGGCACGTGTATAGAGCCCAAACAACACTGTGTATAGGCTACGTGTATAGAGCCAAGAAAAATGAAATAGGCCCGGTATAAGCCTAGTAGCTGCCCCCTTTACCCAAAAAAGCGGATAGTGGAAAAAAGTTCGGTTTTTTTTTTGGGGGAAACAAAACCCCGATTGACGTGTCAAAAATTTCATCTTTCCCTCAACAAGTGTTGCCACAAGGTTTTGAAAATATTTTTAAAAACATCTCAAAAAGCATAAAAATTTCATGTAAATATTTATAATATAGCATCGCTGCTAACAACGTTTCGGTCAAGAGGGTCGCATTACAACAGTGGTGTAAAAGATAAATTGACAATTGGGGAAATCTTGGGAATTTTTATTTAGGAAACGTTTTTCCACACAGTGGCTTCATCAGTCCCTACAAAGGAGAAACTTGAAGAACAGGAGGGGAAAAGAGGTAAATTTTTCCCTAAACCTTTATCGATGTGGGGCAGCCATATTGGGGAAATTTTTCGCTTGCCAATTCTTGGGACGACCCCTTTTAAAATTGAACAAAGTTACCACCTATGACTGCTCACCTCTCCTGCAACGGTTTTTAAGCTCCTTCTCAGCACGTATGCCCTATTCTATTCAAGATTAGGACGACCACATCGACTCAAGGTTGAGGGGCTGATTACCTCATTCTCCCCCTTTTTTCAAGATTTTCCCCTTTTTATGGACTGATGAAGCCCCTGTTGGCGAAACGTTTCCTCAATAAAAAACCCAAAGTTCACATGTGCTAATTTATCAACTGCGGGTTTTCTGAACCATTCATCTACAAAGTGGTGTAAACTAACCTGTGCGCTGCCCGTCGATAAAAGTACAGCACATACAATTATGTACAGTACATAATACTTGATAATGATAATAAACCATTATGTTACTCGTTTATGAATTTACTATATTTTTTTGTCGTTATTCTTGAGTGTACTCTTTCTACTTAAAAAAAAAAGTTTGCTGTAAAACAGTATGCGATGTTATTCCGGCAGCAGCCTCATACATCTCGTGTTTACCGTGTCTTGATAGCATCATTTTCCCTTGTGCTTGATTTAATCTCGTGCGTTATCTGCTTACAAGCAAATCTGTGATGAAAAACACAAAGCATATAACCTAGGTGTAGTAGGCTATACCATCTTGGGTTTGTGTAAGTACACTATGATATTCGCACAACGAAATCGCCTAACGACGCTTTTCTCAGAACATATCCCCATCGTTAAGCGACGTATGAATATATATATATTTATATATATATATATATATATATATATATATATATGCACGCACGCGCGTGTGTGTGTGAGTGAGTTAACTGAGAATGGTGTGAGTTCTGTGGCGAAAAAGCGTTATTAATGAGAGAGATCAGAGGAGAATGGCCAGACAGGTTGAAGCTGACAGGCAGACGACACTAACTCAAATAACCACTGTTTACAACAGTGGTATGCAGAAGAGCATCTCTGAATGCACATCACATGGAACCACTGTTTACAACAGTGGTATGCAGAAGAGCATCTCTGAATGCACATCACATGGAACCTTGACGTTGGCTACGGCAGCAGACCACACAAGGTTCCACTCCTCTCAGCTAAGAACAGGAAACTGAGTCTAGTGGGCACAGCTTCACCAAAACTGGACAGTTGATGATTAGATAAACATTGCCTGGTCTGACGAATTGCGATTTACGCTGCGAGATGTAAGAATCAGAATTCGGTTGGAACCTTTGAGGATGTGGTGGAATGGGAGATTAACAGCATTAATGTGCAGCCGACAAATCTGCAGCAACTGCGTGTATATATTAGAAATGTTTTCAGTGCCTTGTTGAATCCATGCAACGAAGAATTCGGGCTGTTCTGGGGGCAAAGGCGGGCCGTACCCAGTATTAGAAGGGTATATCTAATATAAGTTGACATATATATGTAGCAGAAATTAGGTAAAACAAATTATGTACATTAAGATAAGTGAGGTTTCTGAGTTAGGTTTAGCCCCATTATACACACACACACACACACACAAACACACACACACACACACACTTATTATATTGCAATGCAACCACTGTGAAAGAATACAGAAATTCCAAGCGCTCTCGTGACTACTCATTATCATTTTTCCTTGATAATGTAAGTAATCGCGAAAGCGCTTGGAATTTTTCTATTCTTTCACAGTGGTTGCATTTCATATTCTGAAATCACCTGTTTACTGTGATCTTATTGCGCATATATATATATATATATATATTATATATATATATATATATATATATATATATATAATATAATATATATATATATATATATATATACTATATATATCTTGCCGAAAATGTAAAACTGGTCAATTAGCAAGAACTCATTTAAAATTAAGTCATTTCTGAAATTTTCTCTTATACGTTTAAAGATATATTTTTTTCATTAATGTTAATGTAAAAATTTTTAATTTTGCATCATAAGAATCTTAGAAAACTTACCTAACCTTATTATAACAAGAACAATTTATTTTAGCCTAACCCAACTAAATATATTTTAAATACGTTTACAATAATTTAATACTAAACAAACACAATCAAATATATTTTTTTCGTTAGGTTCAGAATGATTTTAGCGAAATTATTGCATACACAAATTTTCACTTGTCCTATATGGCAAGATGAGCGTTGCTATTTAAGCCAAGATGGCAAGTTCTGCCTATTCGGCACGACATATATATATATATATATATATATATATATATATATATATATATAATATATATATATATATATATATATATATATATTTGTCATTGAAAAAATATCTGTCTTTAAAAAAAAATTTGGTTGAAGATAAATTTTTAAGAGAGTTCGGCCTATTCGGTAAGTTCCTCGTATTAGGCACGACATATATAGATAGATATAATACATACCATATATTTTTCAGACATTTGAGGCACTAAAACAGTGTCAAGAAAATCACTGTTATTTAAAATATAATTCTTTGAACAAGATCTGAAGTTATACAGTGGAAAACAAAATAGAAAGTGAAGTAGAATAAGAGTGCAGAGAGAAACCAATGAATAAATTAGATAAATATTCCGAATGTTTTTGAAGGTTGCTGGCACTTTGTCAGTCATTAACGCAACAGGATATATCAGTAGTGTCTTATTCAACACGATAAGGATCTAAGATAATTCCATGTGACTGAAGAAAAAAGATGTTGAGTGATATCGATAACTCTAAGTTAAGCCTTCACAGCATTTGTTGACTCTAATTTTAAGGTAAGGGACCTAAAAAACCATGAAGAATTTATCAAACGGTTGTCAGATATGAAGCCAACACTGCCATCCATATGAAGATTGGATAAAACATTCAAGGTTAACAATTTAATAAGATCATAAGAAGTTCAACAGGGTTTGTTTTAAAAATTGGTGTAAGTGTTTCGTGAAAATGTTTATTTTGCTAATATGAAATATTTCCGGTTCTTGCATTCAGCAGTGTCCACTTGAGAACTGAAGAGTGAAAGATGATGGCGCTGTTAATTGGTATTGATGTGACCTAGGTGTTCGCAAAGGGTATTATGCATTATTTACATAAACTGAAAGTATGTAATTAGTTTCTGCATTCATTCCTGATCAGCCAGGCTGTGATTCCTACCAAGAAAATGCTCACATTAACCATTACTATATTAGAATAACGAAGTTAATGTGAGCCAGGCTGATCAGGAATGGTTTGCCGAAACTGTCTACATTCCTGTTTGATAAATGAAATGGCTAACATAAACATAACAGAGAAATGTAGTAATTTAGCATAATGTACCTTCTATCCCCTTGCTTAAATAAATTGAAAAGATAACCACTCAAGACGAAATCTTTCTCCTAACTGTTAGTAAGCAAATGTAATTTATTTACGTTGATGGATCTAAACACGAGTCCACTGGGCAGGGCTGTTTCTGCAACTTGCCGCTGCTGTGAATAAGAATTCTAGCTACCATGTTGAGTAAGGCATAACAAACTAACAGTTGGGCTTCTGCATTATAAACTGAATTATAATATAGTATAATTAGCGACTGTCATTACTGAATGCTCTTGACTCTCATCATTCACATAGCATGCTTATTTCTGAAGCTGTGTTTTGTATATACGAGCATATACAATAATCGAAGAGAAAGGAGTATATGTAGAATTGTGATGGATTCCATCCCACACATCTATCTCCAGGTAGACACCAAGAAACTCGTGTGGTACCCCATATAAGATGGTTATGGGTGCCCAGTATACCTGGAGGTTATTCCGGGGATCAACGCCCCCGCGGCCCGGTCCATGACCAGGCCTCCCGATGGATCAGGGCCTGATCAATTAGGCTGTTACTGCTGGCCGCACGCAGTCCAACGTACGAGCCACAGCCCGGCTGATCCGGCACTGACTTAAGGTATCTGTCCAGCTCTCTCTTGAAGGCAGCCAGGGGTTTATTGGCAATTCCCCTAATGCTTGATGGGAGACTGTTGAACAGTTTTGGGCCCCGGACACTTATGGTGTTGCTCTTCGCCTAGCCGCCCCCATCCTCACCGAACATAGGTGTATTTGCGGCAGGGCGACAGCTGATCAATTCGGACTTCATGGTCTCGTGTGTCACACAGCAGAAGGGAAGTATGCCAAGCATGAGGAGGTCAATGACATAAAGAGAAGCCTCGCCACAGCCCGTTGCCCAGCTCAACGGGAACCCCAAGTGCAGAGGTCTGACGGAAGTCTAAAGCGTCCTGATGGAGCCACTATGCTACCTTGGAAGGATGGAAAGCAGATTGCCTGGGACTACACATGCGCCGCCACATTGGCAGACACCTACTTGCCATACTCCGTAGTGGAAGGGGGTGGAGCTGCCAGCCACAGGGAGACTCAGAAGATCCGCAAATATGAAGACCTTCCCCCTTGCTATAACTTCATCCCAATAGGGTCGGAGACCCTTGGAGCATGGGGCAAGTGTGCTCTAAAGTTCCTAATAGAGCTGGGTGAAAAGCTCATTATAGAAACAAAGGACCACAGGGCGACCAGCTTCCTCTTTCAGAGACTCAGTGTTGCGATCCAGAGAGGAAATGCCTGCAGCATTCTGGGCACGCAGCCCACCGCCGGGGAGCTGGACGAAGTATTCGAGATGTAGCGCTGAGTTACCTATGTTGTTTTACTTTGTATCGTATTTTTGTGAATGGAGGCTTGTGTCTAGCACAAGCCTCCACTCAGCTTTTTGTTGAGTTACTTTTGCCTTTGGGTGATTTCCTGTAGTGTCCCCAGCATAAATACCTTAGAGAGTTGTACAGAGTAAGTAATGCTATTTAAGGTACATAGTTATGTATCTTCGAGACGATGCTTACTGTTTTGGAGGCCTTTGTTACGTGTTGAATATGGGTGTTGAATTTCAAGCTGCTGTCAAGGTATAGACCTAAGAATTTTCCCTCGTTTTGCCTTGCATCGTGAGAACGGTTGATCATTATATTTAGCTGGACATTTGCAGATCTTTTCCCAGACATCATGTAGAAGGTCTAGTCAGTGTTTATTGGTAATCATCCAAGTCATCCAGTTTTTATTGCTTCTTTTTTTTATAGAAGAGGAGAGGAAATTTGTTTCGAACAGTGTACGGAAAGACTAATTTCTACCTTGAAATCATGCTGTCCTCTATGGATGTCAGTTATAAAGATTCATGTGACATCTGCGAAGGATGATATAACACTATGATTATATTTGTTTTGTCAAATATAAGGTGATAAAAGAATCAGGGCTAGTACTGTCTTGAAGTTCTAAGATATTTACTATGAAAGCCTTTGAGTTAACGCTCCTGCTTGTTATGAAGTTGAAGATCACTCGGCCCTTCAATCCAATTAATCTCTTGGTATACATTCTGGCTTTCACTTTTTCCCATTTTTTTTTTGTCTCCAGAGGCGAAGATGGTGTTCCCAGGAGAGTTAACTTCGTCCTGGAGGATAAATTCCTAGTATGTTCAAACTGCGTGAGCTTGTCTGCGCACAGCTTACATCTCCTGACCTTCATTCATAGAGGAAGGCTAAATATACACTGGTCTCTGTTGGCACCCCTTACCTCACACTTCTCATCACCCATATTTACCTTCCTATCCTCTATGCTCCATTCTTACCAATTTCTTTCTTGCATTCTTCGTTTTCCTACTTCCTGTTCTTTTTAAATTGACCTTTTCATACACTTACATCTTTTAATTTCTTCTTCACCTGTCCTCAATGAAATGTTTCTCCTTCCTTTACCTTTTATCCCCATTCTTTATCTCAATCTTATATTATTTTACTTTCTGTTTATTTTATCTAAGCAGTTATCTTTCTTATTCTACTTTTCATTTTGTATTTTTCTATTTCCTTGTGACTTTCTTACTGCCTTTTATCAATAAACCTATATTTTCCCATCTGTCCTACCCAATTTTAATTAAAAAATAATTTTCTCTTTTTCTCAAATCACCAGGAGTCAGTCAACTTGAATTACCTTTACCCAATCAACAGAGATTGCAATCATCGGTTATCAGTATATAAAGTCAAAGGGTACACAGTCATTAATAATAATATCTTTATTTGCTACAAGTACATGTACAAGGTATACAGTCCTAGCTGACATTAATTACATACTACTATATAGAAAGCCGCTTGTTATGCAGAGCATTTCGGGCAAATTAAGTCGGTTTTGTCCCAAGATGCGACCCACACCAGTCGACTAACTCCCAGGTACCCATTTTACTGAATGGTGAGCATAAACAACCAGTGTAAAGAAACGCCCAATGTTTCTACCCTCGCTGGTAATCGAACCCAGGCCCCCTCCGTGTGAAGCGAGAGCTTTAGCCACCACGCCACGGGGCACCGTATTCACTTAACAGATGTCTGTTAACCGACCAAACTTAAAACTTGACTAGTCAATAGGATTATTATATGCACTGTATATGAAGGCAATGTATGTGTGGGTGTGTGTAGGGGAAGTCTATCGTATTTGTTCTTGAAACTATGTATGAGGCTTACCCCCACCACTTCATGGAAGTCATTCCACTTCCCGACTACCCTGAGACCGAACAAATACTTCTTGACATCCCAGTGACTCATCTGTGTCTAGCTTCCAGTGCCCTTGAGTATCTATTTCCCGCCTTTGTCTGTCCCTCTAGCAATTCCTCTTGAGCATTCTCTATGTTACCCTGTCTCTCTTAGTCCTCCATTTCCCGTTTACTAATCGCGAGACGCTTCCTGGTAATACTCAGTTCTTCACTTTCAGTATATACACATCGAGAAGAGTCTTTCTCTCAGAGTATATACAATGAGAGTTTACTTCAAACCCTCTTTTAAAGCTTAAAGTGTCCATCACTGGAGGTATAAAGATTTTCCTACCAGTCTTAGTGACCTTCGTGTAGGCTATATGCTTTAAGCCCTATAAACCAACCAAGCAACCAGTCTTAATCAGGAGTCTTTCTTCGTGGGTCAATAGAAGCCCCAGTGAGCGGTTTTGTCCGGCAAGAAGCGTCAAAAGAATGGTGTTGGCAGGCAGCAAGCTGCAGTGTTTATCCAGGTACTTGGCCCCCAAGGTATTTGTTTACATCCTAGTTGGGGAGGTTGGAGAGGATTTGAGGAGAGGAGAGGCTTCTGGGGTTTTACTCTGATGAGGGGGAGGGGTAGCGAGAAGGCTTGCAGATGGGGAGAGTTGTAGAGAGGGCTTATTTCTTGGGTGGCATTGAAAATTGGGTTGGGCAAATGTTTTGTTAGTGGGATGAATTGTAAAGGACCTGCCTAGTATGGGCCAGCAGGCCTCCTGCAGTGTTCCTCCTTTCTTATGTTCTTATGTTCTTATGTGTTACTCAGAGGGAAGGGGCAAAGAGAACGTTTCCTGGTGAGGGAAGTTGGGAGAGGGGCGGCTTCTGGGGCGTTAATCTGGTTCAGGGTAAGGGAGGAGAAGGCTTCCTGGTGGGGAAGACTAGCTTGTTACTAACAGATCTGGCCCAGGGCCGGACTACGAGAATATGAGCACTCTGGAAACCCAGCCACACCTCCGCCGTCACCACCACCACCATCACCACCACCAACACCATCAGCACCATCACCACCAACACCACCAACACCACCACCATCACCAAAACCACCACTTCCACCACCAAAGCCACCACTTTCACCACCAAAATGTCCTCCTCCCCCTCTACAAACTCCTTTCTCTACACCTGTACCTTACTCCCACTCCTCTTCAAACTCCTTTCTCTATACCTGTACCTTACTCCCCACTCCTCCTTGCCCTTCTCTATCCCATGTCCTTTCCCTCTCCTTTATCTCCATTAGGAAGCCTGGTCTGGGACCGGGCTGCAGGAGCGCTGACCTCCGGCAGCGACTCCGGGTAAACTCATCCCTCTTCCCTTATGTTCGTTGCCCCATCCACCTTCCCTCATCTCCATGTACCCATGACTTCTTTTCCTTTCCTTCTTCGTCCCCTCCCTCCATTCCATTCACCCCATTACTTTTGCTCTCCTTATCTCCACCGTCATTTCCATCCCCTATCCCCAACACTCACCATAATGGTACAAGACAAGCAAAGTCGTAAACTACGAGACGAATAGTTGTGGAATAATAGTGGTGGTGGTGACTGTGGTGTTGGTGTTATGGGTGGTGGTCATGTGGGTGGTGGCGAGGTTGTTGGTGGTGATGTGGGCGGTGGTAATGGCTTGAGTGATTGTGGTGGTGATGGTGGTGGCGGCGGCGAAGGTGATGCTGAGGGGTGGTGATAAGGTGACGGTGTGCGTGATAGTGTCTACCTACCTGGAGTCTACCTGGAGGGCATTCCTGGGATCAACGCCCCCGCGGCCCGGTCCACGACCAGGCCTCCCGGTAGCTCAGGGCCTGATCAACGAGGCTGTTACTGCTGGCCGCACGCAATCTAACGTACGAACTACAACCCGGCTGATCCGGCAGCTCCCTCTTGAAGACAACCAGGGGTCTTCCCGTAATGCCCCTTATTGCTGGTGGGAGGCTGTTGAACAGTCTTGAGCCCCGGACACTTATTGTGTTTTCTCTTAGTGTACCAGTGACTCCCCTACTTTTCACTGGGGGTATGTTGCATCGCCTGCCAAGTCTTTTGCTTTCGTATGAAGTGATTGCTGTGTGCATATTAGGGACCAGTCCCTCCAGAATCTTCCAGGTGTAGATTATGATATATCTCTCTCGCCTGCGCTCCAGTGAGTACAAGTGCTTCCAGGCGCTCCCAGTAGTTAAGGTGTTTGATGGAACTTATACGTGTGTTAGGTAAGACACATATGCAACAGTTAGGTATCTTTATTATGAAACGTTTCGCCTACACAGTAGGCTTCTTCAGTCAAGTACAGAAAAGTTGATAGAAGCAGAAGATACTTGAAGACGATGTAATCAGTCCATCACCCTTAAAGTTTTGAGGTGGTCAGTCCCTCAGTCTGGAGAAGAGCATTGTACTATGCTCTTCTCCAGACTGAGGGACTGACCACCTCAAAACTTTAAGGGTGATGGACTGATTACATCGTCTTCAAGTATCTTCTGCTTCTATCAACTTTTCTGTACTTGACTGAAGAAGCCTACTGTGTAGGCGAAACGTTTCATAATAAAGATACCTAACTGTTGCATATGTGTCTTACCTAACAACCTGTCGGTATTTTATACCATTTTAATGTTCAACTTATACGTGCAGTAAAGGTTCACTGTACATTCTCTAGTTCTGCAGTTTTACCTGCCTTGAATGGGGATGTTAATGTACAGCAGTATTCCAGCCTAGAGAGAATGATTTAAAAAGGATCATTGGCTTAGCATCTCTTGTCTTGAATGTTCTCATTATCCATCCTATCAGTTTCCTAGTAGATGTGATAGTGGCATTGTTGTGGTCCTTGAAGGTGAGGTCTTCGGACATTACCACACCCAGGTCCTTCACATTACTTTTCCGCTCTATTGTGTGATTGTAGTTTGTAGTATACTCAGTCCTAGTTATTGTTCTCTCAAGTTTAGTGATGGTGTGGGCATTGGTGGCGGTGAGAGTGAGAAGTGAAGTTAATGGCAGTATTTTGAAGGTTGTAGTTATTTAGCCTATCAATTTCCTTGCTCTTGTGGTAGTAATACTTGTGATTCTAGAATGCAAGATATGTCCTTATCATTCTTAAGCTCCTTGCATTACTCTTCTACCTTGTTGAGTCTGGTGGTGGGTGATGCAAGCTCCATAGTGAGGAAATGACTTTGAGGTCGAGACCACAAGGCTGGGCTGCGAGAGGAGAACAACTCTCGAAACCCATCAGAGGTATATTAAAAGAACCTGAAAGTGCAATGGTAGGTGGCAGGTGTGGGGTGGTATAAACCTTGGTAATAAATACCGACAAGTTGGTTTAGAAAGACACGTAAGCAAACACTATAACATATTTATTAGAAAACGTTTCGGTCCTGGGACCTTGATCACTTCTAACATACAGAGGTAGAAAGACATTATATATATAGGCGGAGAGTGAGATGTGACGCACGTGACCTGAGGAATGTCATAAGAACATAAGAATGGAGGAACACTGTAGAAGGCCTACTGGCCCATGCGAGGCAGGTCCTTATCAAAACAACCTCTGCCTATGATGAGGATTTCATCGTCTACCCGTCCTCATCATAGGCAGAGGTTGTTTTGATAAGGACCTGCCTCGCATGGGCCAGTAGGCCTTCTACAGTGTTCCTCCATTCTTATGTTCTTATGACATTCCTCAGGTCACGTGCGTCACATCTCACTCTCCGCCTATATATATAATGTCTTTCTACCTCTGTATGTTAGAAGTGATCAAGGTCCCAGGACCGAAACGTTTTCTAATAAATATGTTATAGTGTTTGCTTACGTGTCTTTCTAAACCAGGTGTGGGGTAAAAGAGAAAAGCCGCATTAAGTAAAAGAAAAGGTCGCATGAGTAACTGTGCATTGCCTGTTACATAGGTGACTGCTGCTCCAGCTGTTACATAGGTGACTGCTGCTCCAGCTGTTACATAGGTGACTGCTGCTCCAGCTGTTTGTGATGTACAGTACAATAATAAATATCACGAAGCCTTTACCTGAGGACTGAGAGATATTACAATTAATTGATGGTACGAAGTTAACATGTGGCTGTCTTTAATAGTGTTAGTATAAAATAAACTCATAGCTGTCTTTAATAGTTTTTTAGTAAAAAAAAATTCATAGCTGTTTTTAACGTTTTTCAGTAGAAAATGAACTCATAGCTGTCCTTAATTAATAGGGGACGGGAGTTCCCTAAGTCGGTCTCTCGTTAACTGAACTGTGGTGCCTACACTGGAATGCTTTCTGCTAGGCCCAACAGCCAGATTGATTAAAACATCAGCCAGGTCTGTTATGTGACCGGTCCGCGGGGGGAGCGGGTCGATGACTCCATAATCGACTTGAGGCAGAAGCTACATAAAACATATTTGGTTAAATTTACCGAGATATGTGTTTGGTGGTGTGTTTGTGGTACAGACTGGTGCAGTGGTCATCCTTGTTATCTGAGATGAGATGTGCCTTGACTTTCTCTTGCCGTTTCCTCTCCACTTTCTGTTTATTTGTGTGCGTTTTCTGTCTCTTCTTGCTCTGTCTAGGAGAATTGGATCTCTTATCAGTGCCGGTAATGACGTTTCGTTCATCTTCTATTTTTTCGCAGTCGTATCAGATGTTATTTTATCCTCTCTCTCTCTCTCTCTCTCTCTCTCTCTCTCTCTCTCTCTCTCTCTCTCTCTCTCTCTCTCTCTCTCTCTCATCTCTCTCTCTCTCTCTCTCTCTTTTCCCCTCTTCCTTTACCTTCTCAAAAAAAGTTATCCTCGTCTTTGTCTTCATTCCTTGATCTTCCCTCCTGTTCTACCTCCTCCATTTACCCACCGTAGTCCTTCGTTATCTTATCTTCATCCTATTGCCTTTCATCATTTAACGTCCTACTATTTCACTGGTTGGGATGGTGAGTGTTGATGGTGACGGTGCGTGTTGATGGTGATGGTGGGTGTTGGTGGTGATGGGTGTTGATGGTGATGGTGTGTGTTGGTGGTGATGGGTGTTGATGGTGATGGTGCGTGGTGATGGTGGGTGGTGATGGTTGGTGTTGATGGTGATGGTGGGTGTTGATGGTGATGGTAGGTGTTGATGGTGATGGTAGGTGTTTATGTTGAAGGGCGTTGATGTTGAAGGGCGTTGATGGTGATGGTAGGTGTTGATGGTGATGGTAGGTGTTGATGGTGATGGTGGGTGTTGATGGCGATGGTGGGTGTTGATAGTAATGGTAGGTGTTGATGGGGATGGTAGGTGTTGATGGTGATAGGTGTTGATGGTGATGGTGGGTGTTGACGGTGATGGTAGGTGTTGATGGTGATGGTAGGTGTTGATGTTGAAGGGCGTTGATGGTGATTTGGGAGGTGTTGATGGTGATG
>NC_069402.1:76211086-76288586 GCF_026875155.1 Cherax quadricarinatus
CCTCCAGCTTATCTTATTCATCCTCCAGATTCATGTTTACTCATCCTCCACTTCATGTCTTACCCTCAGACTTCTAAACGTTTACCATTCTCCAGCTCACGTCTACTCATCCTCCAGCTTCATGTCTTACTACCTCTCCCCTTCATGCTTACTCATCCTCACTAGCTTCCATGCCTTTACTCATTCCTCCAGCTTCACCCTCTTACCCTCCAGCTTCATTGTCTTACTTCCCTCCAGCTTCACGTCTTATCCTCCAGCTTCATGTCTTACTCATCCTCAAGCTTCACTTCTTACTCATCCTCCAGCTTCACCTCTTACTCATCCTCCAGCTTCACGTCTTACTCATCCTCCAGCTTCATGTCTTACTCATCCTCCAGCTTCATGGCTTATCCTCCAGCTTCACTTCTTACTCATTCTCAAACTTCACGTCTTACTCATCCTCCAGCTTCACGTCTTACTCATCCTCCAGCTTCACGTCTTTCTCATCCTCCAGCTTCACGTCTTTCTCATCCTCCAGCTTCACCTCTTACTCATCCTCCAGCTTCACGTCTTACTCATCCTCCAGCTTCATGTCTTACTCATCCTCCAGCTCATGCCTTACCCTCCAGCTCACGTTACTCATCCTCCAGCTTCAGTCTTATTCATCTCCAGCTTCGTCTTACTCATTCCTCCAGCTTCATGTCTTACTCATCCTCCAGCTTCATGTCTTACCCTCCAGCTTCACGTCTTACTCATCCTCCAGCTTCATGTCTTACTCATCCTCCAGCTTTATATCTTACTCATCCTCCAGCTTCATGTCTTACTCATCCTCCAGCTTCGTCTTACTCATTCTCCAGCTTCACTTCTTACTCATCCTCCAGCTTCACGTCTTACTCATCCTCCAGCTTCACGTCCTACTCATCCTCCAGCTTCATGGCTTACTCATCCTCCAGCTTCACGTCTTACTCATCCTCCAGCGTCACGTCTTACTTATCTCACTTCTGCTACTCATCCTCAGCTCGTCTTACTCATCCTCCAGCTTCACGTCTTACTCATCCTCCAGCTTCGTCTTACTCATCCTCCAGCTTCATGTCTTACTCATCCTCCAGCTTCACGTCTTACTCATCCTCCAGCTTCATGTCTTACTCATCCTCCAGCTTCATGTCTTACCCTCCAGCTTCACGTCTTACTCATCTCCAGCTTCAAGTCTTACTCATCCTCCAGCTTCACGTTTTCTCATCCTCCAGCTTCACGTCTTTCTCATCCTCCAGCTTCATGCTTATCCTCCAGCTTCACGTTCTTACTCATCCTCCACTTCATGTCTTACTCATCCTCCAGCTTCATGTCTTACCCTCCAGCTTCACGTCTTCCTCATCCTCCAGCTTCATGTCTTACTCATCCTCCAGCTTTATATCTTACTCATCCTCCAGCTTCACGTCTTACTCATCCTCCAGCTTCGTCTTACTCCATTCCCAGCTTCACTTACTCATCCTCCAGCTTCACGTCTTCTCATCCTCCAGCTTCACGTCCTACTCATCCTCCAGCTCCGTCTTACCATCCTCCAGCGTCACGTCTTACTTATCCTCCAGCTTCATGCTTACTCATCCTCCAGCTTCACGTCTTACTCTCCTCCAGCTTCACGTCTTACTCATCCTCCAGCTTCGTCTTACTCATCCTCCAGCTTCAGTCTTACTCATCTCACTTCACGTCTACTCTCTCCAGCTTCATGGCTTACTCATCCTCCAGCTTCGAGTCTTACTCATCCTCCAGCGTCACTTCTTACTTATTCTCCAGCTTCATGGCTTACTCATCCTCCAGCTTCACGTCCTACTCATCCTCCAGCTTCACGTCTTACTCATCCTCCAGCTTCGTCTTACTCATCCTCCAGCTTCATGTCTTACTCATCCTCCAGCTTCATGTCTTACCCTCCAGCTTCGTCTTACTCATCCTCCAGCTTCATGTCTTACTCATCCTCCCGCTTCTGTCTTACTCATCCTCCAGCATCATGCCTTACTCATCCTCCAGCTTCATGCTTACTCATCCCAGCTTCACCTCTTACTCATCCTCCAGCTTTATGTCTTACCCAGCTCATGTTACTCATCCTCCAGCTTCACGTCTTATCCTCCAGCTTCATGTCTTACTCATCCTCAAGCTTTATGTCTTACCCTCCAGCTTCACTCTTACTCATCCTCCAGCTTCATCTCTTACTCATCCTCCAGCTTCACGCTCTTACTCATCCTCCAGCTTTATTCTTACTCTCCTCCAGCTTCATGCTTACTCATCCTCCAGCTTCACTTCTACTCTTCTCAACTTCACGTCTTACTCATCCACCAGCTTTCAGTCTTACTCACTCCAGCTTCACGTTTACTCATCCTCCAGCTTCACGTCTTACTCATCCTCCAGCTTCACGTCTTACTCATCCTCCAGCTTCATGCTTACTCATCCTCCAGCTTTGTCTTACCCTTCACTTCGTCTTACCACCTCACTTCATTACTCACATCCAGCTTCACGTCTTACTCATCCTCCAGCTTTATATCTTACTCATCCTCCAGCTTCATGTCTTACTCATCCTCCAGCTTCGTCTTACTCATTCTCCAGCTTCACTTCTTACTCATCCTCCAGCTTCACGTCTTACTCATCCTCCAGCGTCACGTCTTACTTATCCTCCAGCTTCATGGCTTACTCATCCTCCAGCTTCACGTCTTACTCATCCTCCAGCTTCACGTCTTACTCATCCTCCAGCTTCGTCTTACTCATCCTCCAGCTTCATGTCTTACTCATCCTCCAGCTTCACGTCTTACTCATCCTCCAGCTTCATGTCTTACTCATCCTCCCGCTTCATGTCTTACCCTCCAGCTTCACGTCTTACTCATTCTCCAGCTTCACGTCTTACTCATCCTCCAGCTTCACGTTTTCTCATCCTCCAGCTTCACGTCTTTCTCATCCTCCAGCTTCACGTCTTATCCTCCAGCTTCACGTCTTACTCATCCTCCAGCTTCATGTCTTACTCATCCTCCAGCTTCATGTCTTACCCCTCCAGCTTCCGTCTTCCTCATCTCCAGCTTCATTCTTACTCATCCTCCAGCTTATTCTTACTCATCCTCCAGCTTCATGTCTTACTCATCCTCCAGCTTCGTCTTACTCATTCTCCAGCTTCACTTCTTACTCATCCTCCAGCTTCACGTCTTACTCATCCTCCAGCTTCACGTCCTACTCATCCTCCAGCTTCACGTCTTACTCATCCTCCAGCTTCACGTCTTACTATCCTCCAGCTTCATGCTTACTCATCCCAGCTTCACGTCCTTACTCATCCTCCAGCTTCACCTCTTACTCATCCTCCAGCTTCGTCTTACCATCTCCAGCTTCATGTCTTACTCATCCTCCAGCTTCGTGTCTTTCTCATCCTCCAGCTTCATGCCTTACTCATCCTCCAGCTTCATGCCTTACTCATCCTCCAGCTTCACCTCTTACTCATCCTCCAGCTTCATGTCTTACCCTCCAGCTTCACGTCTTACTCATCCTCCAGCTTCACGTCTTACTCATCCTCCAGCTTCATGTCTTACTCATCCTCCCGCTTCATGTCTTTCTCATCCTCCAGCTTCATGCCTTACTCATCATCCAGCTTCACCTCTTACTCATCCTCCAGCTTTATGTCTTACCCTCCAGCTTCACGTCTTACTCATCCTCCAGCTTCACGTCTTGTCCTCCAGCTTCATGTCTTACTCATCCTCCAGCTTTATGTCTTACCCTCCAGCTTCACCTCTTACTCATCCTCCAGCTTCATCTCTTACTCATCCTCCAGCTTCACGTCTTACTCATCCTCCAGCTTCATATCTTACTCATCCTCCAGCTTCATGGCTTACTCATCCTCCAGCTTCACTTCTTACTCATTCTCAAACTTCACGTCTTACTCATCCTCCAGCTTCACGTCTTACTCATCCTCCAGCTTCACGTTTACTCATCCTCCAGCTTCACGTCTTACTCATCCTCCAGCTTCACGTCTTACTCATCCTTCCAGCTTCAGTCTTACTCATTCCAGCTTCACTTTACTCATCCTCCAGCTTCACGTCTTATCATCCTCCACTTGCTTACTCATCCTCAGCTTCACGTCTTACTCATCCTCCAGCTTCAGCTTACTCATCCTCCAGCTTCACGTCTTACTCATCCTCCAGCTTCACGTCTTACTCATCCTCCAGCTTCACGTCTTACTCATCCTCCAGCTTCACGTCTTACTCATCCTCCAGCTTCACGTCTTACTCCATCCTCAGCTTATCTCTACTCATCCCAGCTTCAGTCTTACTCATCCTCCAGCTTCATATCTTACTCATCCTCCAGCTTCACTTCTTACTCATTCTCAAACTTCACGTCTTACTCATCCTCCAGCTTCGTCTTACTCATCCTCCAGCTCCACGTCTACTCAATCCTCCAGCTTCTACGTCTACTATCCCCAGCTTCATGTCTTACTCATCCTCCAGCTTGTCTACCTCCGCTCACGTCTTACTCATCCTCCATCTTCCACGTTTACTCATCCTCCAGCTTCACGTCTTACTCCCTCCATCTTCACAGTCTTACTCATCCTCCACTTCACGTCTTACTCATCCTCCAGCTTCATGTCTTACCCTCCAGCCTCCTCACGCTTACTCATCCTCAGCTCACGTCCTTACTCACTCCAGTCTCATGTCTTACCTCCAGCTTCACTTCTACTCCTCTCCAGCTTCACGTCTTATTCCATCCTCCAGCTTCACGTCTTACTCATCCTCCAGCTTCTGGCTTACTCATCCTCCCTCATTCTTACTCATCCTCCCTTAATGCTTCCATCCTCTCAGCTTCCGTCTACTCATCCTCCCTTCACGTCTTTTCATCCTCGTCACTTCGTCTTACTCATCGCTCATCTCAAATCTTCTAGTCCTCCAATCTAACTCCTCCTCTCCTCGTCCATCTTACATCTCCTCCATCTCCACGTCTCCTACATTGTCACGTCTTCCTCCTCCCCCTCCACCTTCACGTCTCTTCCATCTTTGTCTTCTCCATCTTCACATCCTCCTTCACGTCTTCTCCTCGTCCTCCTTCACGTCGTCTTCGTGCATCTCCTAATGTTATCAGGGACACCATTTAGTTTTTCCTACTTCACTTAAGTGAAGTAGGTGGAAGTATTTAAACCGCGGAGTCGACTTGTGCTTCTCCTAATCCTTGGTACTAATGTTCTTGTGTTTTTAAAACTCTTGAGTGCTGGTTTAAACCTTATTCTTCTACCAATATAACAGTGTAAAAATTTCTCCCCTTGATGGCATATTGAAGGTTTAGGTGTTTTTTGGTCCATGTACCTGGAGTAGATTTCAGGGGTCACCTCCCCTGCTTCCCAGTGCCAGACTGGGCTCTTCTGATTCACCAGGTTGTTAGCACCAGCCGTATGCAGTAGAGTTCTTCAGTCAGAGGGACACCAGGTGTAGTGAAATGAAGATGATGTAATCAGTCCATCAGCCTTGCAGATCAAGTATTTGAGGTGGTCAGTCCCTACACCTGCTGCCTCTGTATTTAACTGAAGAAGCCTACTGTATAGGCGAAACACTTTAACAATAAACATACCCAACTGTTCCACATGTGTCTTAATCATCAAGTTGTCAGTATTTTATACCATTTTCAGCATAAACTGAAAGTTGCCTGAAGATTGTTACGAGGGTCATGGCACCCCGTGGCTCGATCAGGGACCAGGTCGCCAGCACCATCACCCTCAGAATTAAGAACGGGAAGGTATAGCAGGGAAGGGGATTTGTGAGGAGGAAGAAGAGAAGAGTGATTGGTGTAGTGAGGTGAAGGAAGAGTGAGATGTGGAGTGAGGTGGAGGGAAGTGATGAGGTGGAGTCAGGGAGAGGAAGAAGGGAATGCAAGCGACCTACTCCACTCATAAATCTTCCACGACATTTAATGGAATTCCTGGGAAACTTTCCAAATTTATTGGTGCGATATTGAGGATGGTGTGTATTGCTAGGTATAGCAGTACCTCGCAACGCGCACTGTTTACGCTCTCTCTCTCTCTCTCTCTCTCTCTCTCTCCTCTCTCTCTCTCTCTCTCTCTCTCTCTCTCTCTCTCTCTCTCTCTCTCTCTCTCTTTCATTTGACTGGTCGGAGACCGATCCGCAATTAGGGAAGGTGGATGAAGCTCTCACCAGTTCTTGTGTTTCTTGTAAATAATAATAATAATAATAATAATAATAATATATAATGGTGATCAAAGGTCAGTTTCAGGAAAAAAAAAAAACTTTTATTAACACGACGTTTCACTCACTTAGGAGTTTTATCCTATACATGGATACATAATATCAGTAATATATAAAGTATATGGAGGAGATCAAGTGCCGCAGAGTCAGGTCAGGCGCCGCTGAGACGGGCCAGGTGTCGCTGAGACGGGTCAGATGCCGCTGAGGCAAGTCAGATGCCGCTAAGACAAATCGGGTGCCGCTGAGACAGACCAGGTGTCGCTGAGACAAGTCAGGTGCTGCTGAGACAGGCTAGGTGCCGCTGAGACAGACTAGGTGCCGCTGAGGCAAGCCAGGTTCTCAGCAGGTGGGAGGCATTAATCGTACCTGTCATATGGTGTGTCATGTACGCTAGTATAAGCCAGGTTGTGATACCTCTGAAGTCTTGCAGGTTGTGATACCTCTGAAGTCTTGCAGGTTGTGATACCTCTGAAGTCTTGCAGGTTGTGATACCTCTGAAGTCTTGCAGGTTGTGATACCTCAGAAGTCTTGCAGGTTGTGATACCTCTGAAGTCTTGCAGGTTGTGATACCTCTGAAGTCTTGCAGGTTGTGATACCTCTGAAGTCTTGCAGGTTGTGATACCTCTGAAGTCTTGCAGGTTGTGATACCTCTGAAGTCTTGCAGGTTGTGATACCTCTGAAGTCTTGCAGGTGTGATACCTCTGAAGTCTTGCAGGTTGTGATACCTCTGAAGTCTTGCAGGTTGTGATACCTCTGAAGTCTTGCAGGTTGTGATACCTCTGAAGTCTTGCAGGTTGTGATACCTCTGAAGTCTTGCGGTTGTGTCTCTGAGTCTTGCAGTGTGATACCTCTGAAGTCTTGCAGGTTGTGATACCTCTGAAGTCTTGCAGGTTGTGATACCTCTGAAGTCTTGCAGGTTGTGATACCTCTGAAGTCTTGGGTGACCATGGCAGCAGCAGCCTACTTGACAAAGCGGCCATGAGAAGTTTGATCTAGGGGTCTGGTTTCTAGAATATGACTCTAGAAACCTGTCACAGACATGTCACAGGTGTGGCTAAACATGGTGTAGTGTATCGCCAGAAAGGTTACCTATCTGAGAAAATTTCAATACAAATCGCGTGATTTGTTGTCAATTGCAAAATTTGGAAGGTAATTGGCCATAGATTCAAGGACTTTTTGTATGATTTGTTGAGAATTTGAGAACATTTCACATGATTTGCTGCGTTTGAAAAGCGATAATTTGTGATTTATGTAAATTTTACCAATAATTCAACAGGTCCTATGGAATTATCAGGAGGCTGGAAATGATGCTAAGTTCTAAGACTTTTGAGAACACCGGAAGTGATGTCATAAATAATAGAATATTTAAACTCTACACCCGCATGAGTCTTACTGTAGTGACGTCATAGAGATGGTAGCGATATCTGTTGAGTATTAAAGTTAAGAAGCAGCGCTTGGTTGTCTAGTGGTCGTCACTACCTCGACCAGGGAGGGTCTTGCGTCAAGGTCGTGAATTGATCGGTAGGTCGCTGTGCCTACGGTAACCCGCGTCCGGTTACACCTTTGATCATAGTGTCAGTGTTTACAGTAGTGTCATTATTTAGATCAGTGCTAGTGTTTAAAACAGTGCCAGTGGGTTACATAAAAAAAAATGTTCAGTGAGCACCAATTTATGTTTACATTATGGAAAAGCTAAAGATTTTAAAGCTGAGGCGGATTATAAGAGAAACTGAGAGCATTCAGGAGAGCAGAAGAGGACTATGAGGAACTTAGGAGTGATATCAGACAAGGTTATATTCAAGGATCACACCAATGATGCTATGAAACACCTAAATTATTGAGAATATCTGAAGTCCATTGATCTGTATTCCCTGGAACGTAGGGGAAGAATGGTACGTCATAAATTACACCTGGAAAAATACTGTGGGGATCGGTCCCAGGACTGCACACCGAAATTACTAGCTTTGAGAGCAAGCGACTTGATAGAAGGTGCAAAAATACCTCCAGTCTAAAGTAAGGTGTAAGACTTTGGCACTCTCTCTTCACACATTAGGGGAATTACCTACTGACCCATAGTTGTCTTCAGGAGGGTGCCGGATAAGTTCCTCAAGTCATTTCCTGATCAACTTGTGTGACCACCACCAACAGCCTGGAGACCTGCTTTGGAACCGGACCACGATGGTAGTGACCTCTGGAATCGTTTTAGGAAACCTTCGAAAGTGGAAAGAGTTCAACGAACCTGAGGGGTCAGGTCTTAATATGTTACCCGCACAACTGCAAGGAGAGTCATAGGTTGGATAACAAGAACGTTGTAAACAAGAAATGTTAAACTAATAATACAATGCAAAACACCTGTACACTGTGGAATGTTGACAGATGTCAACAAGAAGTAGTTCAGTTCTAGAAAAACTTGCAAAGGACATTTAATACCCGTCACTGTTCAAATACCTGAGCTGTTAGTAGCGCCTGAAATCTCTGAAATTGTACTCTTTGTTGAACGCACGAGAGAAATAGTTATTAAAATTTATACCTGGAAAATAATGTAATGACGGGTTATGATATTGAAGATGACAGTGATGGTGATCCTGGTGTCCATGGCCAGATAACTTGATTCTGAAGATGATATTTTGCAGAACAAACTGTTGTTGAAGCAATGTTTGAGTCTGTTTAGATCTTTATCAGTGAGTCATCCTGACTTGATAATGATGTATGTAGATCATAAGGTTGTTGTAATGAAGACAGACACACACACACACACACACACACACACACACACACACACACACACACACACACACACACACACACACACACACACACACACACACACAGGATGAGGCAGGACTGCAAAGAGACCTGGACAGGCTGGACATGTGGTCCAGCAACTGGCTTCTCGAATTCAATCCAGCCAAATGCAAAGTCATGAAGATTGGGGAGGGGCAAAGAAGACCGCAGACAGAGTATAGGCTAGGTGGACAAAGACTACAGACCTCACTCAGGGAGAAAGACCTTGGGGTGACCATAACACCGAGCACATCACCGGAGGCACACATCAACCAAATAACCGCTGCAACATACGGGCGCCTGGCAAACCTGAGAATAGCGTTCCGATACCTTAATAAGGAATCGTTCAAGACACTGTACACTGTGTATGTTAGGCCCATACTGGAGTATGCAGCACCAGTCTGGAACCCACACCTGGTCAAGCACGTCAAGAAGTTAGAGAAAGTACAAAGGTTTGCAACAAGGCTAGTCCCAGAGCTCAAGGGAATGTCGTACGAGGAAAGGTTAAGGGAAATCGGACTGACGACACTGGAGGACAGAAGGGTCAGGGGAGACATGATAACGACATACAAAATACTGCGGGGAATAGACAAGGTGGACAGAGATAGGATGTTCCAGAGAGGGGACACAGGGACAAGGGGTCACAACTGGAAGCTGAAGACTCAGACGAGTCACAGGGACGTTAGGAAGTATTTCTTCAGTCACAGAGTTGTCAGGAAGTGGAATAGCCTAGCAAGTGAAGTAGTGGAGGCAGGAACCATACATAGTTTTAAGAAGAGGTATGACAAAGCTCAGGAAGCAGAGAGAGAGAGGATCCAGTAGCGATCAGTGAAGAGGCGGGGCCAGGAGCTGAGTCTCGACCCCTGCAACCACAATTAGGTGAGTACAATTAGGTGAGTACACACGGAGCTAAGACTCGACCCCTGCAACCACAAATAGGTGAGTACACACACACACACACACACAAGTGGAATAGTTTGGGAAGCGATGTAGTGGAGGCAGGATCCATACATAGCTTTAAGCAGAGGTACGATAAAGCTCATGGTTCAGGGAGAGTGACCTAGTAGCGACCAGTGAAGAGGCGGGACCAGGAGCTTGGACTCGACCCCTGCAACCTCAACTAGGTGAGTACACACACACACACACACACACACACACACAACACACACAACACACACACACCAAGCACGCAAAGAAACTAGAGAAAGTGAATAGATTTGCAACAAGACTAGTCCCAGAGCTAAGGGGTATGTCCTACGAGGAGAGGTTAAGGGAAATCGACCTGACGACACTGGAGGGTAGGAGAGATATGATAACGACATGTAAAATACTGAGAGGAATTGGCAAGGTGGACAGAGACAAAATGTTCCAGAGATGGGGCACAGCAACAAGAATCACAATTGGAAGTTGAAGACTCAGATGAATCACAGGAATGTTAGGAAGTATTTCTTCAGTCACAGGGTTGTCAGGAAGTGGAATAGTTTGGGAAGCGATGTAGTGGAGGCAGGATCCATTCATAGCTTTTAAGCAGAGGTATGATAAGGCTCATGGTTCAGAGAGAGTGACCTAGTAGCGACCAGTGAAGAGGCGAGGCCAGGAGCTATGAATCGACCCCTGCAACCACAACTAGGTGAGTATACAGACACACACACACACACACACACACACACACACACACACACACACTCCAACAACAACAAAAAAGACTCCAAACGGAGTACAGCCTAAAGGGTCAAAGACTACAAAAATCACTCAAGGAAAAGGGTTTTTGGGTGAGCATCATACCGAGCACATCAACCAAATAACTGCTGCAGCATACTGGCGCCTGGCAAACCTGAGAATAGCGTTTCGACATCTAAGTAAGGAGTCATTCACGACACTGTACACCGTGTATGTCAGGCCCATATTGGAGTATACAGCACCAGTATGGAACCCACATCTGGTTAAACACGTCAAGAAATTAAAGAAAGTGCAAAGGTTTCCAAAAAGATTAGTCCCAGAGCTGAGGGGGTATGTCCTACGAAGAGAGGTTAAAGGGAACTGAACCTGACGACACTGGAGGGCAGTAGAAATAGGGGGGACATGATAACGACATATAAAATACTGAGAGTAATTGATAAGTTGGACAGGGACAGAATGTTTCAGAGATGTGACACAACAACAGGGGAGTCACAACCGGAAGTTGAAAACTCAGAGGAGTCACAGGGATGTTAGAAAATATTTCTTCAGTCATAGAGTTGTCAGGAAGGGGAACAATCTGGAGAGTGATGTAGTGGAGGCAGGATCCATACATAGCTTTAAGAAGAGGTACCATAAAGCTCTTGGAGCCGGGAGAGTGCACCTAGTAGCGACCAGCAAATATGCGGGGCCAGGAGCTATGACTCGACCCCTAAATAGGTGATTACACTCTCTTTCTCCCTCCCCTTTTCCCTTTCTCGGTAATATTTACCATGATACGCAAGTAGTGTCATAGTAGCAAGGAAGGGTGAAGGAAGGGAGACGAGAAGGATGAACTTTGTGAAGGACATTAGAGTATCCATGGTCAGGCTTGTTATGTAAACATTGAGTAGTGTGTGTGTAAACAACAGGTTCGTGTGCGTGGTCCTACTCCACAACACTAGTGGAGTCTTGTGCAATGTTCACTCCACCACTGCTGCCATAACACTAGTGGAGTCTGGTGCAATGTTCACTCCACCACTGCTGCCACAACACTAGTGGAGTCTTGTGCAATGTTCACATTCACAACATAAATTGGCAATTAAATCACTATAATGATCGCTCTACCCTGTTCAATACACAGTATTGAACTGGGTAGCAGTTCCTGCTGTGTAGGAACTACACAGTAGGAACAATAGGTAACTTAGTTTTCCTGTCATTATCCATCTCGCAGTATGGGTCTTACTCCTAGTGCTGAAATTTGTCAGCCAGAGCTGAGAAGTTGACGGTGTGGGAGGCAGTGGGAGGACGCAAGATGAAGGAAGAGAAGGAAGGACGGAGGCAAAAAGAAAATGACGGATGCATAAAGAAAGCAAACAGAAGCGGAAAAAGATGGCGTAAGCAACAAACGGAGAAATAATGGAATATAGAGAAAAATGTGCAAATAATTAAAAGAAAAACAGAAACGAGAGAGAAAGAAAGATGGAGAAGCTAGTACAATTTCCCAGGACATTCATTAGTGGAGGCTGTGAGAGGGGTTGTTATGAGTGTCATAGCGACGCCTGGGAGTGCTAGTTGGCTTTGTTTACCACCACCTGCCTCTATTCCCCACTAACTCAGCATCCACACTTCCTCGGCAGCAAGAACAATAGAAGCTGTATTCTAAATCACATAATCAATTACTTGTTTTTGAAAACATTGCGCAGAAATATTAAAATGCTCTGCATCATCCACCAAATGTAAGAGCTTCAAATACAGTTTCAACGGTTGTAAAATCGGCAGCATCAACATCTGTTTAGCAGAACTCAAAATCAATTACGAAAATGACGAAAATGAATGCCTATTGTGTGTGTTTACCTCTTAAATGCATCGACTTGTGACGTGTGCAGGTGTGGCTGTTGATCAGGCAGGTAACCTTTAACTTTGCCGCCAGTGTTGCACGCTTGCTGGCCCAGGAAAAGTCATTACTCTTGTGATGGAGAGAACACACTGATTTAAGTTTGCCATGGCTTCCCCTGTAACCCTGACTCAAGTGTTTACTACCATTAACGCTTGACCACCACCGCTTCTTATTGTATTGTTTAATCATTAATTAATTTGTCTGTGAAAGTCAGCTGTCAGGGGTTTTAATCCTATGATGACCTGCTCCAGGAGGAAGGGAAGGGACGACCGCAGAGAAATGTTTAGTTTGTCAGGAGAAATGGGAAGTGTCCAGCGAGGCGGGTATTAGTCATATGAGGACCCGCTAAGTGGAGCTTTTGCTGCTGGGACCGAAGCTTTCTGCTGGCTTAGCCTTCCACCAAGTGAAAAAGTAAATATCATATCGTAAGATAAGTTTAATAAAAGGCTTCATACTGTCACGTTAATTTATTTAATTTAAATAAGAACGCTGGCTGCCAGGGCTGTGAGAACGCCTCTTGCTTCTTCCTATTGAGTATGAGGAGCGTAGGGCTCATCGATAACACTGTTCTATTGTTCTGAAGCAGCTGCCTCACCCTTCTCCACAATCTGCTTCGGGGACACAAAAGAATAACAAAAGTTTCGAGCCAAGCTTTGTTTGGAGAATCAAGTGGCTGTGTTATTAGGATGTCAGGGTGGGTGAATGAGTGGTGGAGACAATGATCCCTGCCAGTACTCCAAGTTTGGTGGTAGCCTGAGGGCTAACAATATGAGTTATATCGCCTTGCTTTGTTTTGAGATTTTCGTTGTGATAATGTTTCAGTGTGTGTATCTGACAATGTTACGGTGCTGTTACACTAGTGAATTGTGACAATTTTGTTACCTTACGTTGTGTAACCGTGACATATGGCATCATTACGTTATATTATGTTACTGTAACAGTAACATAAAATAACAGTAGAAACTATGATGGATGTATTTGTTTTTTTCCCGAGGCAGCCATGGGAGCTGTTACAACTTCAGGAAGGTCTTAGTTTTTTGGGTGGCTTTACAGCCTCGGAAGTCTTGGTGTGTACTCGTTACAGGATGTTCTAAGTGGTTGTTACAGTTGTGTTGAGGAGCTGTTACAGTGTGTTCTGTAGGAAGGATATTTCTCAGGGGATGTGTCATTGTTCTCTCTTCACAAGTTCCTGATTGATTTCCCTCAAGGAAGTCAGGAGTTGCCAGGTGAATATGTTAAGTACGATAGTGAGACTTTCTTTTGCCCTTTTTTCTTCCCCTTTCAATCCACTTTTTATTTCTCTCTCTCTCTCTCTCTCTCTCTCTCTCTCTCTCTCTCTCTCTCTCTCTCTCTCTCTCTCTCTCTCTCTCTCTCCTCTCTCTCTCTCTCTCTCTCTCTCCTCTCTCTCTCTTCTTTCTCTCTCTCTCTCTCTCTCTCCCCTCTCTCTTCTCTCTCTCTCTCTCTCTCTTCTCTCTCTCTCTCTCTCTCTCTCTCTCTCTCTCTCTCTCTCCTTTCTCTCTCTCTTCTCTCTCTCTCTCTCTCTCCTCTCTCTCTCTCTCTCTCCCCTCAATACAAGCCACAGGGTGGAAATCTTTAGCTCGAGTTAAGATTTCCACCCCTCCGTGGCTTGTCTTGCATTGTTAAGATCGTCTGTCTGCGATTGTTTACCTTACAGACACAGTATTAGACTAAGAGTCCCTACCTTTATTTACATGCTAGAAGTTGTTACCTACACCAGCTCATTTGAAATCCTTATTGTTATAAAACATACGGTACGTATGGTGAGCAGAATGAAGTTGGAGCCAGAGGCTTCATTTGGTTAAATGAGTTTATTTATTTAATGTTTGTGTGCTTTGTGAATATGTTCCAGACTTGACTCATTCGAGGAATGAATGATCTCAGATGAAGTGATATTCTTGAGAAGGGTACAGCCTGAGAGTAATAATTGTTGTTTACTTCCTATCTTGTGGTACTGAAGATATCTTCTCGCTCTCCGCGAAGTGCAGCCCAGTGTGGTACCTTAGCAACATTGGTCTTGCACATTACAGTAACGCCACCCACATCTCTCTGGCGTGAAAGTTCTGATGAAGTGAGAGCATTATCCAGGTCGGGTCTAGGCGAGTGATAAGTCGCTTTGCACGGTTCAATGTTCTGGCAATCCTAGAAGGTGATGCATACTCGAGGCGAAAGCGCACTTTTTCTGTTAGTTTTGCAGCCTGTACTATCGAGCAGGTACGAGATATACCTTAGTGTTGTTAGCTTCTTGGCTGCCACGTGATTCTTATTTTCCATTTTAGTTATATTTAATTCTTAAATTATTCACTTTATCATTGAGCTCTAATACACTCATTCATTCTTACCACACCTCCGATATTAACATCATTTTGTCTTAGAGACCATCATCATTTGTATTTTCTTGGAAGCAAATATTACTTGCCTCATTTTCCCTAAGTTGATTCAGGTACAAACTGGTGATTGCTGGAGACCTGCTACAATTTCCTCTTTTGCATAATGGGGTTTTATGCTGAAAGTTTTCGTGCATTGCAAACTACTCTAATCATATACAGAGCTTGTGATAATCTTGGCGTCATGGTTTTTGTCGAGAAAAGCAAGTTGTTGAAGAGATACAGCTATATAAAGAATAAAATAACACTGTTAAGGCAGAATTAGAGCTCTCAGAACTGCTGTTGAGTGCACTCCTAACTATGGTGCAAATGTTAGAATTGTTAAAATAATGTATTTAGCCTACATACGATCACTGATCGCCTTAAACAACAGTGAAACCATTTAATGACCTAAAAAAACAAGAAATGAATCCCCCTCCCCCCCCCCCAAAAAAAAAAAATGGCTGGCCCCTAACCTCCAAAGTACTTGATAGGAGAAAATACTGAGACGTACCTTGCGTTGCTGGTAGAATACGTGAATCAAGTGCCACAGTAAGACGGACGTTCATGAGTCTACCTACTTTGAGGTAGGTAACTCGTGGTGATCAAAACAATGTCTCTAGAAAATTGCTAGAACATATTCATCAGTCACGCACATAAGCATGTTCTGATTATATGAAGTACCAAGAAGTGTACCATACTAGGAAGTAATAGCATGTCTCACCTCTCGCTCGTCTTCAACACATTTCTAAACTCAGTGTTTTGGAACACACACACGTCCTGCAGTCTAAAAATTTCACGTAGACCATCTATGGTCTACGTGAGGGCGAGTAGTAATGTTGATGGTACTATAATACAGGAATGTATTAGAATTAATAACTATGGCTTCACCTTACAAACTGAACTGTTTTATGTATCTACAGCTGTCACATTTGTAGAAGCTACAATTACAGACAGTTTAGTTGTTTCTGACTCCTTATAATCATTACTTGCTGTAAATAGTCTGAGATCTAAATCAGTATGAAAGCAAACACACATACATACACAGATTAATTATTAAGAGAAGAAATTAGAGTTAAGCTTCTTTGGATTTTCTTTCACATAGGCCTACAGGAGCATGATAAGGTGGATGCCTTAGCTTAACTAGCTTTAAATAAATGCAGTGAAGTCTTGAATTTAATGTTGGTTGCTAAAACAGAAATGTAAAAAAAACATTCTTTGAAAAGAACTTGCAAAGGAGTTTCTGAAGGGAGTGCAGTGGGAGCAAGAAATACAAATGAAGACTGTGCATGAGATGACTGAGTGTATATCTAAAATTATAGGATGGCGAACACAAAGAACAGAGAGAACTCAAGGTTCACTTGGAAGGGAAGCAAGGTAAAGATTACCAGACAAAAGAAATGGGAAACACAAAAAAATGACAGAAACAGTGAACTAAGCAGAATAGTTCAAGCAAAAATAAGAAAAAGCGGAAAGGCACAGCGAGAATGATAGAGCAGCCACGGCTACAACAGAAAAAAAAAAATGAAAGAATGAGCTAGAAGGAGAGTGAATAAAAAGCTAAGATCTTCCTAGATTGTTAACCCCAGTTCTCTTACATTCCTCCTTATATCATGAAATAGTTTGGGAACAGCGAAAAAGAAATGGCAAGTCGATACACATTAAGGTTCCCAAAACCAGGAAGACGATACATTAAGGTATCCTAATGGGTCAAATAAAATTTTATGAATAACATAAGCATTTATTTAATTTCCTACACGATGGAATGTGAATAAGTACAACTGGAACTGGTTAAAAAAACGGAATCAGACGATGCCAAAGAGCGGGCAAAATTGTACGAGCCTTTGATACATTTGATATACCTCTGATGGGTTTCGAGAGTTTTTCTACTCCCGGAGCCCGGCCATGGGCCAGGCTCGCCTAGTGTTTGCCTGGTCAACCAGGCTGTTGCTGCTGATGGCCCGCTGCCCCACATATCACAACCTGGGGGGGGGGTTACCTGAACCATCTTGATCTTGGCACCTGACACCTATAATATTTGATGAACCTTCCCTCGAGCGACACCTCGTTATAATAAACCCGCGCGAGTCATCCCAATATCCACAGCCCCACACTGTTAAGTCCACCCCACAGCTTGCCACAGCCACACACTGTTAAGTCCACCCCACAGCTTGCCACAGCCACACACTGGTAAGTCCACCCCACAGCTTGCCATAGCCACACACTGTTAAGTCCGTCCCACAGCTTGCCACAGCCACACACTGGTAAGTCCACCCCACAGCTTGCCACAGCCACACACTGTTAATTCCACCCCCACAGCTTGCCACAGCCACACACTGTAAATTCCACCCCACAGCTTGCCACAGCCACACTGTTAACTCGAGCCCACAGCTTGCCACAGCCACACACTGTTAACTCCACCCTACAGCTTGCCACAGCCTCACACTGTTAACTCCACCCCACAGCTTGCCACAGCCACACACTGTTAACTCCACCCCACAGCTTGCCACAGCCACACACTGTTAACTCCACCCCACAGCTTGCCACAGCCACACACTGTTAACTCCATCCCACAGCTTGCCACAGCCACACACTGTTAACTCCACTCCACAGCTTGCCACAGCTACACACTGTTAACTCCACCCCACAGCTTGCCACAACCACACTGTTAATTTGATCCCACAGCTTGCCACAGCTACACACTGTTAACTCCACCCCACAGCTTGCCACAGCCACACACTGTTAACCCCACCCCACAGGTTGCCACAGCCACACACTGTTAACTCCACCCCACAGCTTGCCACAGCTACACACTGTTAACTCCACCCCACAGCTTGCCACAGCTACACACTGTTAACTGGACCCCACAGGTTGCTACAGCCACACACTGTTAACTGGACCCCACAGGTTGCCACAGCCACACACTGTTAACTCCACCCCACAGGTTGCCACAGCCACACACTGTTAACTGGACCCCACAGGTTGCTACAGCCACACACACTGTTAACTGGATCCCACAGGTTGCCACAGCCACACACTGCTAACTCATCCCCACAGCTTGCCACAGCCATGCACTGTTAACTCCGCCACACAGCTTGCCACAGCCACACACTGTTAACTCCGCCAAACACTGCTAACTCGGCCCCAGAGTCTGCCATATCAGATTTTTACCTGGTTTTATCCCCATTACACACCTAGTGTTACGCGGCACCGAAATGACTTCATTTTAACGACTTCCATTTTTCATTTTTTTCTTTTTCTCTCTCACTCTCTTTCTGTTGTGTATATTTGTTGTAAATGAATACAATAGTACCATAGTACATGGAACTTTGAATCCTTAGCCTGTTGCTTGTTAGCTTGTTATCAAAGGTATTTTAATATATCCTAATCATGAAAGATTTCATGTGCACCGAATGGGAGACGTTGGAGGGGACTGAGAAGTTGGTAGGGAGGAATAGGAAGAAACACGAGTGTGAGCAAGTAGAGAATATGAGGTGTGGTAGGAAGGAGTGTCAGGGATTGGTCGAGGGTGGGGGCTTGAGGAAGCTGGGGTAGTGTAGAAGTGATGGCTACCTTGTAGGGGAGAGGGAGAACTCCATATAAGATGTTAGCTACCATGTAGAAGAGAGAGGGAGAGCTCCGTATAAAATGATTGCTACCATGTAGGGGAAAGGGAGAGCTCCGGGTAAGGGAGAAGGGTAGGGAGCAACCTACACTAATCTTAATATCCGAAAATGATCCAGAGCGATATAACTGAATTCCCGCTCTGAAGGATTTCATAATTGCATTAAGCCCAGAAAGTCTCCATCGAATCTCTACCATCCCCATGGGTAGGGAAGATTAGTAGTGATTAATAGGGGGCTGGGGATGAAAAGGGATGGGGAGGGTAAATGGTTGCAGGTGAGTGGAGGCTAGATATGGAGGGAGTCAGGGATAGAAGGGATAGAAGTGTCACTTTAAAACTGTTCCGGGGGCCACTGCTCTTCTTTCCTGGGCCAGTCCCAGAACAATCCTTTTGCTTGAAGGCCTGATAAACCAAGTTGTTGGTGCTGGTCGCACAGAGTCTTGCATAGGCACCAGAGCCCAGCTGATCAAGAACTGACTTAGGGAACTTATCCTGTTTTCTCTTGAAGACAGCAGTGGGTCTGTTGATAATTTGCCCTAATGTATGGCGGGAGGGATGTTCAAAAATCTTGGTCCCTTTACACCAACTAATTTATCTCGTAGTGTACTCATAGCTCCTTTGCTTAAGGGAAGCAGTAGAACACTAGCCAAAAATTAGACGAGTATCGCAACATCACACACCATAAAAGTCTTTGAAATAGTTCAATGCCAAATTGCATACTTTATGGATCTGCACAACGCAAACTAGCATGATACCAGAGCTGGGAAATCATGGTTGTCACGGTTAATAAAGCACTCTGACAAATTACGGAGACGCTGGATAAGAACCACAAAGCAAATAAGCTTGGTATACACAGATTTGAAAGGTTCCCCCGCTTTTCATTATAAGTATTTTGCATAGTCTGTTGAACCTCTAGCTTTCATAGAGGGATTTCGACGTGCAGATTTGGGACCAATTTATTCAGAACTTTCTATGTATGAATTATGATTTCTTTCTTGCCCACATTCCAGGGTGTATATTTCAAGGGATTTTCAGCATTCCCAATGATTTACACGGTTGACTGAATTTACACGGGCAGTAAAGATACCACATATTCTATTTATGTGATTTGGCCCATGTTAGTGCGCAGCAATATTCCAATTTAGAGGCGACAAGTGAAGTAAAAGGTATCATCTTTGGCTTGGCATCTCTTGTTTTGAAAGTTCTAATTATCCAACTTGTTATTTTCCTTGCAGCTGTGGCAGCAACACTGCAGTCATTCTTGTACCTAAGATCCGACATTATACCTAAATTATTGACATTCCTCTTGCGATTTACTGAAACCTTTAAAATTGTTTTATACTCCGCTCCAGCTTTTAATTTTTTAAATTTTCCATGCAGGAGTAACTGAAATTTCTCCTCACTGAACTTTTTTTTTTTTTTTTTTTTTCCTACTGGAAGACCTGACTTGTGTGAACTTGGAGATTTGGTGTCCTCAGTGGATGTCACTCATACGTATTCTGATATTGTAGTATTGTCTGCAACAGATGATATGGTGCTGTAACTTAGGTCTCTGTGTTGGATATGAAAATAGGAAAGTGCATTAGGGCGAGTACTGTGTCTTCAGGAGCAGAACTTTTCACTGTGACAACCTCTGATTTACTTTGTAAATTACTCTTTCCATCCGAATTTTTAGAGAATTTAATATCCATCTGCCCACTTCTGTTTATTGGGAGTAGGAGAGGGTGTGGGTTGAGTGGAGGTAGGGAGGGGTAGGGGTGTTGGTAACATGGGAGGGGAGAGGGTGTGGGTTGAGTGGAGGTAGGGGGGGGTAGGGGGTTGGTAACATGGGAGGGGGGGAGGGTGTGGGTTGAGTGGAGGTAGGGAGGGTAGGGGTGTTGGTAACATGGGAGGGGGGGAGAGGGTGTGGGTTGAGTGGAGGTAGGGAGGGGTAGGGGTGTTGGTAACATGGGAGGGGGGGAGAGGGTGTGGGTTGAGTGGAGGTAGGGAGGGGTAGGGGTGTTGGTAACATGGGAGGGGGGGAGGGTGTGGGTTTGAGTGGAGGTAGGGAGGGGTTGGGGTGTGGTAACATGGGAGGGGGGAGAGGGTGTGGGTTGAGTGGAGGTAGGGAGGGGTAGGGGTGTTGGTAACATGGGAGGGGGGAGAGGGGGTGTGGGTTGAGTGGAGGTAGGGAGGGGTAGGGGTGTTGGTAACATGGGGGGAGGGGGGAGAGGGTGTGGGTTGAGTGGAGGTAGGGGGGGGGTAGGGGTGTTGGTAACATGGGAGGGGGGAGAGGGTGTGGGTTGAGTGGAGGTAGGGAGGGGTAGGGGTGTTGGTAACTGGGAGGGGGGAGGAGGGTGTGGGTTGAGTGGAGGAGGGAGGGGTAGGGGTGTTGGTAACATGGGAGGGGGGAGAGGGTGTGGGTTGAGAGGAGGTAGGGAGGGGTAGGGGTGTTGGTAACATGGGAGGGGGAGAGGGGGTGTGGGTGGAGTGGAGGTAGGGAGGGGGTAGGGGGTGTTGGTAACATGGGAGGGGGGAGAGGGTGTGGGTTGAGTGGAGGTAGGGAGGGGTAGGGGTGTTGGTAACATGGGAGGGGGGGGAGGGTGTGGGGTTGAGTGGAGGTAGGGAGGGGTAGGGGTGTTGGTAACATGGGAGGGGGGGAGAGGGTGTGGGTTGAGTGGAGGTAGGGAGGGGTAGGGGTGTTTGGTAACAATGGGAGGGGGGAGAGGGTGTGGGTGGAGTGGAGGTAGGGAGGGTTTAGGGGTGTTGGTACATGGGAGGGGAGAGGGTGTGGGTTGAGTGGAGGTAGGGAGGGGTTATGGGGTGTTGTTGTAACATGGGAGGGGGGAGGTGGTGTGGGTTGAGTGGAGGTAGGGAGGGTAGGGGTGTTGGTACATGGGTGGGGGGAGAGGGTGTGGGTTGGAGTGGAGGTAGGGAGGGGTAGGGGTGTTGGGTAACATGGGAGGGGGAGAGGGTGTGGGTGGAGTGGAGGTAGGGAGGGTAGGGGTGTTGGTAACATGGGAGGGGGAGAGGGTGTGGGTGGAGTGGAGGTAGGGAGGGGTAGGGGTGTTGGTAACATGGGAGGGGGGAGAGGGTGTGGGTGGAGTGGAGGTAGGGAGGGTAGGGGTGTTGTAACATGGGAGGGGGGAGAGGGTGTGGGTGGAGTGGAGGTAGGGAGGGGTAGGGGTGTTGGTAACATGGGAGGGGGGGAGAGGGTGGGTGGAGTGGAGGTAGGGAGGGGTAGGGGTGTTGGTAACATGGGAGGGGGGAGAGGGGTGTGGGTGGAGTGGAGGTAGGGAGGGGTAGGGGTGTTGGTAACATGGGAGGGGGGAGAGGGTGTGGGTGGAGTGGAGGTAGGGAGGGGTAGGGGTGTTGGTAACATGGAGGGGGAGGGGTGTGGGTGGAGTGGAGGTAGGGAGGGGTAGGGGTGTTGGTAACATGGGAGGTGGGAGAGGGATGGGGTGGGTGGAGTTGGAGGTAGGGAGGGGTGGGGTGTTGGTAACATGGAGGGGGGAAGAGGGTGTGGGTTGAGTGGAGGTAGGGAGGGGTTAGGGGTTGTTGGTAACATGGGAGGGGGAGAGAGGGTGTGGGTTGGAGTGGAGGTGGGAGGGGTAGGGGTGTTGGTAACATGGGGGGAGAGGGTGTGGGTGTGAGTGGAGGTAGGGAGGGGTAGGGTGTTGGTAACATGGGAGGGGGGAGATGGAAGGGTGTGGGTTGAGTGGAGGTAGGGAGGGTAGGGGTGTTGTAACATGGGAGGGGGGAGAGGGTCGTGGGTTGTAGTGGAGGTAGGGAGGGGTAGGGGTGTTGGTAACATGGGAGGGGGGAGGAGGGTGTGGGTTGAGTGGAGGTAGGGAGGGGTAGGGGTAGTTGGTAACATGGGGGGGAGGAGAGGGGTGGGTTGGGTGGAGGTAGGGAGGGGTAGGGGTGTTGGTAACATGGGAGGGGGGGGAGAGGGTAGGGGGTTGGAGTGTGAGTGTAGGGAGGGGTAGGGGTGTTGGTAAACATGGGAGGGGGGAGAGGGTGTGGGTTGGAGTGGAGGTAGGGAGGGGTAGGGGTGTTGGTAACATGGGGGGGGGGGGGTGAGGTAGGTGGAGGAGGGAGGGTTAGGGGTGTTGGTAACATGGGAGGGGGGAGAGGGTGTGGGTTGAGTGGAGTAGGGAGGGGTAGGGGTGTTGGTAACATGGAGGGGGGAGAGGGTGTGGGTTGAGTGGAGGTAGGGAGGGGTTGGGGTGTTGGTAACATGGGAGGGGGGAGAGGGTGTGGGTTGAGTGGAGGTAGGGAGGGGGTAGGGTGTTGGTAACTGGGAGGGAGGGGAGAGGGTGTGGGTTGAGTGGAGGTAGGGGGGGTAGGGGTGTTGGTAACATGGGAGGGGGAGGGTGTGGTGAGTAAATGGTAGGAGAAAGGGAAGTAAAATGGGGGGAAGGTGTGGGTGAGTGGAGGTTGTGGTGGTAGGGGTGTCGAACATGGGAGGGGAGAGGGTGTGGGTTGGTGGAGGTAGGGAGGGGTATTGTGATTGGCAACTGTGACGGGGTTAAATAAGTTTGGTTGCACTTGGAGTAGCAAGGGAGAGGTATTGTACATGGTGGGGTAGAGGGTGGGTGAGGGAAGGTAGGGAGGGGTAGGGGGTGGAACATGGGAGGGGGAGAGTGGGTGGAGTAAAGGTAAGGGAGGGGTAAGTGTGTAAAGGGGGGGGAAGAGGGTGGAAAGGAATGAGTAGGAAAGGGTAGGGATGTTGGAACTAGGAGTTAAGGGGAGAAGTGAAGTAGAAGGAAGTAGGAGGGGAGGGTTGTAAATGGATGCGAAGGGTTGGTGAGTGAGACTTGGTGTGGCCCCTGGTAACATCGAGGGGGCTTGAAATTTGTTTGGTTGACGTAGGAGTGTTTGTTCCATTCTATGTTCGGGACACCCTGAAAAAAGTTGTAGTAAGGAGTTCCTGTGCTAATTTGGTTTGGAGAGGAAGTGTTGGATGGTTGTAGGAGGTGTAGGTGTTTTCTACATTGGAGGGGGTATGTTTTGCGTTCTGGTGAGCTCGCGGTTAGGTGTTAGTAACCATTTGGAGACTAGGGAGTTTGAGTATAGTTGGAAGGGAGGTTCATGCTGGGTAGCTATTCGAAGGAATTATGTATTTGTGTATTGGCTAAAGTTTCAAGGTAATGCTTGGAAGTTGTAATTAGGATGGGGATTGAGGTTGCTGTGGATAGTGGTGCGTAGGGGTGACTGAACTTTCTGCAGTGTGCTCTATTCGAGCTTTTCGTGTTGGTCTCGTTAGGTTCCTACGGTAGGTTGGCTTTCTTATGGAAGTGGAAGGGTGTGACCTATGTGGAGTAGGGGGGGTTTATTGGAGGTTATGTATTGTCAGGTGGTATTGGAGGGTGTGGTGGTTTTGGTGGGTAGGGAGGGGTAGGGGTGTCTACCATCGGCGGGCGGAGAGGTGTGGTGGAGTGGAGGTAGGGAGGGTTAGGGGTGTTAGTATACATTGTGCGGGGGAAGGTGTGGGTTGAGTGGAGGTAGGAGGGGTAGGGGTGTTGGTAACATGGGAGGGGGAGAGGGTGTGGGTGGAGTTGAGGTAGGGAGGGGTAGGGGTGTTGGTAACATGGGAGGGGGAGAGGGTGTGGGTGAGTGGAGGTAGGGAGGGTAGGGGTGTTGGTAACATGGGAGGGGGGAGAGGGTGTGGGTGGAGTGGAGGTAGGGAGGGTAGGGGTGTTGTAACATGGAGGGGGGAGAGGTTGTGTTGAGTGGAGGTAGGGAGGGGTAGGTCTGATAAAAATGGGAGGGGGAGAGGGTGTGGGTGGAGTGAGAGGTAGGGAGGGTGGGTGTTGGTAACAAGGGGAGAGGGTGTGGTTGAGTGGAGGTAGGTGGTAGGGTGTTTTAACATGGACGGGAAGGGAAGGGTGTTTGGTTTGGAGGTAGGGAGAGGGGAGTTGGAACATGGGAGGGGGGAGAGGGTGAGGTGAGTGAGGTAGGAGGGTAGGGTTGTAGTAACATGTGAGGGGGGAGAGGGTGGGTGAGTGGAGTAGGAGGGATAGGGTGTATGGAACAGTGAGAGGAGGAAGGTAGTGGTTTAAGGGAAGAGGAATAAACATGAGAAAGAGATGGAGATGGTGAGTAAAGTAGCCAGTCACTAGTGTAACACTACTGTCGACTGACTACTGGGATTGGTAGGTAGGCAGGGTATGGGTCTGTTCTGGAATGGGGGAGAGTTGGGAGTCATCCAGTAGTGGTTTTACATTGGATTCGAGGATAATGCCCGCAAAAAAAATTTTTGTAAAAATCCGTGGGCTAATTTGGTCCACTATCGTCAATGTCCTGGATTCTAACTCAATTTAATCTTACTTCTACTTTTGAAGCTCACTGTAATGTTTCCTCTCTTCATCCATGGTAGTTCTTTTGGTTTAGCTTGGGGATAATAGAGTCTGCTAACATAGAGAAATATATATGTTGACAGGGCTAAGGCTTCATGACAATGCGCTGCTATTCAGATAAACATGTAGTATTTAGTGATTGACTGGCATAAGGTATTCAAGTTAATGCTCTAAAGTACAGCTAATTTAAATGAGTTTACAATAAGGCTGATGTGATAGATACCATTGGTCGCAGCATCGTATACCTCACTGTCGGACTACTTTCTCTGCCAGTGTATCTCATCTATCTCTGCTTATGAAACTTTGTGTTTCGGTTCTCCATTAGCTTCTTACCATTTATTTGCGCATTTCTTCGTTTATTGAAATCAATACCCAGATTAGTGACCTTTTTTATTTACATTGTGCTATTTAGTCTGGAGCTCTAACTGTACTGTCCAGGTTGTCTTATTCAGGATATGATTATCTTTCGTGTGGGAATGACTCAGGAATCAACTGTTTCCCCCCCCCCATCCCCGCCCCAAAATACCGCCCGAACTCCATTAGTTACTCTCTCCCTCTACAGTATTTTCTTTTTTCTTATTTACATTGCTCTGCGCTTTCTGATCTCCAGTATCCTCTTTCTACTGACATACCCTTTTTCTCGTCTTCCAGCTTGTTTTTTTTTCAGCTACCCGTGTGGTATTGTCTCAAATACTTGCTTACATTCTAATGAGACTTCTGTTCATTTATTATTTTCTCTTCTGCTAAATTTCTGTGATGGTTAAAAAATCCAGGAGTTTTGCAAGGCATGATTTAGTATCTATTGAACCTATTTTGGGTATCTTTTTACTTGGTATAAACCTTGATAATAAATACCGACAAGTTGGTTTAGAAAGACACGTAAGCAAACACTATGACATATTTATTAGAAAACGTTTCGGTCCTGGGACCTTGATCAAGGTCCCAGGACCGAAACGTTTTCTAATAAATATGTAATAGTGTTTGCTTACGTGTCTTTCTAAACCATCTTTTTACTTGCCTGTTTCTTTCTAGGTTCTCTACTAATCTCTTAATTATCTTCGGTAAATTAGCCATTAAAATAGCAAGCAACACAGGTCTGTATTTCATTCCTTCCTAATTTTTTTGTATATATTAAAATTATATTTTCAGTTTTCCATCAGTGTGGCTGTCGGTCGTTGCTGTGAAGTTACCCAGCATCCTCTGTTCCTTCACTGACTCACTCGCTGCATTCGGTTATAGCTGTCTAATCCGTTTGCTTCCCTTGCAGAATTTATCTTTTTAATATTTCCTACTTTGCTTAATATTTTCTGCACCGTCTGTCGACATATTCGTGCAGTTATTTAATCATTCTACCAAGTCATTAAAATAAACTGAAAATGTCATTAGGACAAGCGCTGATTTTTGTGCAACTAACCGCTGACACTACCTTGTCAAGGCATCCTTCTTCCTGCCACTTTTCCCATTTTTCCTAAAAAAATATCTGCTATTGTAAGACTTTTACCTCTTACTATTGTATTTTATAGTTTCCGGATTAACCTTGCATGACCTCTGAAGTTTTACTAACATGCAAGTTAAAGCAGTCGGTATGCTTATTACTTTTTTGGTTTATCTCGACATTGAAGTTTTTCCATAAATTATCTCAGCAACTTAAACACTACTCTTGCTTATTTTCATTTAATCATTCCTCTTTCCTATCATTCCTAACTACTGACAAGATAATCTTTTGTAATAAGGAGGAAGGAGGAGTGGAATTTTTTTCCTCGGAGTGTTGACTTTTTTTTGGCCTCGCGTGTTGAATAATTCAAGAGGCCTCTCATTATTATTATTATTATTATTAAGATAACGGTTTCATTATTATTCTTTATTCTCTAGTTCCATTTCCTGTGATGTCACGTTGTATGCCTTATAATTGGACGTGTCATATTTGTAAAGAATTACCCTTATTGTATTTGCTTACAAGTTTTTCAGGTTCTCACACATTCGTTGTTATATATAATGTTTCAGTGCTGGCTCCTATTCATATATTACTGGTAATACAATGTTATAATGTAGCACCCACTAAGCACGCACCTACGTGCTGTTTCATGCATATTATTATAAGTTGAAGGACATCTAGTTTATACACTTGTTTTACAGGAGTTCTAAGAATGCTATCTATAATTCATACATACGAGTAGATAATAATTAGTAATTATTCACTTTCATACTTGTATCATAGTGTTTAGATCTATAGAGGGAAATGTAAAGTAATCACAGTGAAAAGCTTGGGAGCCATGGATACAAGAAGAGAACATTGTATCAACATCCATGGTCCTAGACTGTTCTACATTCTACCAAAAGATATCAGAAATACTGCCGGAGCAAGTGGGTAAGTCTTCAAGAGGAAACTCGACAACTACCTCTCCTAAGTAGACAGATGTATAATTAACTTAACAAATAGATCCCAGTAAGTAGTTGTAAACAGTGAAGCCGGAGGATTCCACAGTGAAAAGCTTTGTTCCTCAAGGCAGTGTACCCTCCTCACATTTGTTTCTCACTTCTGTTGCTAATGACACTAGAATCTCCGAGGGTGGTATCCGTCGAAGACAGTAAATCTTTAGTCGGATATATATATATATATATATTATATATATATATATATATATATATATATATATATATATATATATATATATAATGGGGAAGTGGAACAGAATTCTTCCTCCGTAAGCTATGCGTGTTGTAAGAGGCGACTAAAATGCCAGGAGCAAGGGGCTAGTAACCCCTTCTCCTGTATATATTACTAAATGTGAAAGGAGAAACTTTTGTTTTTCCTTTTGGGCCACCCCGCCTCGGTGGGATACGGCTGGTGTGTTGAAAGAAAGAAATATATAATATATATATAATATATATATATATATATATTATATATATATATATATATATATATATATATATATATATAATATATATATATATATATGTCGTGCCGAATAGGTAAAACTGGTCAATTAGCAAGAACTCATTTAAAATTAAGTCCTTTCTAAAATTTTCTCTTATACGTTTAAAGATATATATTTTTCATTAATGTTGATGTAAAAATTTATAATTTTGCATCAAAAGGAACTTAGAAAACTTACGTAACCTTATTATAACAAGAACAATTTATTTTAGCCTAACCCAACTAAATATATTTTAGATTTGTTTACAATAATTTAATACTAAACAAACACAGTGAAATATATTTTTTTTCGTTAGGTTCAGAATGATTTTGGCGAAATTATTGCATACACAAATTTTCACTTGCCCTATAAGGCAAGATGAGCGTTGCTATTTAAGCCAAGATCGCAAGTTCTGCCTATTCGGCATTATATATATATATATATATATATTTATATATATATATATATATATATATAATATATATATTATATATATATATATGTGTGTAATATATGTAATATAGGGAGGTACCACCTCTAGAACTGTCCTGGGGACCCTCATCCTCAGAGAAAAGAATAAACTTGTTTCAGGGAAAACTCAAGGTTCTCCCTGAAGCTGTTTGAGAATTTTCTCCTACCACCCCCTATAATTAATTAATATATATTTTATTTAAAGACAAAATACATGGACAAAACATTTACAAAGATACAATAGAAAGTAAAACAACATAGGTAACTCAGAGCTACATCTCGAATACTTCGTCCAGCTCCCCGGCGGTGGGCCGCGTGCCCAGAATGCTGCAGGCATTTCCTCTCTGGATCGCAACACTGAGTCTCTGAAAGAGGAAGCTGGTCGCCCTGTGGTCCTTGGTTTCTATGATGAGCTTTTCACCCAGCTCTTTGAGGAACTTTAGAGCACACTTGCCCCATGCTCCAAGGGTCTCCGACCCTATTGGAATAAGTTATAGCAAGGGGGAAGGTCTTCATATTTGCTGCAGCTCATGCGGCAAGGGCCTACATCAGGGACCTACCAGAAGACAAGGCCATAGTCAAACTTGATTTTAGAAATGCCTTTAATATGGTGAGGAGAGATGCTGTTTTGCCAGCTGTTCGGGTTCGGTTCCCCAGTCTCTTTCCCTTCATTTCAGCCGGCTACAGCAAACCCTCAATTCTTTTGTTTGGAGAACATGAAATTCAATCATCAGAGGGTGTTCAGCAGGGTGACCCACTTGCTCCACTTCTCTTCTGCTTGGCAGTAAGAGAACTAACTTCCAGCCTACGCAGTGAGCTCAATATATGGTACCTGGATGACGGCACTCTGGCAGGTACTGAAGAGTCCCTCGTGGGGGACCTACAACTGGTGGAAAACACAGGGAGAAGGCTTGGGACTCATCCTCAATCCCTCTAAGTGTGAAATCATCACAGCGAACCAGGAAATAATCAATGCTGTGCGAAGAATCCTCCCGGAAATCTCAACTACAACTCCGTCCAACAGTACCCTCTTGGGGGCACCGCTGGGTCACCAGGCCATCGATACTGTCCTCAGGGACAAATTGAATGACCTTATGAGAATGGAGGAGAGGAATAAGCGATCTTGATGCCCATGATGCTCTGTATCTCCTCACAGGTGTCTTACTATGCCAAGACTCACTTACTTCTTGAGGTGTGCACCCTCTTTTGACAACCCAACACTCGATGAATATGACGCACACCTGAGATCAACTTTAAGAAGGCACTGAACCTGTCACTAGAGGATGAGCAATGGGATCAGGCAAACCCTCCCAGTGCGACTGGGAGGTATAGGGGTGCGTAAAGCAACGCATGTTGCTTTACCTGCTTTTCTGTCTTCGTGTTTGGCTTCCAGTGCATTAGTCAGAAGATAGTGCCTGAACGCTTGAGAGATGTGGTAGGAGCTCAAGACCCCAGGTTTACTGAAGCAGCAATTCGGTGGGACACCCTTACAGACTCCTCCAGTAGCCCAGCTCCTCCCAAACAGCACAAACAGCCCCACTGGGACAAACCGATCATGGAAAAAATTGCCAACACAATGCTCTCCAATGCTTCAGGAAAGAACAAAGCTCGTCTCCTGGCAGTGAAGGCACCACACTCAGGAGATTTCCTGTTAGCTGTTCCCAATTCCTCCCTGGGCACCCGTCTCGACCCACAGGCCATTCGGATTGGTGTTGCTCTTCGCCTAGCCGCCCCCATCCTCACCGAACATAGGTGTATTTGCGGCAGGGCGACAGCTGATCAATTCGGACTCCATGGTCTCGTGTGTCACACAGCAGAAGGGAAGTATGCCAGACATGAGGAGATCAATGACATAATAAAGAGAAGCCTCGCCACAGCCCGTTGCCCAGCTCAACGGGAACCCCAAGTACAGAGGTCTGATGGAAGTCAAAAGCGTCCTGATGGAGCCACTATGCTACCCTGGAAGGATGGAAAGCAGATTGCCTGGGACTACACCTGTGCTGCCACATTGGCAGACACCTACTTGCCATACTCTGTAGTGGAAGGGGGTGGAGCTGCCAGCCACAGGGAGACCCAGAAGATCCGAAAATATGAAGACCTTCCCCCTTGCTATAACTTCATTCCAATAGGGTCGGAGACCCTTGGAGCATGGGGCAAGTGTGCTCTAAAGTTCCCCAAAGAGCTGGGTGAAAAGCTCATCATAGAAACCAAGGACCACAGGGCGACCAGCTCCTCTTTCAGAGACTCAGTGTTGCGATCCAGAGAGGAAATGCCTGCAGCATTCTGGGCACGCGGCCCCGCGGGGGAGCTGGACGAAGTATCGAGATGTAGCTCTGAGTTACCTATGTTGTTTTAACTTTGTATCATATTTTGTGAATGTTTTTCAATGTATTTTGTCTTTAAATAAAATTATATACATAATATAGGGGGTGGTGGGAGAAAATCTCAAACAGCTTCAGGGAGAATCTTGAGTTTTCCCTGAAGCAAGTTTATTCTTTTCTCTGAGGATGAGGGTCCCCATGACAGTTCTAGAGGTGGTACCTCCCTATATTTTTATATATAATATATATATATATATATATATATAATATAAAATATATATATAAATATATATATATATATATATTTTATATAAAATATATATATATATATATAAGCCTTCCAATGGACTTCGGACAACAATATGATGTTTATCGAGGACATGTTTCAGTTGCTCAGCTATGGAAGAATACTTAATAGAGGCTGTAACGGAGTATAGGACAATAAAGGGAAAGTTCTATGTGCGAGACTTACTAGTAATGCTGTCGCAAGATCTTATATCCAAGGATCAAATCATTACTACCGCAATATTGGAATATTATTGTATACTGACGGCCCCCTCCATGACAGGCGAGGTTGCTGACCTGGAAAATGTACAGAGAAATTTCACTGCTCGTATGCACTCAATGAAGAATTTGAACTATTGGGAACGCTTGAAGACCTTTTAACTCTATTCCTTTGAAGGTAGAGAAAGGTACATAGCTTACGCCTGAAAAATCTTGGAGGGACTGACCCCAAATATAAACACCAAAATCATTCTGTATGACAGGAGACTTGGTAGACGGAACAAAATGTCTCCACGAGTGCTCGACGACTTCAACGTCCTCCCTCCGTGCATAAAGCAAATTACCAACAAACCTCTGGTGGTCTTCAAGAGGGAACTCAGCAAGTTTCTCAAATCATTGCCTGACCATCTGGGTTGTGGTTCGTACATTGAACTACGTACAGCCAAAAGCAACAGCCTTATTGTTCAGGCCTTGATCCTCAAGGAAACCTGGTCTGGGACTGGGATGTAGGGGTATTGACCCCCGAAATAGCCTTTAGGTATCCTTCTAGTGCCGGATCAACCAGGCTGCGAGGGATGTATGGGTCAGCGGGCCGCCATCGTCAGCAGCCTGGATGACCAGACAAGCAGCAAACAAGCCTGGCCTAGGGCCAGGAGTGGGAAAACATCAAACACCCCCATTGTACAGTCTTATGAAAGTACTGTCAGCATATACGTAATATGAAAATACGTATTCACTTGGATATTCACTGCATAAAATTGGATATATATTCCATTATGTACAATTAGGTATATACCCATGGGAATGCTTCGCTCCACTAGTGACTACATGAGAAAATATAATGAAATTGTATGGATCTTTACCCTAGACTTAACATTTCGAGATCCGTTAGTATTTTACTTAGTCCATAACAGAGGTAAACATTACCATTTTGCCGTATATTTATGACCCAATTTATTAATAAAAATAACTCGATAGCAGTAAAAAGTAAAAGCATCAGCAATCACAACATGAATAACAAATGAGTTATCGATAAAAAAAAAAAACATCAGTGAAATACAAATGCGTAATAATACATCTTTTCAACACAGTTACATCAATTAAATTTTAAATAATAAAGTGGTGGCATTACAGTACTGAAAATTCAAACACATCTGGACAACACGAGGCCAGTACACAGTTTCATTGAACAAAATCGTACATTAAATACTGCTTGTGACAACTTGAATTAAATCGTACATTAAATATTGTTTGTAACAACATAATAACACGTGTATATTCCTCACTCTCTGATCATCATCTAACTTTAATCCACCGATATTTTGTTTTTGTGTGGTAGTTTCTCACTTTATATAAATCTGCGGATACTTTTAATTAGGAAGATCAATCTTACAGTTTGCATTAATTATCTGATAAACCTGAGGGATAAAAATGAATTTTTTAACGAGATTTTTAGTTACTGAAGACGAAATAGGATTGCTGGACTTTCCTCTCAGCTAGGAACATGGTAAGATGTAATATTTTCTTTCCCAGTTATGAGACTTGAGTTGCGGGGAAGGTGATCATCTCCGGTAAATCTAGTTAGTAGAGGGATATTGATGATGCGTCGTTAATAATAAAATATATGGTGAGGATTTCTTATTGAAGTTGAAAGGCACAGTGAAGATAAGTGTTTAATGATAAAAGATGATTGTGGTGAGTCATGAAAGATATAGGACGAGTCATTAAAACCGAGAAATACAGGATAAGTCATTAAAGATGAGGGATACAGGATGAGTCATTAAATATAAGAGATACAGGACGAGTCATTAAAGATAAGACAGGATGAGTTATTAAAGATCAGATACAATGAGGATGAATCATTAAATTAAGAAAAAGATTCAGTGGTAAAATCCTGGTGATATTATGTGTGTTCAATATGTGTTGTGTAGTGAGGAGAGGAGAGCCTCAGCCCCAGCTTGATGAGCTGTGCAATGAAGTTGAATTTACTGCACCGGTTTGTTGAATTAGTTTTATAATTACGTTATGTGACTTACATAATTGTTATGATTGAGTGGGGGGCTCAGACGAGGCGTGTTGCACTTACTGCTGCTGCTGCTGCTGTTTGTTGTTGTTCTGTGATTGTTCTTGTAGTGGACAGGTTTGGGTACTTTTTTCGCTTGTATGGCTGTGTATGCTTCATGTAAGTTGCTCTACGTATTAACGTAGTTTTTAGTGTACTAATGTGTGTGTTGTTGGTATGTTGATTGTGATGGTGTGTAAGGGGCAATGTATGCGTTGCAGGCGCTACTGAAGGCTTGCAGAATAATTCCTATCTGTCCACTTTAAGTCTCTCTCTCTCTCTTTCTCTCTCTCCCTCTCTCGTACCCAGACGTGTTAAGAGTGTTGTTGAACATCAAATTAAACAAAATTATACCTAGTGAGAATGGAAGTATTTCCCTGCGAAACTAAGTGTGCACTAAACTTGGTGTTGCCGAGGATAATAAAGCAGAGTGTTCACTTTACTTCCACCAAGAGGAAGACTGGCAAGATCATTATTTACCAGACAGAGCGGAGAATGATGATAGCTGAAGTTTGAGCTTGCTGAAAGGTACCAATCACTGGACAGTATGACAGTGTATGCAACGCAGGGTACCTGCACTTCTCTCAGTATTATCTCCTGTGAGAAGCTTAGGCACATGAAGGCCTCTATAGTACCCCTTTATGCTGTTTAAATATTTAACCTGTAATGCATTCCGTGAGAGGGGAGACCCGAGCACTGTGTTGTGTGTGTTGTGTGTGTGTGTGTGTGTGTGTGTGTGTGTGGTGTGTTGGTGTGTGTGTTGTGTGTGTGTGTGTGTGTGTGTGTGTGTGTCACTGTCTCGACTGTGTGTTTGCTTCTATCTGTGTCTGTTACTGCTCCACTCATTTCAGTTGTCGCTATCAGTTCTATTAGTTATTGCCAATATCTACTATATGGTAATGTTGTCTCCCTTGTTCTTTATTGCTTCTACGTAAGATTGTTTGTCTTAGTTATTATTACATACAATAAGACCACATAAACAGATTATTATTACACGTTATTGTAATGCACCGTAGCTTCTGTTGTTTCCATCTTTCAGCAACTTCATCATTACATTTGTGAATTTTCTGTATTATTACCTCTTCCGTCATGGTTCATTCTTTTTCTTTATATTTTGCTTGAGTTTTTGCACTTAACCTTCACTTCCTGTACACTCCCTTGTAAACCATGGGCTCGCACTGTTTCTTCGTTTTGTAATTCCAGTGCTCATTTCTGGAATGAATCTTTTTAACATACCTTGAGTAGCACCACCACTGTCATCTTCTGTACTGTCTTACAATTGTCTCATTGTGGGCACCGCCTGTAAGAACGCATCTTAATATGCTATTGTTGTAACAGGGTGGATACTTAGCTTGGCTACACCGTCACTGTTAAGCCACACAGCTTGGCTACACCAGTCACTGTTAAGCCACACAGCTTGGCTACACCAGTCACTGTTAAGCCACACAGCTTGGTACACCAGTCACTGTTAAGCCACACAGCTGGCTACACCAGTCACTGTTAAGCCACACAGCTTGGCTACACCAGTCACTGTTAAGCCACACAGCTTGGCTACACCAGTCACTGTTAAGCCACACAGCTTGGCTACACCAGTCACTGTTAAGCCACACAGCTTGGCTACACCAGTCACTGTTAAGCCACACAGCTGGCTACACCAGTCACTGTTAAGCCACACAGCGTGGCTACACCAGTCACTGTTAAGCCACACAGCGTGGCTACACCAGTCACTGTTAAGCCACACAGCTTGGCTACACCAGTCACTGTTAAGCCACACAGCGTGGCTACACCAGTGACTGTTAAGCCACACAGCTTGGCTACACCAGTCACTGTTAAGCCACACAGCTTGGCTACACCAGTCACTGTTAAGCCACACAGCTTGGCTACACCAGTCACTGTTAAGCCACCCGAGCTTGGCTACACCAGTCACTGTTAAGCCATACAGCTTGGCTACACCAGTCACTGTTAAGCCACACAGATTGGCTACACCAGTCACTGTTAAGCCACACAGATTGGCTACATCAGTCACTGTTAAGCCACACAGATTGGCTACACCAGTCACTGTTAAGCCACACAGCTTGGCTACACCAGTCACTGTTAAGCCACACAGCTTGGCTACACAGTCCCTGTTAAGCCACACAGCTTGGCTACACCAGCCCCTGTTAAAGCCACACAGCTTGGCTACACCAGCCACTGTTAAGCCACACAGCTTGGCTACACCACTGTTAAGCCACACAGCTTGGCTACACCACTGTTAAGCCACACAGCTTGGCTACACCAGTCACTGTTAAGCCACACAGCTTGGCTACACCAGTCACTGTTAAGACACACAGCTTGGCTACACCAGTCACTGTTAAGCCACACAAGCTTGGCATACACCAGTCACTGTAAGCCAACACGCTGGTTACACATCACTTTTAGCCACACAGCTTGCTACACCATCACTGTAAGCACACAGCTTGGCTACACCAGTCACTGTTTTTTAGCCACAGCTTGGTACACCAGTCACTGTTATTAGCCCACAGCTTGGCTACACCCGTCACTGTTTAAGCCACACAGTTGGCTACACCATCACTGTTCATGCCACACAGCTTGGCTAACCAGTCACTGTTAAGCCACACAGCTTGGCTACACCAGTGCACTGTAAGCCACACAGCTTGGCTAAACACAAGTTAAGCACACAGCTTGGCCCACACACTGTTAAGCCACACAGCTTGGCTACACCCTGTTAAGCCACACAGCTTGGCTACACCAGTCCTGTTAGCACTAAACGCTGGACTTACACAGTCACTGTAAGCCACACAGCTTGGCTACACCAGTCACTGTTAAGCCACACAGCTTGGCTACACCAGTCACTGTTAAGCCACACAGCTTGGCTACACCAGTCACTGTTAAGCCACACAACGTGGATTAATGTGACTAAAACACGCGTTACCTCACATTTTCACTAATAAAATAATACCACTACTGGCCGCTAAGATGCTTTGTGTGTGTGTGTGTGTGTCATAGCTCCTGGCCCTGCCTCTTTATTAGCCGCTATTGGGTACTCTCTTCGTTGCTCCATGAGCTAATAAATCCTCTTCTTAAGAGTTATGTAATAGATCCTGCCTCCACTACATCACAGAACAGAACAGAGGACTCGCAGGTAAGAACCCACTGGGGGCGAGGGACAAGTGGGGACAGGACGAAGAATAGGTGGTGGATAGAAAATATCGAAGAAAAGAGGAAAAGTGTCAGGACTAGACCCAACTGCTAATCAAGGGAAATAAAATAAGTGCATCATTTTCACTCCCAGAAGTATATCAATCGCAAGACTGGACTCGCAACAAGGCGTTAGCACTATGGAAAGGTGGCGCAAATGACGTTCGCAAGCAATTCAGCATAAAACGCACAGAGAACGTCGCTCAGTGACAATGGCAGTTAAAGAATTGTTGGAATAATAGTGCAAGGTAAGACATATAGTTTAGATGTAGCGAGGTGGAGGTGCAGGGTCATAAAGAGTGAGGAAGAGATTTACATCATTGTAAGGATGCCTGACAGAGTCTCCTAAATAAGAAGTCTAGTAGTCATGGTATACTATCTCAAGTCTGTTAAGTTGTTTGTCGAGGTGGAGAGATTCGCTGGTGGCGAAATCGTCCCACCTCACTCCCAACACCCAACGTAATGCACGATTCTGGATGAGTTGGAGTTTTAAGGCGTTGCTCTTGGCAGTTAACGTCAAAGCAAGTGGAGAATAAGAAAGAAGAGGTCGAATGAGGGCTTTATAGAGGTGTAGTTTAGACTTAGGAGGCGCTCCTCGCTTCCCAGACTATTACACTTCCTGACAACTCTGTGACAGAAGAAATACTTCCTAACGTCCCTCTGATTCATCTGAGTCTTCAACTTCCAACTGTGAACATCCTGTCTCTGTCTACCTTGTCGATTCTCTCAGTATTTTATAAGTCGTTATCATATCCCCCTTATCTCTCCTGTCCTCCAGTGTCGTCAGGTCGATCTCCCTTAATCTTTCCTCGTAGGACATACCCCTTAGCTCCGGGACTAGTCTTGTTGCAAATCTTTGCATTTTCTCTAACTTCCTTACATGTTTGGCTAGGTGTAGATCCAGACTGGTGTTGCATACTCCAATATAGGCCTGACGTACACAGTGTACAGGGTCCTGAACGAGTCCTTATTAAGATGTCGGAATGCTGTTCTTAGGTTTGCCAGGCGCCCGTATGCTACAGCAGTTATTTGGTTGATGTGCGCCTCCAGAGATGTGCCCGGCGTTATATTCACTCCAAAATCCTTTTCCTTGAGTGAAGTTTGAAGTTTCTGGCCCCCTAGTGTGTACTCCGTCTGCGGGCTTGTGTGTGTGTGTGTGTGTGTGTGTGTGTGTGTGTGTGTGTTGTGTGTGTGTGTGTGTGTGTGTTGTGTGTGTGTTTGTGTGTGTGTGGGGGGGGGCTACTATCACTGTTGGTCATTCTATTTTTTTTTACACGGGTTTTACAAGGTTAGGTTTAGGGTTCCTAACTTTATCTACAAACTAAGAGCTGTCACCCTACATTCAGTGCTCTCTGTTGTCTGTAATGTACATTATCTCAGCATGTTGACCTTGACTGTCATATATTCTCAGTGAACGCTCTACAAGACCCTTACTGGTTGGCTACACTTCAGTGACCTCGACTCCACTTACCAGGCCCTTGAGGAAGTTAGCCATATTCATCTTTCCGATGTGCACTTGCTTGTCTCCATTATGCCTGGTTGCACTGGATTGCCATTGTGGAGTATCTGTTCCGTATGCAAGGTGTACTGCCACAGCACACTTGCACTTATGCTATCTCTCTCTCTCTCTCTCTCTCTCTCCTCTCTCTCTCTCTCTCTCGGCGGTTCATCGGGTGCTTTTCTGTCTTCTCTTTGTTTTCGTTTTGTTTTATTATTTCCCCTCTCCTAACTTTCACTTTGTTTACTTTGTCTTCTACATCCCCTCTTCTAACCCTCATATTCCTTGCTTTGTCTCCTACCTTATCCCCCCCCCGTCTCTTTACTTCGATTTTTCCCCTTATTCTTTACTGTGTCTTCTTATTTTCATTTTCTTGCTTTTCCTTTATTTTATCTAATTTTCTCTCGTAGTCTCGCTTCTTTCTTCTCAGTTTTCATCATTTAGTCTTGCTATTTTTCTTCACGTTTACCTCTCGCTCCGTTATTCTCACATTTCTTTCACAGGCTTCCACTTTCTCAACATTTTAAATTACATCTTCCTTCTCTCCTTCCCCTCCTCTTGCTTCGCTCCCTACTTTTCACCATTATCCTAATGCCTATCACTGTTTCCTTTGTTAATCTTCTCTTCTTCCTCTTGCTTCTCTTCCCTTCCTCCTGTATGTTTCTTCTCTTCTGTATGTTGCTCCCTCTTCCCTCATCAGTGTCACCAGTACTCTCGCACTGCTCCCTCTTCCCTCATCAGTGTCACCAGTACTCTCGCACTGCTCCCTCTTCCCTCATCAGTGTCACCAGTACTCTCGCACTGCTCCCTCTTCCCTCATCAGTGTCACCAGTACTCTCGCACTGATCCCTCTTCCCTCATCAGTGTTACCAGTACTCTCGCACTGATCCCTCTTCCCTCATCAGTGTTACCAGTTGAGAGTAAGACACATGTCAACCATCTGTATCTTATTGTAGACGTTTCGCCATCCATGGCTTTATCCAATACATTCTGGACATACTGAACACAGTAGTCTATGTCAGACAGATGAGGTTCGTCCCTCTTCCCTGGATAGTGCGAACAGCCATGTGTGGAGAATCTCCACGACTATGGTGCTGCTTCCCCTACTCTAGGTTGAGGACTGATTTCCTCATCTTCTGACAAGTTCTACTGTCTTCAATTACTGTCCTAGAATTTGAATGATAAAGCCATGGATGGCGAAACGTCACAATAAGATCAGTGTTGCACATGTGTCTTATCTCATCTTGTGGTATTATATACCATCGTACACAGTGTTACCAGTACTCTCGCCTGATCCCTCTTCCTCTCCGTGTCACCAGACTCTCGCACTGCTCCCTCTTCCCTCTCGTGTACGTACTCTGCACTGATCCCTCTTCCCTCATCAGTGTTTACAGTACTCTCACTGCTCCTCTTCCCATCAGTGTACCCTACTCTGCACTGCTCTCCTCTTCCCTATCAGTCACCAGTACTCTCGCATCTGCTCCCTCTTCCCTCATCAGTGTCACCAGTCTCTCCATGCTCTTCTTCCCTCATCTGTCGTCACCAGTACTCTCTCCTGCTCCCTCTTCCCTCTCAGTCACCAGTACTCTCGTACTGTCACTCTTCCTCTCAGTGTCACAGTACTCTCGTACATGCTCCCTTCCTCATCAGTTGTCACCAGTACTCTCGCACTGCTCCTTCTTCCTCTCAGTGTCACATACTCTCGTACTGCTCCTCTCTCTTAGTGTCACAGTACTATGTACTGTTCCCTCTTCTCATCAGTGTCACCAGTACTCTCGTTGTCCCTCTTCCTTCTTCTTCACAGTCAGTCCACATTCGTCCCGCATGATTCTTTTACTGCTGTCCTTGGCCAGTCTACCTTAGCATTCTCTTTCCCTCTCCTGTACCCTCCCTTATCCCCTCCCTCCTCTCCCCTCCCTCCAATCACGTTCCTATACTCCTCAGGTTCTCTCTGTTACACTGACTTCCCTCCGTCGGACCGTTCACCAACCTCTCTCTCTCTCTCTCTCTTCTCTCTCTCTCTCTCTTCTGTTCAGGTTACCGTTGTTTTCCATTATCCATGACATGTGCCTGTATCTTTATTTCATGACAGTCCTGTTATATGATCATATATCCTGTTATCTCACGTGTTCATGAATGTACTCTCAATCTTACTGTCCTGAACTGTACCTGTTATCTTACATATCATGACGTACCGCATCTTCGTGTTTATGACTGCTCCTGTATATCTTACGTGTTCTGACATGTACCTGTTTCTACGTTTCATGACATGTACCTTTATCACGTGTCTGACATGTACCTGTTATCTTAATATTCATGACATGTACCTGCTACTTGCGTGTTATGACATGTACCTATTAATTACTGTTTCGTGACACTTACCTGTTGGTTATAACGTATTTTATCCTCCCGCCTACTCGGTTCCCAACTAATTTCCTTACTGGAGAGGTTTTGGGTTCAACGCCCCCGCGGCCCGTCGTGCCAGCCTGTCCCACCTTCCTAAGTCTTCTCCAATCTCTATCCCACCTTCCTTAAGTCTTCCAATCTTCCTGTCCCCTTCCTCTAAGAATCTTCCATCTTCCAGTACCCACTTCTTAAGTCTCTCCAATCTTTCCTATCCCACCCTTCCTTAGTCTCTCCATCTCTATCCCCACCTTCCTAAGTCTCTCCCAAATTTCCTATCCCCCCCTTCCCCTTTAAATCTCTCCCCAACTTCCTTTCCCCCCCTTCCTTAATCTCTCCAATTTCCATCCCCCGCCTTCCTCTTTGCCCAACATTTCTTCTTCTAATTCATTTTATTCTTCCTTCCTCTCCTCCCTCCTATCTGTTTCTTCCCCTCTTCTTCCTCATCCTTTTCTTTCCGCTCCTTCCCTTCCTCTACCAGATATTTTTGTACACAGTAGAGTTTACTTGTAAGAGTTATCTTTCCTTAGCTCACTTCACAGCCCAGCCTTATCAAAGATATACTAACATTCCCTGGAATGCGACCCACAACGGTCGACTAACACCCAGGTACCTACTTAATGCTAGGTGAACAGGGACAACAGGAGTAAACAAACATGTCGAATGTTTGCACCCATGCTGTGAGTCTGACCAAGGTCCCTCAGTATGTAAGCTAAGTGTGCTATTATTTTGTAAATTAATATAAAATATTCAAGACTGTTGTGTATTCATGCAATGTCGTTTCTTTGTTTCTTAACTTGTTTATGCAAATACAGTTTCTGGCGTCATTACGGTAATTAACAGATGTCTTGTATTGTGTTGAGTTTCTGGCGTCATTACGGTAATTGAAAATTAACTCTTATAGTTTGTGTTTTAAAGCTAGTTGCTGCAAACCAGCAGCAACAGCCTGGTTGACCAGGCAGTCAACAAGGAAGCCTGGTTTCAGGCAAGGCTGCGAACCCAGAAGAACCCTGGACACCAGTCACAGGTAGGTTCAGTACGGTGTTTAATAGGCATCTGGGTTTGGTTACGCTGCCTCTTCATTATATTAACTCTCAACTAATACAAACTGTGAGAGAATATTGTTGTATTTTTGGTGTAGCGAGTATACAGCTGTGTTTCGTGTATTTATAGGTGTATTATCTTCACAGGTGAAATATTTAATGTATTTTAGAGGATATTCCTGCATTTTTATTTCATGCATTGTTAAAATTGGCTCGTAGATTTTAATTGTTAATTCTATATATCATTGATAAATGTACATATTGTTTGTGTAAATGCAGCTGGTGCCACAAAATTTATTCATCCGCCTCATGAGGTGTGACTAACATGTGGGTTCGCAGAATGACTCACGCTTACATTCCCTATTTTGTCCATACATAGTAATCAAAATGTTATGATCCGTGAGTGTATCCATATTGTAAGTGTCACTGTTAAAAGTGTCAGAAATGTATACATATATGGCATTTGTAACCGCACCATGTTCACATTTATGCATAATAGTAAATATATCTGGCATAAATACATTAACTGCGGACGTGCTTGGTACATACCCAGGAGGGTTCAGTATCTTAAGGTGGTGACCTATCCAGAGTACAGAGTCTTTCACATGATGACAGCGAATGTTGACGAACTGATGCTGGAAGCTCTGGTTTTTATACGAGTGTTTGCATATTCTCTGCATACGTTTTTATTAGTTTAGAACAGGTTAGAGCAAGTTACATGTAACATATAAAAATATATAAACTCGTAAATAGGCAAATTAAGAAATTCGTATGGCACCTGTGATTATAGGGGGTCTGGAGAAGCTGAGGCAACGTTAAATCAAAAGGCATCTCACGAGGGTTGTTGGAATCCTCATCTAGTAGACACAACCATGATGATAAAGTAAACACATGTGCAACACTTGGGTATCTTTACTGGGGAAACGTTTCGCCAAAAAGTGGCTTCATCAGTCCAATACAAAGAAATATGATGAAGATCAGAACGAATTTGAGGTAAATATTCCCTCAGTCTGGAGTCGATGGACTGATTACATCGACTCCTGGCTGAGGGACTGATTACCTCGAACTCCTTCTGATCTTAACTGTTCTTGTTGTATAAGACTGATGAAGCCACTGTATAGCGAAAGGTTTCCTCAGTAAAGATACCCAAGTGTTGCACGTGTGTTTAATTTATCAACTTGTCGGTTCTCTGAACTATTTATCTACAGACAGAACCTTCACGGTATTGGGCGTTACTTTTTTGTGTGTTCTTATTTGTACTCGCCTGTTTGTGATTGCAAGGGTCGATTCTCAAGATCGTGGCCTGCCTCTTAACTTCCCACTCTTAGGACACGCTATGGCGCTCTTTAATTTCACATTCCATTTCCTTTCGTTACTTTCTCCAGATGTGTCTTGCAGTTGCAGCGCGAAAAGCCCTGAGCAACACCATTTATCCCCCTAGTAGTTGCTGTGCATTGCTGATATATATGTCGTGCCGAATATGTAAAACTGGTCAATTAGCAAGAACTCGTATAAAATTAAGTCCTTTCTAAAATTTTCTCTTATACGTTTAAAGATATATTTTTTTATTAGTGATGTAAACATTTTTAATTTTGCACCAAAAGAATCTTAGAAAACTTACCTAACCTTATTATAACAAGAACAATTTATTTTAGCCTAACCTAACTAAATATATTTTAGATTAGTTTACAATAATTTAATACTAAACAAACACAGTGAAATATGTTTTTTTCGTTAGGTTCAGAATGATTTTGGCGAAATTATTGCATACACAAATTTTCACTTGCCCTATATGGCAAGATGAGCGTTGCTATTTAAGCCAAGATCGCAAGTTCTGCCTATTCGGCACGACATTATATATATATATATATATATATATATATATATATATATATATATATATATATATATATATATATATATATATTGCAATGCCTGCACTCTAAAGGAGGGGTTTGGGATATTGGCAGTTTGGAGAGATATATTGTGTATTTTTATACGTATATACTTCTTAACTGTTGTATTCTGGGCACCTCTGCAAAAACGGTGATTATATGTGAGTGAGGTGAAAGTGTTGAATGATGAAAGTATTTTCTTTTTGGGGATTTTCTTTCTCTTTGGGTCACCCTGCCTCGGTGGGAGACGGCCGACTTGTTGAAATATATATATATATATATATATATATATATATATATATATATATATATATATATATATATATAATATATATATATATATATATATATATGTATATATACATGTCGTGCCGAATAGGCAGAACTTGCGATCTTGGCTTAAATAGCAACGCTCATCTTGCCATATAGGACAAGTGAAAATTTGTGTATGCAATAATTTCGCCAAAATCATTCTGAACCTAACGAAAAAAACATATTTCACTGTGTTTGTTTAGTATTAAATTATTGTAAACAAATCTAAAATATATTTAGTTGGGTTAGGCTAAAATAAATTGTTATATCTTTAAACGTATAAGAAAATTTTTTAGAAAGGACTTAATTTTAAATGAGTTCTTGCTAATTGACCAGTTTTACATATTGTATTTGTGCTCCTCGTCTTTACGTGGAACCATTATTATTTCCCTTACACGTTTAACACTTAACCCCGAAATATACTACAACTGCTACTAATTTGTCTGCAAAGACAAATTTGTGAAAATAGGTCAAGAGTTGAGTGCAGTGTTTGTCCATCTCCAACTAGTAACCTGATATCTTGGACGCATCACAGACCTCTATTAATCTTCCTTCCTTACATAGAGGTCACTTACATAATTTTGTTTGATAAATACAAATAGAAAATGCTGAAACATACACCCTTGATAATGTATTAACACAACATGCAAGTTAAACCATTTGATTGTACTCTGCACTCTCACTAGTTACCCTCCTGTAATACCAAGAGTTACCTGTAGGTTACCTGTGCATGGTTCTTGCAATCATCGTCCCTGCGGCTCTATCCCAGAACAGGCCTGTTACTTGGCATATTCATCAGTTAGGTTGTTGGCGGTCTCTGCACGCAGTCCGATGTAAGTATCACAGCCTGCCTGTTATATAATTTATTTCAAGAGTTCTTTAAACCTTCTCTCGAGAGTTAAGGATCTGTTATTCCATCCACTACCCACTTTTCGCTATGACAACCACAGACTTGTTTTTTTGTCTCGCTCTTTACGAAGACGATTCGGACTACAGACAAAAGCATGGCTTTCTTTCAAAGAACACAATAAGACGAGGAGAATGACGGGGGTAGATAATGAGAACCTTCAAAATAAGGGAAATAATGCCAATTGCGACACTTTTTAAATCGCTCATGCTCCCTCATTTTGAATAATGCTCAGTGTTGACGGCCCCGTTCAGGGCAGGAGAAATATCAGAGCCGGAACAAGTACAGAGATCATGTACGGCCCACATAGAACCAGTAAAGCATTTAAGATAAGACCTTGTGTAGTTTTAAAATTAGGTTGGATAAATACATGAGTGGGTGGGAGTTGGACCTGACTAGCTAGTGCTGATAAATTAGACACATATGCAACTCTTGGGTATCTTTATTGAGGAAACGTTTCGCCACACAGTGGCTTCATCAGTCCATACGAAGGAGAAACTTGAAGAACAGGAGGAGAATGAGGTAATCAGTCCCTCAACCTTGAGTCGATGTGTTCAGTCCATCAATCTATTCAAGATTGATGGACTGAACACATCGACCAAGTTGAGGACTGATTAGCCTCATTCTCCCCTGTTCTCAGTATTCTCCTTCGTATGGACTGATGAAGCCACTGTGTGGCGAAACGTTTCCTCAATAAAGATACCCAAGAGTTGCATATGTGTCTAATTTATCAACATGTCGGTTCTCTGAACCATTCATCTACAAACACTAGCTAGTGCTACTAGGTCTGGTGCCGTGCTCCTTCCTTAAGTGAAAGTGACCTGACTAGGTGGTCATTGTTCTAGGCCGGGGGGTGGCATGGACATGCTTCGCATGGGTCAGTAGGCCTGCTGCAGTGTTCCTTCTTTCTTATGTTCTTAGGTAAATTACTGGGAACGCCTTACAGTCTTAAATATGTACTCACCGGCGCAGAGAATGCATAATAATATATACCTGTAAAGTATTTGAGGGCCTGGTCCCAAATCTACACACTGCCATAACAACATATTGGAATGAGAGATATGGGTGGAATTGCAAAATAAACCCAGTGAGGAGCAGGGGTGCGGTTGGAACAATAAGGAAACACTGTATCAACATTCGTGATCCCATATTTTCTTCAGCATCTTTCCTTAAGATATCAGAAACACTGCTGGAACAAGTTCAGAAGTCTTCAGGGGGAAACTGGACAAGTATCTTCACCAGGTGCCAGCTCAACTAAGCTGTGATGGATATGTGGGGCAGCGGGCCACAATAGCTAACAGCCTGGTTGACCAGGCAAGCATCAGAGGAGCCTGACCCATGGCCGGGCTCCGGGAGTAGAAAAACTCTCGGAACTCATCAGTTTTGTCGGGATTAATGAACGGAGGATTGCCTCCCCACCACGCTCATTGACCGCGTTATATAATTATAAAGGAGTAATTCCTTCCAGGTTAGCACCTTATACTGTACTTGTGGCAGTTGGCTGGTAGCAAGGAGGGACAACGAGATGGGGCGAACAGTGGAAAAATACGGGAGCGATAAAGGAGGGGCGAGGGAAAGAGGGAGGGAGAGGCTGCCAGAGACAGAAGGTAGTTCAGATAACAATAGAGAAGGAAGTCCAGGGTGGATGAGGATTATCTGAGTAGTTGAGGGAAGGTCGTATATTGTAGCGTTTTGAGAGGTTGTGGTGTGAGGAGAGCTGTGGTGGTCTATACTCCTGTAGCTGCGAACCTACTATCATTGTCTTAGTACCTTAGGTAGTCCCCAGCTTCAACTTATAGTCCTTCTCCCCTTCTCCCACAATATTCCTCACCGACACCCCCTCCTTCAAACATTCTTTCCCTGAGCACTCTTCATAACACACTATACCTACATACTTCTCTTCCTTACAGCTCTTTTCCTGATCTTCCCCACACCCCCTCCCCTCACAAGGACCCCACCCCTTCTTGGCCGTTTCCTCCTTTCCCATCACTTGTATGCACCTTCTTTTTCCTTAACCAACACCTCCATTCCCGATCATCCTCCCACTTCCTGTCGTGTCATTCAGCCACTAGATATAACAGATTTTTAATGCAGTTAACGCAGATGGATGGTTCACGTAGTGACTTCTATAAAGAAAATGAGTTTTGGGCTGGTATATACTCAACTCTGTGTTTAAATTAATTATTAATTACAAAAATTTAACGGGATTGGTCAGTTAATCACCTTTGTATGAGTCGAGCTCCAGTCCCTGGGCTTATCAGTACACACACACACACAAACACACACACACACACACACACACACACACACACACACACACACACACACACACACACACACACACACACACACACACACACACAAGCTCACGGAGCAGGAACAATGACCTAGTAGCGACCAGTGAAGAGGCGGGGCCAGGAGCTGTGACTCGACCCTGCAACCACAACTTGGTGAGTACACACACAGAACTGACGACTTTATTTACGAAACCTTCACCAGAAACAAGGATAATTAATTTTCTAGGGATTAGTTAAGAATTCAATGGATTAGTTGGAGTTGGGCGACACATGCTTTTCTGTTTTGTTGTTCTCTCTCTCTCTCTCTCTCTCTCTCTCTCTCTCTCTCCTCTCTCTCTCTCTCTCTCTCTCTCTCTCTCTCTCTCTCTCTCTCTCTATCTCTCTCTCTAATTCCCTACTTCTCTTGCTATATCTCACCTTCTTCATTTCTCCGTGGCTTCGTTCTCCATAGCTCTCTTTCTTCCTCTCTAGCTATTTCTTTCCCTCCATTTCTCCCATTTACTTTCTCAGTCCCCCTTACACTCCTTTTTCTTCCTCCACCCCTCTCTCGCCACTTTTTTCTTTCTTCTTTCTCATGCTTTCTCGCTTCCTTCTCAGAAGACAATGGTGAGTCTGGCGTCTTCCAATACTGAAGAAAGTATTGGTGGATCTTCCCTGCCTCTTTGGATGTGATCGAGTGTTAGAGTAACCCCCACCAGAGGCAGGTCAATGGTCGTTACTCCATGCTTGTTGCACACACGTCCTCCTTACCCTGGAGAATCTTGCTCCTCCACCAACTCCCGCTGCGGGACTCAACTTTTTGTGGTGTGGAGTGGGACAAATTATATTTTATTGTTATTATTATTATTTTTATTCATATTTTTTTGTTTTTAGTACTCTTATTATATTTATTATTATAATTATTATTATTATTACTATTGCAATTTTTTATATATGCATTATAATACATCGTATAGTTGTATTGTCATAAAAAGTCTTCTTTAGGTTATCACAAAGCTGCAGAGTGAGTTATTCCCTACGAGAACAAGAGACCCGACACAGTGCAACATAGGCACAGTTAAAAGCAGGACTGTAAGAATTACACTAAGAGGTAACTAAACTGTAAAGAGTCCGAGACTTTTCAGCATTATAAAACATAATGTAAATCAGCAACAGACCACTAAGGTTCTCGGAGAGGAACGTGATAAGTTCCTCTAAGGAGTTGTTGATCCGTCGAAGTACTGTGCATACATAACTGACTTGCCTAGGTAACTAAGTTGAACATCTTAACTGACCTGGTCTGGGCCATGATGTCCGAGCCATCCACCTGTAGATTCCTATATTTCGTCAACAGAGGCGGCGAGTGAATCCAATAATCCTTGGCGTTAGGAAATTCTATTTAACTAGAAGCCCTAGACTTTTTCATTTCATAGTTATTAGTATTTCTTGCTCTACTATTTTCTTCTAACCGGTGTTAAGTGAGGATTGCACACTTGTCATAATGTGATTAATGGAAAACTTTTGAAGACAAGTAATTAGTCCACTTAAGCTTTCTTACTTTTCTTGCTGTTTAACCCACAAACTTTCTTCTTTTTCTGTCTATCCACAACCTTTCTTACCTCATTTTCAGTCTATCCACAGCCTTTCTTACCACATTTTCCGTCTGTCCACAACCTTTATTACCTATTTTCCCGTCTATCCACAACCTTTCTTACCTCCCTCTTCCTATCCACAATCATTTTTCACTGTTCCATTATATACTCAGTCCTTCCCCTCCCTCTCATGGCTTACAAAAAAAATCTGAATATTTTACAAGAAGTGCCTCTTCTTTATATTTAAGGGGTTTTGTTACCGTAAGGCTTTTGATCCAAAAAAAAACTTGTTCCTTTCCTTCGCGTCAAATCTTATTTCCTGTTTCCCTTGTGAATATTATAATCACTGTAGAGGACGAAGGCAGCCTATACCATAGAGCATAAGAAACAGGTAAAGTATTTGGGAATAATTATATTGAAAAATGTATGTATGTGTTTTGGGCAGTAGTCCAAGGTCGTGTTTCTTGCTTGGATCATTAATATGGCAATGGTGAGTGTTAATCACTCTTAGTATGTAAAAGAATGTCAACCACACTTACACTTTTTACTCATGATCTGAGACTCAGGATCAACAGGGTCTAAATCTCTTCGTATTGCTGGTACATACCTGGACTGACAAGGTGTCCGTTGGCCCTCTTGGCAGGAACTCACCTCCAGCACCCTTGGTAGAGCCATTAGTTAACTCCGCTTCTGCCCCACTTGACAAAGGGGAGAAAAGTAGGTACATGAATACCCCTCCCCTCTTCCGTCGTATGGGCATCTCAACACGGAGAGAGAGAGAGAGAGAGAGAGAGAGAGAGAGAGAGAGAGAGAGAGAGAGAGAGAGAGAGAGAGAGAGAGAGAGCTGTTTCACTCTCTGTAGGATATTCTGATAAACGAGGCTTCAGAAATCCCCATAGGAATTATGGATGTTGCATTTTGGTTCAGTCTTCCTATCTACATTTACTAGCATTTGTTTGGAGCTGTTTTGGATGTTTTCCATGAATTTTCAGGGTATTTCTTTCTTTCTGATAGCATTTGCTTTAATTTTTTTTTCATTTAGTGTCGAATCTTTTTGGCTCCGCTTGCAGAATTTAAATTTTCAGATATTCTGATTTTTTCCCCCTCACCCTTCGTTTTTCTCTCTTTTTTCTGTTATCTTTCGTTACTCTTTTCTTTACCTTATCCCACTCTTTCCCTTACCTTTCCCCACTCTTTCCCTTACCTTTCTCAACTCTCTTACCTTTCGCAACTTTCTTGTACCTTCCCACTCTTTCTCTTATCTTTCCTACTCTCTTATTTTTCCCCACTTTCTCTTTCTTCCTCCTGCCTTTTCCCTCTCCCACTCTTCCTCTCCCACTTTACCTTACTCTCCATCTCTCTCCCACCTAGTTGCTCCCTCAAAGCTGTTTACATGTCAAACAGCTGACTTACCAGTAGCTCCTCTCAACTTCTCTAGTGTCCGAAGGTAAACGTTGAGTCTTGAATAAGAGCGACTGTGATTCAACAATGAGAATATTATCAATCACTCTCTGTTCTCATCATCACTCTCATCATCTCAGTGCAGATGAATGCAGCTTTTCTTGGATAATTATACCTGTCTTTGTTTTTTGTTTTGTCTTTGTTCCTTGCCGTTCACAATAAAACATTCAGTTCTCCTCAAGATTTATTTTTTTTCCTCAGTTTTCTCTCGTCCATAAGATAAAAAGCAGCCATTATTCATATGAATAATTAAGTTAGTTTTTTCATTGTCGTTTGAATTCAAATCTCATTGTTATTCTCGATTGCTTTGTGTGTCCTTTCTCAAGACGAAAACGAAAAAGCACTTTCTATTAAGCTTACCCTTTGTCGTGTTATCCAGCCCTTTGCCTTTCCCTTGTATTTCTCTCTCTCTCTCTCTCTCTCTCTCTCTCTCTCTCTCTCTCTCTCTCTCTCTCTCTCTCTCTCTCTCTCTCTCTCTCTCTCTCTCTTCCTCTCTCTTCCTCTCTTTCTCTCCCTCTATTTTCCGAGAGTCCTTCCTTCCTCTCCCTTAAAATTCTTAGCGAGAAGTCTTGAAACTTTTAGTGTCATACTTAACACGTTGTTTTAGGAATTCTCTCTTGGTTTACAACTTGGTAATGAGTGTGATAAAAGCGTGATGCTTAGTGATAATGTTTATCAAAGGAAGAGCTGCACTGTGGGAGTACATAAAGGGTACTTGACTGCTTAAAGTACCTACATAACTTTATACCCAGATCTTGACGACTTCGCTTTTGCCCCCTTACAGATAGTTTTGTCAGATAAGTCAAGCTTATATTTCTCTTATAACATCAATATATATATATATATATATATATATATATATATATATATATATATTATATATATATATATATATTATATTATTTATTATCACACTGGCCGATTCCCACCAAGGCAGGGTGGCCCGAAAAAGAAAAACTTTCACCATCATTCACTCCATCACTGTCTTGCCAGAAGGGTGCTTTACACTACAGTTTTTAAACTGCAACATTAACACCCCTCCTTCAGAGTGCAGGCACTGTACTTCTCATCTCCAGGACTCAAGTCCGGCCTGCCGGTTTCCCTGAGCCCCTTCATAAATGTTACTTTGCTCACACTCCAACAGCACATCAAGTATTAAAAACCATTTGTCTCCATTCACTCCTATCAAACACGCTCACGCACGCCTGCTGAAAGTCCAAGCCCCTCGCATACAAAACCTCCTTTACCCCCTCCCTCCAACCTTTCCTAGGCCGACCCCTACCCCGCCTTCCTTCCACTACAGACTGATACACTCTTGAAGTCATTCTGTTTCGCTCCATTCTCTCTACATGTCCGAACCACCTCAACAACCCTTCCTCAGCCCTCTGGACAACAGTTTTGGTAATCCCGCACCTCCTAACTTCCAAACTACGAATTCTCTGCATTATATTCACACCACACATTGCCCTCAGACATGACATCTCCACTGCCTCCAGCCTTCTCCTCGCTGCAACATTCATCACCCATGCTTCACACCCATATAAGAGCGTTGGTAAAACTATACTCTCATACATTCCCCTCTTTGCCTCCAAGGACAAAGTTCTTTGTCTCCACAGACTCCTAAGTGCACCACTCACCCTTTTCCCCTCATCAATTCTATGATTTACCTCATCCTTCATAGACCCATCCGCTGACACGTCCACTCCCAAATATCTGAATACATTCACTTCCTCCATACTCTCTCCCTCCAATCTGATATCCAATCTTTCATCACCTAATATTTTTGTTATCCTCATAACCTTACTCTTTCCTGTATTCACTTTTAATTTTCTTCTTTTGCACACCCTACCAAATTCATCCACCAATCTCTGCAACTTCTCTTCAGAATCTCCCAAGAGCACAGTGTCATCAGCAAAGAGCAACTGTGACAACTCCCACTTTATGTGTGATTCTTTATCTTTTAACTCCACGCCTCTTGCCAAGACCCTCGCATTTACTTCTCTTACAACCCCATCTATAAATATATTAAACAACCACGGTGACATCACACATCCTTGTCTAAGGCCTACTTTTACTGGGAAATAATTTCCCTCTTTCCTATGTACTCTAACTTGAGCCTCACTATCCTCGTAAAAACTCTTCACTGCTTTCAGTAACCTACCTCCTACACCATATATATATATATATATATATATATATATATATATATATATATATATATATATATATATATATATATATGTCTTGCCGAATAGGTGAAAATTGCTCAGTTAGCAAGAAATCATTTAAAATTAAGTCCTTTTTAAAATTTTCTCTTATACGTTGAAAGATATATTTTTTTCACATATGTTAATGTAAAAATTAATAATTTTGTAGCAAAAGAACCTTAGAAAACTTACCTAACCTTATTATAGCAAGCGCAGTCTAATTTAGCTTAATCCAACTAAATATATTTTAGATAAGTTTACAATAATTTAATAAACAAACACAATTAAATATATTTTTTCGCTAGATTCAGAATGATTTTTATTGCACACACACAAATTTTCGCTTGCCTTATTCGGCAAGAAGAGCGTTGCTGTTGAACCCAAAATCGCAAGTTTTACCTGTTCGGCACAACATTATATATATATATATATATATATATAATATATATATATATATATATATAGATAGATTGTGTGTGTGTGTGTGTGCGTGCAATAAAGGGTGTGATGACTCTTGACATCGTCTGGAGGTAAACTTTATGGTAATATATAGTGGCTCAGAGTGTTTTGAGAAGCTGGTCTTTCTTACGAGGATTTTCGGTGTTAAAATTATACCTGGACACTAAAATAGACGAATCAAAGTATGGAATAAGCTCATTCGAATTGTACACAAGGCAATGCGTATTACGCACAAAATCAAGGCTGTGTGAATTATACACTAGAACAAGACCATGCTAATTATAGACAATAATAGGCTCCTGGTAATTATACATAACAAGATGAAGAAGAAATCAGAAAATATTAGGAAGATGCACCATGAGTCACTGATTTTAAGTCATGAGTTGTGACCCTCGTAGAGAATCAGTACTTAAAATATGTAGGTTTTACTGTGTTCTACAACTTCTTTCCTCTACTTCATTCTTCCCTCCATCCCTTCCCCTTAACTCTCTCCCCATTCTTCCCTTCACTTCGTTCCTTCCCTCAAAATCTCCCACTCCTCTCACTCCTTCCATGACCACCTCTCATTTCATCATCTCCTCTTCTCCCATCCTTCCATCCTCTCTACTTTTCCTCATCTTCGCTTTTTCTCTACTCTGCAATAAGGTTTACTTAGCTTGTTGCAATACCAATATATTGGAATTTATTGCCGCTGCAGTGGACCGACTTTTCCACCACCACTGCCACTGCCGCCCCCACCACTGCCGCCGCTACCACTGCCACTTACGCCGCCACCGCCACTGCCGCCATTACAGCCGTCGCCTCCAGACCCAGCTTTTACTCTGCTATTATTTTGAGATTCACTTGAATTCGGTAGTGTTCTTGGACTCCTAACATTATTCTGGGACTCGCCATTATTCTTACCAAGCTCTGACTGACGTTGTGTACCCTGTGAATGTTGATTTGTGTATTTAGGCGAGGAGGCTGGGGTAGGCCTGCGTGGGCGTATCAGGCTGTGTGGGCTTGGGAGTCTGCATGATTATTAAGACGTATTTGTAGGTATTACCTGCGTGACATAGCATCAGTAATAACATCACTGAGAATAATTGAAGAGGAATCATGTAATTATAATAAGGTATCCTTAAAGTGGGACCTTTGATTAGGTGGTCGCCTAATTTTTGTTTCGCTCAAAGTACGAAAATGCTTTAGCCGATCGGCTTCAAATTTTCAAGACTGGGGTATATGGTAAGTAGGTGAAAGTTGATCCCAGCATCCTGGATCGCAGCATCCTGCAATGGCTCGGATAACTTCCAAGATGGAGAATTAGACACACGTGCAACCTCCTGGTATCTTTATTTATAGACGTTTCGCCATCCAGTGGCTTTATCAATACAGGTACATAATGTGAAGAATGTAGACCTATATACAAAAGCTGAGGTAATCAGTCCCTCAGCCTTGGTGTTGGTGATGAGCACCTTAGTCTATAATCTGAAGAGTCTTCAAGACTACGGTGTTCTTCACCAACACCAAGGCTCAGGGACTGATTATCTCGTGTTTTGTATATAATTCTACATACTTCACATTATGTCCTTAGTAAGTAGGGATAAAGTCTATAAGTGATGGCACTGTATCTAATTCTTCTCTGTCGGTTTGTAACCATCATAATATTAATATTATTATATATTATATATTATTATTATATAATATATATATTTAAATATGATACCAGAACGGTGTCGCCAATTGTATCTAATATCAATTATATGTCGGTATTGATACCATTCATCATATTCTATAAGTGTATTTATATATCATATATATATATATATATATATATATATATATATATATATATTATATATATATATATATATATATGCAATAAGATCACAGTAACAGGTGATTTCAGGATATCAAAACAACCACTCTGAAGAATAGAGAAATTCAAGCGCTTTCGTGACTACGTACATCTATCAAGGACTGATAATGCGAGTGTAGAAAGGCTTGAATTTCTTCTATTACAGAGGTTGTTTTGCCATAATATATATATTCATATTCATTTATTATTATATATGTTGTATATATTATTATATACACACAACAATGTAAGTACAAATTTGTACATTTTACTATGTCTTTCACTGTATTTATAGAAAGGACCATCTATCAGTACAAGCAGGTCGTATGCCATAAATCATAGTGTCATTTTTTAGTTACTTGGTATATTCTGCCATGGTATTACACCATCAATCATGCCAGAGTGCAAAACATTTAAACAAGTTTTCCATTATGACACTCCAAGTGCAACGAGGGTTCGTACTTCACCTGCAATGGTGTGCCTCCATCAACTGCTAGATCATGCACTACAGTTTGCAACTTTTACAACAGAGTTTACAATAAAGATACCTAGTGTGCAGTAAAGGTCATTCACCGCAACTAGGGAGTGCAGCTGCAAGCTTCAGGATGCATCGCCAACATTTAAGGCAACATGGCTAGGTGCAATATCTAGGGCAGCAACATTCAGGGCAGCAGCAGGGCGCGAGGAGCTGCAACATTCAGGGCAGCAGCAGGGCGCGAGGAGCTGCAACATTCAGGGCAGCAACAGCAGCAGCAACAGCAGCAGCAGCATGGAGTTGCGAGGATTAACAGCCTTTTAGCGGTAATGCAGCTTGGTAGAAGCCACAGCAATAAACTGTGGTAAGAAGATGGCGGTGGGTGGCAGCAGCGTCTTCCACGTCAACACTGTGTCTTGGGTCACGGCCGCCACTCCTGCTTTATGTTAGGCTGGTCACTTGCCTAATGGCTCCCACCTCAACCGCTTTTTCCTGTGTACTCACAGAGGCGTACTCACTGAGTTGTGCTTGTGGGGGTCGAGACTCGGCTCCTGGCCCCGCCTCCCAAGCCACTTTCATTAGAATTACTGATTTCTGGCGCCATGGGCCTTATCATATGTATTCTTAGATTTGTGGAATGTGGTTACCTCAACTGAAAAGGGACAGATGGATATTTAACTTTTTGACAGAATCCAGATAGTAGTAGTAGTACTAATATTAGTAAACAGTATGGGTGAACAAGGACAGCAGGGATCTTGAGAAAACACGTCCTAGTGTTTCTATCCATACCGGGGATCGAACCATGGACCTCAAGTGTGTGAGCTGAGTGCGCTACAAAGCCTGGTTTCAATCATTTCGTCCTTCGTAAAGTTCTTCACATGCTTTATCAGGTGTGGGCTCCATGTTGGGGCCGCGTACTCACTGAGTATCCTAACACATGTCGTATGTAAGGTGAAGGATCTTTATTCAAGATCCTAATTTCTGTTTAGAGGTTTGTTAGTTACATACTAATAATAGTAATTATCTTTATTTCTGCAAGTACATGATACTACTAATAGTGACCTAGCTGACATCATTGGCATACTATATGGAAAATCCCTGATTATGAAGAGCATTTCCAGCAACTTAGGTTATTCTTGTTCCCCAGCTAACACCCAGGAACTTGCGCTAGGCGAACAGGGACAGCAGATGTGAGGAAACGTGCCCAACGTACCGGGACCACTGACCCCATCCCCCCTCGGTGTGTGAGCTGAGGGCGTTATCAATCAAGCCACGAACATAGGTCGCTGATGTTATATGGTTTATATATATTTTAGGTCATATGCTAGGTGTTTTATTCGTCCCCGGAGTCTTTTATTCTTTGATATTTGCAGCTTTTTTCCTCCCAGGTTGTACTCTGTGTCCGGTCTGCTCTCTTATTCTCCTATTTACATTACATTTGTTGGGATTGAACCATAGAAGATACTTTTTTGACCATATTTGTAGTCTGTTGAGGTCTTCCTGGTGTTTATCACTTGTCTTCTCCTTCTCTTATTCATCTCATTAGTTTTAAATGATCCGTAAAGAGACACACATAGGACTCGATTCCTTTTGGTATGTGGTTAACATATATTTAGGAACAGTAGCAGTCCTAGTAGCGAGCCTTGCAGAACCTCACTCACTACTCTCCCATTCTAGTATCCTACCCCTTACTGCTACTCTCAGCTTTTTGTTATTCGTGTACTTCTTGACGCATTGGAGCACCCTGCCTTTTTAACCCTACCTGCTCCTCCAGTTTCTGACTAATTTGTAGGGTAGTACTGCGTTCAAATACCCTCTTGCTGTCCAAGAAGATGCAGTTCGCCCATCCCTTTATTGTTTTATGTCGGTGACTCTGTCACAGATCACCAGCAAATCTGTATGGCAAGAGTTTCTGTCCCTAAATTTTTACTGGTTTTCTGTAAAGAATATCTTCTCCAAGTGCTTTTCCTTCCTATCTCCGGAACTTTTGACAGTGTTCATGTTAGAGATACCTATCTGAAGTATAGTTCATTGCTTCTTGCCTGTCCTCGTGTTTATATGTGGAAACCACATATGCCTTTGTCAAGTTTTCTGGCACTTGTTCTGGTAGGTTTTAGACTCCTGATAGTGGGTCACAGTGGTTCTCCAGCATGCAACACTCCTTGATTTTTTTTTTAAAAATTGTATTATTCTTAATAATGTACAGATGATGACCACAGGTGAATTAACAGCTATCAGCATCTGGCTAACAGCAGCTAGCCAACAACAGCTGGCAAAGCAACATACAACAACAGCCGGCAAACACCTGGCTGGAGGCTCAAGGTCGCTATTGCACGAATCTTTATTGTTAAAGTGTGGCAACATTTGCAACGACATTGCCGCGTTCCTGGAAATACTGCTGCAAAAACATCTCCAGGTTAATAAACGACGCTGTAGCAAGAGTTATAACAGCAAGAGCAGCAGCACCAGCAGCAAGAATATCGGCACCGGCAACAACAGCAGTCACGCTGTAACAAGAATTTGAACAGCGGTAACAGAAGCATACAAGATTACCAAGAGTAGCAGCAGTTATACTAACAATAGTAGCAGCAGTTACGCTAACAAGAGTAGCAGCAGTCACACTAACACTGACAAGTGCTACAATAGCCAGTGCTATAACAAGAACAGCCAGAGCTATAACAAGTCAGAGCAGCACTCCGGGCAGCTGTTGGGGGAGGAGGGGGTTGACGCCCTGCTCTAAAACAGTCTTCACACGAGGCAGAGTTTTGTTTCCGGTCCACTTAGCCAGCGTGGAAACACAACTGCACCAACGTCACTTTTATCCGGAGGTAAAATATTTTGTAATGCTGCTTTCTCTCCTTCTCTAATCTCACTCTTTTTCTTTCCCTCTTTTTCTTTCCCTCTTTTTTCCTCCCTCTTCTCCCTTCCCTCCTTTATAATCCATCTTGTGTAATGGAGTATAACATGATAGCACAACTAGCTTTTGTTTCCACTGACTAACTATTACATAGAATAAGTTAGCGACACAGTGCTAAATCAGAATAAGTAGGCCTTACCTCCCCAGTTTCTCTCTTCCTTCAGTACTTGCTCTCTTCCTTCACTCCATCCTCCCTCCCTCTCATCGCCCTGACTCTACTGAGTATGAGGGCAGGGTTTCCATGGTTCAGGATAAGCCAGTATGTACTGTAATAAGCCACTGACTCATTGCTAGGTTTATGGCCGGAGCTAAATAGGTAGTACAAGGGGGTAGGATAGGTATGATGGTAGTGACATAATGTGTATGGTGATGGGGTGGTGATAGTGACTATAAAGATTTTAGTAATGATGGTACTGTTTGGGGATAACAGTGGTTATAGTGATAGTTATGATTGTGGTGGTGGTAAGAGACGTTTTTGATAGCTGTTGGTATGATTGTGATGATGGGGTAATGGTGATATTGGTAAAGATGATGTGGTGGTGGTGGTGATGTTAATAATGGTTAAGAGTGGTGTCATGATTTACTAAATCGAGATATCACGATTACAAGCAAACCAGGGGACGGGTGGGGTTTAAACACATGGCTTTAAATCCCATCCATTCTGTGGTTTGTTGTGATGGTAATAGCGTTGTAGTAGTAACAGTCGTGAATATAATTTTATTAGCAATGGTAATGACTGTAAATACCACGACTACTGTGTTGGGTGGCTCGCTTACCCAGCTACCTGTTAGCTATCCGTTAGTGGTCCCCAAGGTCAGTGGGTGCTGGTAGAATGCACTCAAACGTAGATGCCACAGTCTCGTTGATCAGTAACTCCTGCGAGAATCTATAGTTTTCTTGAAAACAGGAATGTGTTAGTTCCTCTTAAATAAGAAGGGAGAGTTTTGAAGTCTTGGGTTCTTTCATACTTAGTTATTTATCTACCTATTGCACCTCTCTTTTTTATTTTGAGTTATTTTGTATCATCTGCCACGTTTACCCTCGTAAGTTCTAATTTCAGTATGCGGATTAGGAGCCAGTCTTTCAGATTTTTTTTTCTTTTGAAGTTATAAATAATATATCTTTCCTGTACTCCAAGAAGTACAGATTAAGAGTCCATAGGGCTTTACCAATAATTTAGGTGTTAGTATTGATAATGGAAGTGCAAGTTCTCAAGTTCTCTGCACATTCATTCTAAAGGTACAGTGTTAAGAATCCCGTCTTCAGAGTTTACTTGCTCTGCTGACTGTCATCATCGACTTGGATTCTCATTATTTTGAAGGTTCTTGTTACCCAGCCTATCAGAACCCTTGCAGCTGTAATAGTAACATTGGTGTTCTTTGAACCTAAGATCACCTGACATGTTACAACCAGCTTTCTTGAATTCCTCTTCCGCTCTCTCGTGGTTTGGTTGCAGTAGTAGCAACAACCTGCTTGACCAGGTTGTCAACTATGAAATCTTACTTCAGGCCGTGTTGCAGGGGTCACGGATGTGTGTGCTTAGTTTCAGTATTATCAGAGCTTAATTTTTCCCTCGTTGAACATCACTTTGTTTTCTCTGGGTCTTTTAGAGATTTGTCTCGCATCACCTTGGAGGTTTGCTGTGCCTGATGTGGCAACCTCTGTGTTTGTGTTCCTCGCATCATGGCTCCAAGTTATGACGGAATCTTATATTTGTTCTTCACTTCATCACTCTTAAAAGTTCTTGAGTCTGTACCATGTGGTTCTTGAGACAACATTCAAGGATGGCGAGGTACCACTTGAAACAGATATAAAGATCGTTTTACTCCTAAATAGAGCCAAAGAAAGCATTTAAACTACTGGGAAAGCCTCAGTGTTCTGAATATGTACTCTCAACCTACACATTACCATAACTTACTGGAGTGAGAGATATGAGAGGAAACTGAAACTTGTCCATAATAAGAGAACACATTATCAGCATCCATGAACTCAAAAATAAATGATTCGTACTGCTAGAACAAGTGTCGAGGTCTTCAAAAGGAAACTCGACCAGTATCTCCGCTAAGTTCCAGACTAACCAGGCTGTGCCGGATATGTGAGTCAGGTGGCCGCTAACAGCAACAACGTGGTTGGCCAGGCAAGCACCAGACAAACCTGGGCCATGGTCAGCACATTTTAAGATAACGTTGACAGTTTGACACCTGCCTTTCGTGAGGAGGTTTTTATTGTTTTGGGTGGTGCAATATCTGTTATTAATATCTCTAGACTGTCCACCTCTGTAGACACCATAAGTATAATATCTGCTCATTTTTTGGCTCATTATTCGTCACGAGATCTGTGTTGACAGCCGAATTATTTAAGTTCAGTAGCCATATATCAATTTTCATTTAAATTTTGTGATGGTTGTGTGGAGATCCAGGCTCAGTTCCATTCCCAGTTCCATTCCCAGTTCCATTCATGTCCTCGTTGGGTTTTATACAATGCTTGTGCTTCTCATTACACGTTCCTGTCTTTTGTTGTTATGATGTCTGTTCCTATACTCTGGTTGTTTGTACCTACCTCACTCTCCAAGTTACTTATTAAACCTTAAAGGTCTTCCCTCTTTCTACCTCTTTCTCTTTCTGCTAAATGTTAAGCACCAGGCACCAGAGAAGCTTGGCCCGTGACAAGGCAGTCCTAACATAGCTAACACCGCTTCACCGGTTTAGTATTTCGTGAGTCATGATCATTTTAAGAGACAACTAATAAAAAGGAATATTACTCGGCATTATGATAAAATAATGATGATAATATTTAAAGGTATTGCATTTAACAAACAAGGAATGCTTTAATGTCAGCACAAACAATTACTGTCACTCCAGAGCGCATCTCGTGAATTATATCTGTCTTAATATGGGAAACCTAAATAAAATATTCTTCATTGGAATTCCACCAAGGAGTATTACCAGGAGGGAAGAAAGGAGATTATAAAATATTCATAATTTAAAGCTCACTTACCAAGTTAGTGTTTTATAGATATTAATATTGAGATCGTGCTGTGGCGGCTTGATAAGATGTTAACTAGATACAGCTAACCTAAAGTGTTCATATAGTACGAAACATTTGGTGTAGTAGTCACCACTCCTCAAGCCAGACAGATGACATTAAGGGTGTATATTGCATTCGGCATTCCTTAGTCCTTCGTGAGTGGCGTGAGGGAAGGAGGTACATAATGTGCTTGTAAGCTGGTGAGTTGTGAACCAGTGTTGTAGCCTTAATCTGCTGCTCCAGACTTCCTCTGCCCCCACCTCCACTACACCTCCCCCTTCCTTGTAATTAATTACTGACAGGTGATGCAAGTTGGCAGGTGCAGTGGTGATTGGCGGCTCTCATCTCTATCATATGTTGACTTGCTGGATTTTTTTAGGTGTGTGTGAGAAGAAAGAGGTAGATAAGAGTAACGTGAAGAGAGAGGTAAGCACATTGGAAAGAGAGAGTACATGGAAAAGGGAGATAGCAAAAGACATTTCAGTATCGCAGGACTATCTACTATTATCTGATGATTGAGGTAAAAATAATAAAGTAAAAATTTCTCTCTCCGTCCGACCACTGCCAGCAGATAACAGGGGCCAAAAATACCAACCCGCACTGGAAAAACGGCTATGGATATTTAATATGGCGAGAGAGAGAGAGAGAGAGAGAGAGAGAGAGAGAGAGAGAGAGAGAGAGAGAGAGAGAGAGAGAGAGAGAGAGAGAGATTGAGATTGAGATTGACTCATTGATTCAATTCGTCAAAATATTAGACTTTTACTGTTGGACTTACTTTCTGAGAGTTTTGGAATTTTTCTTGTGTCTGTGTTTTTGAGATGGTACAGATATAGACGAATATAAATGCAAGGAATGAGCGTCGATTCTTTTGCTTAGGGGCGTGTCTGTACTGTCCTTACCGAGCTGTGTTTGCGGGGATAGAGACTCGGTTCGAGGGCCGGTCTCTTACACTGCATTGATCGGTATCACTGTTGTCTGACCGTCCATAGCCCTATAATATTTACTCTTGGAGCTGTGTGTTGAATTTTCCCCCGACCACTTTCTCATCGAAGTCATTCTCCCTTTAAGAAGTGGAGTGAGTGTACTCACTTCAACACGTAGGTAATCCCTGACTCTTTCCCTCAGAGCCGTCAGGTTTAGTTTTTTTAAGCTTACCATACTTTATTCCATTCAGTTCTGGGACAGATTTATTCCTGTCGGTTCTGGAACAAATTTATTCCTCTCGGTTCTGGGACAAAATATATTTCTCAGTTCTGGGACAAATTTCAATTCAAACGATTGGAACTTTAATAGTGTCTTCACTGTGTAATCAGTATGCTCCACATGTTAGTGCTTCACTCTGACGTGTCTTGTGTATGTCCTCCGTTACATCCTCGACGATTTTCTGTTTACGTTCCTGAGTGTAATGCCAGGAATTGTTATTGTCGCATGTGCCACCGAGGTTCAGCGGTGTAAATACACGTCCGACGATAACTTTGTTACGATGCAGAGAAAAATAATCATTTTATAGATGTACACAACTAATGTCCAAGGGTTAGTGAGAGGCAGCAATGGTGGGTGTTGTTGAGGGCAAGGCACTGTTCACGTCAGCACGAGGGAATTTGCATCTCCGCCAGTGAGGGATTAGTAGAGCTCAGCTGGCAAGGCACACCTGAGTCCCACTGTGGCCACCGCCTCTCCAACACTTGTGTTGTTATACTGGGGCTTCACACCACTGTTGTATGTGTCTTTGTTTACCTACTTGCAGTTAAAAGAATAGAGCTTATACACAAATAACCAGCACATAAGAGAGAAAAGCTTTACGACGACATTTCGGTCGGACTTGGACCAAGTCGACCGAAACGTCGTCTTAAGTTTCTGTCTCCTATGTGCAGGTTATTTGTGCGTTCTTCCATTCACGGTATTTTTGTTCTTAATAGAGCTTTTAATCACAGGGCCCTGATTACTGTAATAAATTTGGCCTACTACGCCCAGTTGAATTTACAGAGGTTGATTCACAGCTCCTGATGTTATGTCTTAGTTACTAATGACCATCTTTACGACCAGCCAGTTAACAAAGAAGCCTGACCTACGAGTCTTCTGCGTCATTGGGGACTGTCTGCGTCTCGGACGTGCCCCTTGAATCCAAAATAGTCTGTCCCTCTCCAGTTTAATCCTCTTGAGTATTTTGTGTGTTATGATCATGTCTGCGCTTAATGATACCTGTGTACTGCTCTGGTGATTTTTTGAGTGACTAACGGCATTTTAAAGGTCGTGGGTCAGCAGTAAACGCTCAGACCTCAGTCTTTTTTTCTATAGTATAAAACACTTGGTGTTTTTTGCTGTTGGTTTGTTATGTTTGTGTCGAGTTATTGGAGCTGCTGCATTCTTTACAAGTAACATACGATTTCGAGAAGAAACGTGTGATTTATGACTTGACAGTGGCCTCGGATGGACCGAAACGTCGTCAGAACTTTCAACTCCTAAGGGCGAGTTATTTGTGAATTATTCCAGTCACGGTATTGTGACTTTCTTCTTCTTGTTGCTTTTTTTTCGTTGCACCGCTGGTGGTGGTCACGCACTTTTGTTTTTTCACGTACTCTGTGATTCACGGGAGAGCTTTTATTTTCATCTTTGCTTGTTCTTCTTGGAGAACTCTCTATACTGGTCACAAGTATATAACAGAGCTACAGTGTTGACAGTGTTGACATGACTCACGAAATCGTAATGACACGATTGCAAACAAACCATACCACGGGTAGGGATAGAACCCGCGATCAGAGAGTCTCAGAACTCCAGACCGTCGCGTTAGCCACTGGACTCTCTGATCGCGGGTTCTATCCCCACCCGTGGTATGGTTTGACAGTGTTCTCCATTACCTTATACTGGATGAATATCCCGGGTATACCTTTCATAGTTCATTGCTTCTACCCCATTCTCGATTCAGTCTTCTCTCTTTCTATCTTCTCTCTCCTCTCTCTCTCTCTCTCCTCTCTCTCTCTCCTCTTCTCTCTCTCTCCTCTCTCTCTCTCTCTCTCTCTCTTTCTCTCTCTCTCCGGCTTCGGAGGAGCTAGAGGAAATTCATAATCTTTAATACATTGTACCATTGTATTCATATTTGTGTTTTCTGTAAATGTATTCTGTCTATTAATAAATGTTCCCATAGAATATAAAATATAGGTGGTGGTAGGAGAAGAAAATATTCAAACAGCTCCGGGGAGAACCTTAGAGTTTTCCCTGAGGTACGTTTATTGTCTTATCTGAGGATGAGGGTCCCCAGTCCAGTTATAGAGGTTGTACCTCCCTATATAATATGTATATTTATATATATATGTGTGTTGTGTTGTGTGGTGTGTGTTGTGTGCGTGTGTGTGGGTGTGATGTGTGTGTGGTGCGCTAGTGGTGCGTGTGTGCTCGCTCATAGCAAGCAGCATGTCACACACACACACACACACACACACACACACACACACACACACACACACACACACACACACACACGAGACCGAGACTGCTGCCGGTGGTACTGATAAGTTACAGCGCCATTCTCTCAACTGTTTGTGTTTCCGGTTAAAGTAGCGTAGTGTATTGCTTCTGCCCCTAGTCTTACAAGTTCAGATCTAATTTGTGTTGTTGTTGTGTGCTGGAGTCGTGTTCCAGCAAGTGTTGACGCCGTTGCTATCGCTGAAGACTACACGTGTTGTTACTGTTTCTTGTGTTCCGGCGCCAAGTTGTGTTACTTCTGTTGTTGCTGCCTCTGCTTTAATGGCCGTATCCCGATGCTTCACCTAACTCTTCTTGCACGCTGTTAGTAGGCTCCAGTTTCTGTGTGTACATCTTTACGTACACATCTTTAATTTATATACGTGTTTACAATCGTTATGTTTCTTCCATTCATGTGTTTAAGAACTTCATGTTAATTTATATTTTGTTTAGGAGTTTCATGTTAATTTATGTTCTTGTGTAGGAGATTCCTGTTTTGTTTTTGTTGCATGTGTTGCAAGTACTCTTCACTTTATATTTCTGGGGGTCGAGTTGTGGCTTTTGACCTCGCTTGTTAAGGTTCGTCCACCGGCAGTCCTGGTATCAGGGCTCTTGAGATCTGTCATACCTACTTTAAACTATTAAGTTTCCCTCGTCTGTGTTACCTCTGGGAGAGTAATTCCAGTTTAATACCCTAAGATTATATTGTATTAATATTTGTCATTTTTGGACTATAGACTTTTTAGCTCGTGTATTTATGTTTTGATCCAAGCTGCCTCTTTTTTTTTTATTCCAAACTGCATTATTTATCGAGGCTGCCATTTTTAGTTCATGACACCCTTTTTTGTCCAGGGTGTCTTTTTAGTCTTTATTTTTTTTGGTCTAGGTTGCTCTTTATGGCCAAGCTGCTCTTCTGAACTGGCAAAGTTATGTTGCTGCCTAGAGTGAAGGCATGAAGATTCTATTGAGTTGTTTACAACTTTAGCGAGCCATGGTGTCGAGCAGTCTTCCTCAGGGTGGTTGCGGGGGTAGAAGAGCTCTCAGTACCGCTATCCGTTATATTGATTATCTTTTTACAAGTCGCCTCCTCGCAGTTACTGTCCTCGTCCGGCCCTAAAAGTGAAAGTTGATTAAATGGAAAGGTTATCTTTTTTTCTGTCGTGCGCTAGTCTACCAGCTACCAACTTCTTGATCAGACAGGTTTTGATGGCTATAGCGTGTAAGCCTGAAGGCAGCTATTAGCAAGAGAGGAGAGATGTTAAAATGAGGGAAGACGTGCAGGCAGGCTTGAGGAGATGGAGAAAGTGGGAATGACTCGGAGGAGGGCGTGGAGGTGACGTGAAGGAGGGCGTGGGGGTAATGGAGTGGAAATGACCTGGAGGAGGGCGTGGATGTGATGGAGGGAGTGGAGAATAAGAGAAGCTGGGGAGAGGGGCGAGGTGTCTTTAACAGGAATGGGACCCACGTCCCCTAAGGCTCCCCTCGGGTAATTTCACACACACAGACTTGGGCAAGATTACGAGGTTGAGGGGTAGAGGGTTGGGGATAGGGTAGGTTCTGGAGGGTACCCAGGTAACCCTGACTGTATGATGGCCAGACCCACTCTAGTATCATGGGTTTGCTACCAGACCACCTCTAGTATCACGGGGTTGCTACCAGACAAGCTCTAGTATCATGGGGCTGCTACTAGACCAACTCTGATTTCATGGGGTTGCTACCAGACCACTTATAGTATCACGGGGTTGCTTCCGGACCAGTCTTAGTATCACATGGTTGCTACCACACAAACTCCAGTGTCACGTGGTTGTTACCAGACCAAATCTAGTATCATGGGGTTGGTACCAGACCTGCCTTAGTATCACAGGGTTGCTACCAGACCACCTCTAGTGTCATGGTGTTAAGATTTGTTTTGTTTTTTAACCCGGAGGGTTAGCCACCCAGGATAATTTAAGTAAGTCAGTGCATCATGAAGACTGTCTGTCTTATTTCCATTGTGGTTCTTCAATCTTGTCCCCCAGGATGCCACCCAACAGGTGGGCAGGACACAAGCCTGGCCCATGGTCGGGCTCAAAGAGTAGATAAACTCTCGAAACTCTTCAAAGGTGTATCAAAGGTACAAAAGATGTACAGGTTCCTCCACCAGGGCTGCATGACACACAGGTTCCTCCATCACCAGGGCTGCAGGACACACAGGTTCCTCCATCACCAGGGCTGCAGGACACACAGGTTCCTCCATCACCAGGGCTGCATGACACACAGGTTCCTCCATCACTAGGGCTGCAGGACACACAGGTTCCTCCATCACTAGGGCTGCATGACACACAGGTTCCTCCATCACTAGGGCTGCATGACACACAGGTTCCTCCATCACCAGGGCTGCAGGACACACAGGTTCCTCCATCACCAGGGCTGCAGGACACACAGGTTCCTCCATCACCAGGGCTGCATGACACACAGGTTCCTCCACCAGGGCTGCAGGACACACAGGTTCCTCCATCACCAGGGCTGCAGGACACACAGGTTCCTCCATCACCAGGGCTGCAGGACACACAGGTTCCTCCATCACCAGGGCTGCATGACACACAGGTTCCTCCACCAGGGCTGCAGGACACACAGGTTCCTCCATCACTAGGGCTGCATGACACACAGGTTCCTCCACCAGGGCTGCAGGACACACAGGTTCCTCCATCACTAGGGCTGCATGACACACAGGTTCCTCCATCACCAGGGCTGCATGACACACAGGTTCCTCCACCAGGGCTGCAGGACACACAGGTTCCTCCATCACTAGGGCTGCATGACACACAGGTTCCTCCATCACCAGGGCTGCATGACACACAGGTTCCTCCATCACCCGGGCTGCAGGACACACAGGTTCCTCCACCAGGGCTGCAGGACACACAGGTTCCTCCACCAGGGCTGCAGGACACACAGGTTCCTCCATCACTAGGGCTGCATGACACACAGGTTCCTCCATCACTAGGGCTGCATGACACACAGGTTCCTCCATCACTAGGGCTGCATGACACACAGGTTCCTCCATCACTAGGGCTGCATGACACACAGGTTCCTCCATCACTAGGGCTGCATGACACACAGGTTCCTCCATCACTAGGGCTGCATGACACACAGGTTCCTCCATCACCAGGGCTGCAGGACACACAGGTTCCTCCATCACTAGGGCTGCATGACACACAGGTTCCTCCATCACTAGGGCTGCATGACACACAGGTTCCTCCATCACCAGGGCTGCAGGACACACAGGTTCCTCCATCACCAGGGCTGCAGGACACACAGGTTCCTCCATCACCAGGGCTGCAGGACACACAGGTTCCTCCATCACCAGGGCTGCATGACACACAGGTTCCTCCATCACCAGGGCTGCAGGACACACAGGTTCCTCCATCACCAGGGCTGCAGGACACACAGGTTCCTCCATCACTAGGGCTGCAGGACACACAGGTTCCTCCATCACCAGGGCTGCAGGACACACAGGTTCCTCCATCACCAGGGCTGCATGACACACAGGTTCCTCCATCACCAGGGCTGCATGACACACAGGTTCCTCCATCACCAGGGCTGCATGACACACAGGTTCCTCCATCACCAGGGCTGCATGACACACAGGTTCCTCCATCACCAGGGCTGCATGACACACAGGTTCCTCCATCACCAGGGCTGCAGGACACACAGGTTCCTCCATCACTAGGGCTGCATGACACACAGGTTCCTCCATCACCAGGGCTGCAGGACACACAGGTTCCTCCATCACCAGGGCTGCATGACACACAGGTTCCTCCACCAGGGCTGCAGGACACACAGGTTCCTCCATCACCAGGGCTGCAGGACACACAGGTTCCTCCATCACCAGGGCTGCAGGACACACAGGTTCCTCCATCACCAGGGCTGCATGACACACAGGTTCCTCCATCACCAGGGCTGCAGGACACACAGGTTCCTCCATCACCAGGGCTGCAGGACACACAGGTTCCTCCATCACTAGGGCTGCAGGACACACAGGTTCCTCCATCACCAGGGCTGCATGACACACAGGTTCCTCCATCACCAGGGCTGCATGACACACAGGTTCCTCCATCACCAGGGCTGCATGACACACAGGTTCCTCCATCACCAGGGCTGCATGACACACAGGTTCCTCCATCCACCAGGGCTGCATGACACACAGGTTCCTCCATCACCAGGGCTGCATGACACACAGGTTCCTCCATCACCAGGGCTGCATGACACACAGGTTCCTCCATCACCAGGGCTGCAGGACACACAGGTTCCTCCATCACCAGGGCTGCAGGACACACAGGTTCCTCCATCACCAGGGCTGCATGACACACAGGTTCCTCCATCACCAGGGCTGCAGGACACACAGGTTCCTCCATCACCAGGGCTGCATGACACACAGGTTTCTCCATCACCAGGGCTGCAGGACACACAGGTTCCTCCATCACCAGGGCTGCATGACACACAGGTTTCTCCATCACCAGGGCTGCATGACACACAGGTTCCTCCATCACCAGGGCTGCATGACACACAGGTTCCTCCATCACCAGGGCTGCAGGACACACAGGTTCCTCCATCACCAGGGCTGCATGACACACAGGTTCCTCCATCACCAGGGCTGCATGACACACAGGTTTCTCCATCACCAGGGCTGCAGGACACACAGGTTCCTCCATCACCAGGGCTGCATGACACACAGGTTTTCTCCATCACCAGGGGCTGCATGACACACAGGTTCCTCCATCACCAGGGCTGCATGACACACAGGTTCCTCCATCACCAGGGCTGCAGGACACACAGGTTCCTCCATCACCAGGGCTGCATGACACACAGGTTTCTCCATCACCAGGGCTGCAGGACACACAGGTTCCTCCATCACCAGGGCTGCAGGACACACAGGTTCCTCCATCACCAGGGCTGCAGGACACACAGGTTCCTCCATCACCAGGGCTGCAGGACACACAGGTTCCTCCATCACCAGGGCTGCATGACACACTAGGTTCCTCCATCACCAGGGCTGCAGGACACACAGGTTCCTCCATCACCAGGGCTGCATGACACACAGGTTTCTCCATCACCAGGGCTCATGACACACAGGTTCCTCCATCAACCAGGGTGCATGACAACACAGGTTACTCCATCACCAGGGCTGGCATGACTACACAGGTTTCCCCATCACCAGGGCTGCAGGAACACTGGTTCATCCATCACCAGAGGCTGCAGGGACACACAGGGTTTTTTTCCTCCATCACCAGGGCTGGCATGACAAAGGTTCCTCCTCACCAGCGCTGCAGGTCACACTGGTTCCTCATCACCAGGGCCTGCATGACACACAGGTTTCTCCATCACCTGGGCTGCAGTCAGGTCACACAGGGCTTCCTCCATCCCACAGGGCTGCATGACACACAGGTTCCTCCATCACCAGGGCGGCTGCATACACACAGGTTCTCCATCCAACAGGGGCAGCAGACAAAGGTTCCCATCACCAGGGCTGCAGGGACACACAGGTTCCTCCATTAACCAGGGCCTGCATGACACACAGGTTCCTCCATCACCAGGGCTTGGCATGACCACCAGGTTTCTCCATCACCAGGGCTGCAGGACACTCATGTTCTCTCCATCACAGGGCTGCATGACACCAGGTTTCTCCATCACAGGGATGCATTTTTTGACACACAGGTTCCTCCATCACCAGGGCTGCTTGGGGGGAAACACAGGTTTCCTCCATCACCAGGGCGCAAGGACACACCAGGTTCCTCCAGCACCAGGGCTGCATGTCACACAGGTTTCTCCATCACTCCAGGGGCTGACAGGACACACAGGTTCTACATCACAGGGCTGCAGGACACACAGGTTCCTCCATCACCAGGGCTGCAGGACACACAGGTTCCTCATCACCAGGGTGCAGGGACACACAGGTTCATCCATCACCCAGGGCTGCATGACACACAGGTTCCTCCTTCACCAGGGCTGCCAGGACACACAGGTTTCCTCCATCACCCAGGGCTGCATGACACACAGGTTTTCTCCATCTCCAGGGCTGCATGACACACAGGTCCTCCATCACAGGTGCTGCTTGACACACGGTTCCTCCAGCACAAGGGATTGCATGGACACAAGGTTTCTCCATCACCAGGGCTGCATGGACACAAAGGTTTCTCCATCACCAAGGGCTGCGGACACACTGGTTTCCTCCATCACCAGGGCTGCCCATTGACACACAGGTTCCTCATCACCAGGGCTGCAGGACACACCCAGGTTTCTTCCATCACCAGGGCTGCAGGACACACAGGTTCCTCCATCACCAGGGGCTGCAGGACACCACAGGTTCCTCCACCAGGGTTACAGTCAACAGGTTCCTCCATAACCAGGCTGCAGGACACACAGGTTCCTCCATCACCAGGGTGCAGGACAACACAGGTTCCTCATCCACCAGGCTGCAGGACACACAGGTTCCTACATTCACCAGGGCTGCTAGGGACACACAGGTTCCTCCATCACCAGGGCTGCATGACACTCAGTTCCTCCCATCACCAGGGCTGCAGGACACACGGTTCTCCATCACCAGAGGGACTGCTTGACAACAACAGGTTTCTCCATCAACCAGGGCTGCATGACACACAGGTTCCTCTTCACCAGGGCTGCCATGACACACAGGTTCCTCCATCACCAGGGCTGCATGACACACAGGTTCCTCATCACCAGGGCTCTGCATGGACACACTGTTCCTCCATCACCAGGGCTGCATGACACAAGGTTCCTCCATCACCAGGCCTGACATGACACACAGGTTCCTCCATCACCATGGCTGCAGGGACACACTGGTTCTTACATCACCAGGGCTGCAGGACACATGGTTCCTCCATCACCAGGGCTGCAGGACACACAGGTTCTTCCAATCCCTGGGCTGAGGTCACACAGGGTCTTCCATCACCAGGGGGGCTGCCATGATACACGGTTTCTCCATCACCAGGGCTGCATGACACACAGTTTCTCCATCACAGGGCTGCAGACCACACAGGGTTCTTCCATCACCAGGGCTGCAATGATACAAGGTTTCTCCAATCACCAGGGCTCCTGCATGACACACAGGTTCTCCATCCCAGGGCTGCTATGACCACACAGGTTCCTCCATCACCAAGTGACTGGCTGCATGACACACAGGTTCTCACACCAGGGTTGCATGACACACAGGTTCCTCATCACCGGGCTGCATGATGACACACCGGCTTCCTCCCATCTCCAGGGCTGCATGGACACACAGGTTTCTCCATCACCAGGGCTGCAGGACACACAGGTTCCTCCATCACCAGGGCTGCCAGGACACACAGGTTCCTCCATACCAGGGCTGCATGGTACACAGCGTTCTCCATCACCAGGGCTGCTTGATACACAGGTTACTCTCTCCTCACCAGGGCTGCAGGAACACACAGGTTTCTCATCACCAGGCTGCAGACACCACAGGTTCAATCCATCACCAGGGCACTGCAGGACACACAGGTTTCTCCATCACCAGGGCTTGCAGGTACACACAGGTTCTTCCATTCACCAGGGCTGCATGATACACAGTTCCTCCATCACAGGGCTGCATGATTCACAGGTTCCTCCATCACCAGGGCTGCCAGGGACCACACAGGTTTTCCAATCACCAGGTGCCAGGACACACAGTTCCTCTATCACCCGGGCGGCAGGGGGACACACAGGTTTCTCTCCCCACCTGGCAGCAGGACACACCAGTTCCTCTATCACCAGGGGCTGCAGGACACACAGGGTTTCTCCTCACCAGGGCTGGCAGGACACACAGGTTTTCATCCCAGGGCTGCAGGACACACAGGTGTCTCCATCACAGGCGGGCTGAAGGAACACACAGGATCCTCCATCACCCGGGCTGCAGGAACACAGGTTCCTCCTTCACCAGGGCTGCAGGAACACAACAGGTTCCTCCATCACCAGGGCTGCCATAACACACAGGTTTTCCCCCTTCTATCACTAGGCTGCCATTACACACAGGTTCCTCCACACCAGGGCTGCAGGACACACAGGGTTCCTCTATCACTAGGGCCCTGCATAATCACAAGGTTCATCCATCACCAGGGCTGCAGGCACACAGGTTCCTCACAGGGTTTACAGTCACACAGGTTTCATCCATCACTAGGGCTGCAGGACACATCAGATTCCTCCATCCACCTAGGGTGCAGACACACAGGTTCCTCCATCTACAGGGCGCGGGACACACAGGTTCCTCCATCACCAGGGCTGGGGCTGCAGGACACTCGGTTCCTTCCACCTCCCGGGCGCAGGACACACAGGTTCCTCATCACCGGGCTTGCTGGACACACAGGTTCCTCCATCACCAGGGCTGCATGTCACACAGGTTCCTCCATCACCCGGGCTGCAGGACACACAGGTTTTCCTCCATCACAGGCTGCCATGATATACTGGTTCCTCATCTCTAGGGCTGCAAGGACACACAGATTCCTCCATCACCAGGGCTGCAGGGGACCCACAGGTTCTCCACCAGGGTTACAGGTCACACAGGTTCCTCCATCACTAGGGCTCTGCAGGAACACACAGATTCCTCCATCACCAGGGCTGCAGGACACACCAGGTTCCTCCATCCACACTGGCTGAGGACACAGCAGGTTTCCTCCATCTCCAGGGCTGCAGGACAAACAGGTTCCTCACCAGGGTTACAGGTTCACACAGGTTCCTCCTTCACTAGGCTGAAGGATACATAGATTCCTCCATCCCCGGGCTGCATGACACACTGGTTTCCTCCATCACCCGGGCTGCAGGACACACAGGTTCCTCCATCCACCAGGGGCTGCATGATTTACAGGTTTCCTCCATCACTAGGGCTGCAGGACACACAGATCCTCCATCCAGGGGGCTGCAGGACACACAGGTTCCTCCATCACTAGGGCTGCAGGACACATGATTCCTCCATTCACCCAGGGCTTCAGGACACACAGGGTTCCTCCATCACCAGGGCTGCAGGACACACAGGTTCCTCCATCACTAGGGCTGCAGGACACACAGATTCCTCCATCACCAGGGGCTCTGGGACCACAGGTTCCTCCATCACTAGGGATGCAGGAACATTAGATTTCCTCCATCACCAGGGCTGCTGGACACACATGGTTCCTCCATCACTAGGGCTTGCAGGAACAAGAGTCATCCATCACCAGGCGGCTGCAGGGACACACAGGTTCCTCCATCACTAGGGCTGCAGGACACACAGATTCCTCCATCACCAGGGCTGCAGGACACACAGTTCTCCATCACAGGGCTGCAGGACACCCTAGATTCTCCATCACAGGGGCTGCAGGTCACACAGGTTCCTCCACCAGGGTTGCAGGTCACACAGCTTCCTCCACCAGGGTTGCAGGTCACACAGGTTCCTCTACCAGGGTTGCAGGACACACAGGTTCCTCCACCAGGGTTGCAGGTCACACAACAGGTGCCTCCACAGGTTGCAGGTCACACAGGTTCCTCCCACCAGGGTTGCAGGGAAACACAGGTTCTCCACCAGGGTTGCAGGAACACAGGTTTCCATCCACCAGGGTTGCAGGACACACAGGTTCCTCCACCAGGGTTGCAGGTCACACAGGTGCAGCAGATTGTTTTCACAGCTAATTATCGCCAACTTTTTGTATAAATTTCCCCTCGAAAAAGTTAAAATTATGCGTGTTAGAGAAAAAGTGTGGAGGTTTCGGTTCAAGGTGGCGGTGAAGTGCAGAAGAGAGGCACAGAAGTGGAGGACTTTCAAATATGCAAATAAGGTTTTAAACCGTATGCTAGCCTCGGAGCTGTGACACATTTATTATTTAAATTATCGTCTTATTTAACAGGAGGGAGGCGGCAGCTTGCGTTTTTCTTGTTATAAAGCGTGTGTGTGGTGTGTGTGAATATTGCCCTTTCCTCTCCACCCTCTTCTCTTATACATATGTATTTTCCGTCGTGTTAACCCTCTTTTCCTTATGTTCTCCATTTGGCTCTTTCTATAATTTTTACCATAGCCTTTGACTATCTAAACTTTCGTTCTCTCTCTTTCCTCTGATTATTTTTTCACTATCCATCCAGGTCCTCTCGCACAACTGCCACGGGAACAGATTAACAAATGACGTAGGAGGAGTGATTTTAGAATAAGTATGTAAGGGAGAGAGAGAGGAGACGCGAGAGAGAGAGAGAGAATGAAGTCAGAGAGAGAGAGATGAGAGAGAAATGGCGTTGGGGAGATGAAGTTAGTGACCATCGCAAGGCCCGAGTCATAGTATGCTTAGCAGTGAATACTCTCACAGGAATAACAGTACTGTATCCTCTGAGAAGTACTGGCGAGGTTAGAGGATAGTGGTAATAACGGAGGAGCCTTTGAGCACTGGTGACTTACTTTAGTACTCAAGAATAACTGCATACACCTCCTCCTTTTACCTTTTCTGATGTTATCGCCTGTTGCCTGCCACAGGAAATATAATCATGTGTGTCACTGTTTCAAAATGGCATGGAACCAGTAAGGAAGATAACAATTCAAGATGGCTTAAACAAGTTGTAAACGTGATTGAAATACCTGGTTAAAATCATTTCAGATATTTTCAAAGTAATGAGAATGGAAGTGAGAATACCAGTCATGGATTACTAGCCAGCCAATACAGGTTATTCACAAGTAAATTGGTATGAGAGTAATCAGCAAGAATATGACCAGTACATGTCTATAACTACGGAGACATTTGCAGATATTTCCAGGCTAAGATTTTTTTTCCGAGGAACATTGATAAAGCTTTATTTAGAATGTGTGTAGAAGCCACATACTCAAGCATATTGAGAAACTTGATGATACGGAAGTTCTCAACGAGATTGTTACAACAGTAGAGGAAGAGAAACTGAAGAGAGACTTGACCAGCTCAACCTAACATATTAAGAAAGAAGACGAACGAAGAGGGACATGACATAAAAATGCTCTGTCACGGAGTAAGAGAGGAAGGAACACGTTCGTTTGTGATTTTTTATTTCAGTATAGTGAAATAGTGAAATGAAATAGATGGGTTGGTGTAGGAAAACACTATACACAGTTTCAAGAGCGGGTATGATTTTGCTCAGAGAAACACGAATCTGTAACCTGGGTCCGTGTTGGTTATAAGGTTAGTTTCAGGAGCAGTGAATCGACCCTGCACAAAACAGCTTGTGAGGACTAAAATAGTTTGCCGTACGACCGGATGCCTGTTGAGATATATCCCGTCCTGTCAGACACTTTTAGATAGAAAGAACCCACTTTTTTTTTAGAGCACGTTGACATGGCAGCATACAAACTCGTTCAAACATGGACAGTATTGTACTTATACCCTTGTATTTGCTGCAATTTTTTTTAACTTTGTGACATTGGTGTGAAAATATAATAAGTTAATAATGCATGAAGTTCCGTTTTTTCGTTATTGTTAAAAAAGAATTATATTTACTGTAGAGACTGACACAAAGTTTGGAATGCTGACACTGATCGATATTATTCTGTGGGCATTTTATCAAGTTTTTAAAGCTGTTTAATAATCGTAATTTAAAAAAAATTGTATGTTAAAGGAAAAAGCTTTGCCCATGGTAGTGTTGGCATCACTTGCCTTGGGGAATGTGGCTAAAATTCATGTGTTCTAAAAATAACTTACATAAAATTACCAATATATATTATATAATATATATAATATATATAATATATATATATATATATATATATATAGTATATAATAGTATATATATATATTAATTGCCTAAATATGAGCACCACCTGAAATGTCTTAAATTTAGGCAATATCCAAAACTTATGAGAGTTGCATTATTAAGAGAAGGTTACGCAGGTGGTAATGTGGCCCTGGGGAAGGTGTGTAGTGAGGCTGGGAAGGTTCCACTCGTACATTGTCGCTGCGCTTCTTTACCTTAAATAACAAAAAAAGGCACAATACCGTGACTGGAACGATACACAAATAACCCGCACATAGAAGAGAGAAGCTTACGACTCTATGTGCAGGTTATTTGTGTATCTTCTTCACGTTATTTGGGTAGTTTTCCGAACAGTGGCACATTGCCTCACCTCAGTTTAAGTTCTACTAACCATTGGCACTCCTTGTTGGCACAACACTAAACTTTTTTCTTAACATTTACGTCCTGTTGGTGCCCTGACGAAACACTGTCTTGTGAATGTGTGTTTACGCTAAGACTTGAAACTCAAAACTTTTTATAAAACATAGAAATTGAACAGTATATCCACTAGTTTAATGTTTTTGAAAACAGCAAGCTAGTGGATCGAGAGGGTGAAGGAGAGATGGTAAAGAAAGAGGGAGACTAGGGAGAAACATGACGAATGAGTCAAGGGGTAGAAATGAATATGCATTAAGTTAACATGTGTCTATGTTATACTTCGTGTGCCTCTGTTGTATTTTGTGTATGTTGTATCTTGTGTCAATGTTGTCTTGTGTCAGTGTTGTATTACTTGTCTATGTTGTATCTTCTGTCTATGTTGTATCTCCTGTCAATGTTGTATCTTCTGTCTATGTTGTATCTTCTGTCTATGTTGTATCTTCTGTCTATGTTGTATCTTGTGTCAATGTTCTATCTTGTCATCAACTTGTATTATTAACTTCAACGTCAAACATAGCAGCGTATTGAGAGCGAGTTAGCAGCCTCTTGGTGTCCCGGTCCAGTCACACACCAGAATCACATTATATATAGTCTCATATTATCGAAAGTTTTACATTATGGAAAGTTTCACATTATGGAAAGTTTCACATTATGGAAAGTTTTATATTATGGAAAGTTTCACATTATGGAAAGTTTCACTACTGTTGGTTGAGGGTTAGAAAACATATTCCGAAATTGCAGTACGTGAAGTTGTACTCCTCTGACACATGTACTGAAGTGTTGTAAATTGTGTGTTTGGTAAAGTAGTTGTTGGTCAGTGTTTAATAAGGACGTCTTAAAATAGCTTGAAAATTAATATATGTATACTGTGTACGACTTTCATGGAGTTCCTGAAATTCAGCTTTGTAATCCCCTGAATGCTGGTATAATAATAAATATTATTTAATGTTTTTAATTAGTGTGTTTGTAAATTGAGCAGGGGAAGGAGAGAGAGAGAGAGAGAGAGAGAGAGAGAGAGAGAGAGACGAGACAGCAGAGGGGTTGGGGATGGTAAACACAGTATATCTTGTTAAAGGGTTGGGGATAGAGGTTTCCCTTTGTAAGTCGTGACTGTGATCAACATTGTTATTGTTTTGTAATATACATTACCATGTATGTTCATTCATTAATCTGAAGCAAAGTTCCCCAGAGTGGTCAATATCGACCCCTAAGGATCACCGGGGCTAT
>NC_069402.1:76293586-76453386 GCF_026875155.1 Cherax quadricarinatus
GTCGTTCTACCTCTTGCAAATACTTCCACACTGAGATGTGTCAGTCTTCAGTCCTTGAAAAGCAATGTTACAATACCAGTTGCACTGCATACCATTTAAAAGGGACCAGGAGGCACACACTCCGTACAACACATCATGGTAGCTATGACAACACCCCAAGTGATTTTTTAGTGGTAGGAAACAAAGAAAGAAAATGGAAAGAGATAACCAAAATAGTCCACCACCTTGGAGCCTTGTTGGACTGGAGGCACAGCCAGTGGCACCTCCGGGCTCACAGCTACTGATGCCAACAACAAAATTACCCCAACAAACATGCAACACAACCTCATTTATATTTGCTAATATACAGGGCCTTAAGCCATCCACCAACAACAAAATACCTTTCATTAGTGGACTTCTAAGGGAGTCAAATGCACTGTTTGCAGCCTTCACAGAGACCCACGCAAAAGATTACTTTGATAGTGAAATATGGATACCTGGATACAACCTTTTCAGATGCGACAGAAAGAACAGGCAACAAGGGGGGGAGGAGGGGGTTGGCCTGTATGTCGAAGAGTCTCTCATTTGCACAGAGATACTGAGCACCACAAATGATGTAGTTAAGTTCTGACAAGAATCGAGAACCAAAACTTGGTCATTGTACTTGTATATAAGCCACCGGATGCAACTTCCCAACAGTTCAAAGAATAACTGTCAAAAATTGACTCCTGTCTGGATAAGTTTCCAGCCCCATTCCCAAACATCTTGCTGCTTGGTGACTTCAGTCTAAGACACAAAATGGAAGAATATAGCAAATAATGTTGTAGCAGAAATAATCCCTGGAGGTAGCTCAGATGAAAAGTCACACACACAGGAGCTGCTGATTTTCTGCAACACATCCAAAGTCAGCAGATAGTGGAGCCAACAAGACTGGAGAACACACTGGACCTTATTTTCACAAATAATGAGGACCTGGTAAGGAATATAACAATATCAGAAACAAATTCTGATCACAATCTAATCGAAGTCCAGACTTGCATGCACAGGAGTCCTGAGTGGCAAGACGCATACAGTTATGAGGGTACCTTTACCAAATTCAACTTCAACAACAAGAACATCATCTGGGATCAGGTAAACTATGCCCTGAATGAAACATGCTGGGAGGATATCTTAAATTACATGGACCCTAACCAATGCCTCGAAAAGATCATCCTCTTGGTAGCTGAAGTATGTTCAAGGTATATTCCTATAAGGCAAAAGAAAGGAAGTAAACTGGAGAGAGACGCTCCCTCTACAGGAGAAGACGAAGAATCACTGAGCTCCTCAAGAATGCCAGATTATCTGATACACGGAAGGAAGTGCTAACCAGGGAAGTGGAAAATATTGAGCTAAAGTTAAAGGACTCATACAGGATCCAGGAGAGACGAGAGGAGCTAAAAGCGACTAATGAAATTGAAAGAAATTCGAAATATTTTTTTTCATAATCCAAAAACAAGTCAAAAACCACTTCGAGTATAGGGCCCCTGCTCATGACAAGACGGATCATAAACAGACGACAACAAAGAAATGAGCGAGATATTGAAGTCACAATATGACTGTGTTCAGCGAGCCACTAACCAGTTTAAATATAGACAATCTAAACAATTTTTTTCATGAATGAGCCTCAAAACCCTGCCAATGTAGTCCAGATTTTTGACATAACCCTAACTCCACTAGACTTTGAGAAAGCCATCGATGACATGCCCATGCACTCAGCCCCAGACCCAGACTCGTGGAACTCGGTTTATTAAAACAAAAACCCTTGAGGGCCCCAAGTAGCTAAGAAGTGAATTATGAAAGAGATTCCATCATAAAAAGGGATAGAGCCCACTCCATAAAGGTCACTGAGACTCATGCCAAACAGACTTAGTCCAAAGTAACATCTTGAAAATTCAAGAATCGAACCAATACCTGGACTCCCAAATTGGATAACCATGGAATGGTTGGGAAAGGTTGCTTGTTGTGAACTGAGAATCACTTGATATTTATCTAAAAAAATCTTATTATACAAATAGACATATATAAAAACATAAATGGAACTTGGGTTTATAGAACAATTTGTACAGGGTAAAAAATAGAAATGGACTACTTATCAACAATGACACATTGCAATGGGATGCAACTTACAAATGAAATATTCCTAGTGAGACCTGAGAAAGAACAATCATTTCACATCACTAATTTTGCAAATGAAACTTCATGAAACAATTTTATCCTTCTTTATGCACGATTTTACTTTACAAAGGGCCAGCAAAATGAGGATGTACATATTATTTTTTTGCTGAAAACTTGCAGAAAAGCAGCTTACCTGTCTGCCGTGCCCAGCTTTTTATCCACCTCACACTGTCATCGGGCCTTTTTCCACTTTGGGGACTGAAATCAGAGGGGTATTCCACGTTTGAAAAAACGTCATTATGTCAACCAAAGAATACGGGGTGAATCTGCTTGTCCTGCTGGTGGGTTGACCTTTTGTCCTTGGATCTTGCGTGACGAGATCTCAAGCCTGGATACTTCAGTGGTGTAAAGGCATGTTTGTGCCCTACATCACGCAGTAAAGAAGCCATGCTTTCACAACAGCCTCCAAAAAAACAAAGAGCCGCATGCCCAACGCTTTTTTTTTCATTGGGTTTTTGTAAAGATGGACCAACATTTTTATTTTTTGCGATACCCCCCATGTTTGCATTGATTCTTGATGAGCCTGGGCACTCAAAGTGCTTTCTTTTTTGATGCCTTGTCATATCTTTCAATGCCCCAAAGGGAAAAAACTCAGCATCATTTGGCTAATCACAACTTTGTTTCCTTCCCTTACAAAAAGGATATCCTTTGTTTTTGGAAATCAAAATTGCCCCGGGCCCACATTACCTTTTGCATTTTTTCACGGGCATCAGTTGGGTTTACCACATCTTTTTTCACGTATTTTTTCCGTTACCTGCAGTTATACTTGTCTCTCAGTACCTTGCCCAAAAGGTAGACTTGAAAAGAAATTATCAGTAGACTGCTGATGTTTTTTTTTTGGTCGAGAGATGCTGCAAGACAAAAAAAAATCGGAAACTATTGGGGGGTTTACTTTCTTCATTTGACACTTTAGTGATGTTCTAAAAAGTTGGGTTACCTTATACCATAATCTGTATGTTTCCATCTCACGGGCACGACAGAAAGTTTAAAAACCCCACTTGTCGGGTTTTGTTTTTGATGTTTTTGCCTTGGGTTTCCCAGCTGTTTTACCCTTGAAAGACCTAATTTTCATCAACAGATGCTTGGTGTAGCGGGAATTTTCAAGCAAGTTTTAGTTAGCCCCATTGTAAAGAGGCCTTATTTGTAGAATTGTCTATCCTTTTTTTTGGTTTTCATTAAATAAATGGTACGCCTCAGAAAACCAAAACCTTTTATCCCATGATTTTCTGCAATTTTGAGTTATCCACTTGCACTTCCCCAAATAGCCCTAATGGATGGCTGAACGTGTAACCCCATATGCAAAGAATCCTAAAAACCCTAGCATTTCCTCAGAATCTTTTAAAAAGTATATGATGCTTTTTGGGGTAAAAATTTATTTTTAAAAAATTAAAAGTTTCATCATTCTTGAGTAAAAAAGTCTAAAAAATAATCATATGCACACCTAACTCAACGGGCTTTAAAATTTTGGGTATTTGGCAAATGTCATGTGGATGTCCCATTCTTCCATTGGTCCCCTCCTTGAGAAGCAAATCACTGAAGCCTTCTTAAATCAGGGATTCCTCCATAGTAATACGTTTCTTCTCTTGTTCAATTTTTGTTTTTTGGGGGTGGCCCAGCTTCCTCCTCCTCATTTGTTGACCTCTGCAACTGGTGCAAGAATTCATCCTCATATCCAGGCAATCGGTCATCTAGTCTGATCAAACACTATCATCTCCAAACACAGACAAATTCGACTTATCCTTGAGACTCACCGTATGTAAAATTTTCGATTCAATGGAAGGACAATAAAAACATCTGTACACCCCCCTTACATGAATCATAATACACTACCAAATTTATGGAAATTTATCTATCCGAAACTTGAAAACTGCACCAAGAATGGAGGAACGATTTACTTAATTTTGTGCACCATTTCATTTGCAAAGGTGTACTGATCGAAATATTTTTTTTCATAACCAAACCAAGTCAAAAACCATATAAAATATGGCTAAACAAACGTTTACAAACACAGACAACACAATAAGTACTTCCGAATTATTGGTACAATATGACTGTGTTCAGCGAGCCACGAAACACAGTTTATATATACAATCTAAACAATTTTTCATGAATGAGCCTCAAAACCCGCCAATGTAGGCCCGGGAGTTTATTTGACATAACCCTAACGCACTAGACTTTGAGAGTAGCCATCGATGCCAATGAACCAGTTGTACTAGCCCGCAGGCCCAGACTCGTGGAACTCGGTATTCATTAAAAACTGCAAGAAACCCCTCTCATGGGCCCTAAGTATGCTATGGAGAAGGAGCTTAGACACAGGCGAGATTCCAGTCACTAAAAACAACAGATATAGCCCCACTCCATAAAGGTGGCAGCAAAGCAGCAGCTAAGAACTATAGACCAATAGCCTTAACGTCCCACATCATAAAAATCTTTGAAAGAGTTCTAAGAAGCAGGATAGCAAACCACCTGGACTCCCAAAAATTGCACAACCCAGGGCAACATGGTTTCAGAGCAGGTTGCTCCTGCCTTTTGCAACTGCTAGATCACTGTGATATGGTCCTAGATGCACTGGAAAACAAACGGAATGCAGATGTAGTATACACAGACTTTGCAAAAGCCTTTGACAAGTGCGACAATGGTGTAATAGCACACAAAATGCGTGCTAAAGGGATAACTGGCAAAGTAGGTAGATGGATCTTCAACTTTCTAACCAACCGCGCACAAGGAGTAGTGGTAAACAGAGTTAAATCAGATGCTGCCATAGTGAAGAGCTCTGTCCCACAAAACACAGTACTCGCACCTATCCTGTTCCTTATTCTCATATCAGACATAGACAGAGATGTAAACCACAGCACTGTATCATCTTTTGCAGACGATACTAGGATCTGCATGAGAGTGTCATCCATTGAGGACACGGCAAACCTCCAAGAAGATATAAACCAAGTTTTCCAGTGGGCAACAGAGAACAATATAATGTTCAAAGAAGACAATTTCCAACTACTCCGTTACGGAAAACTGGAGGAAATAATAACTAGGACTGAGTACACTACAAACTCCAATCACACAATAGAGCGGAAAAGTAATGTGAAGGACCCGGGTGTGGTAATGTCCGAAGACCTCACCTTCAAGGACCACAACAATGCCACTATCACATATGCGAGGAAACTGATAGGATGGATAATGAGAACATTCAAGACAAGAGATGCTAAGCCAGTGATGATCCTTTTTAAATCACTTATTCTCTCTAGGCTGGAATACTGCTGTACATTAACATTCCCATTCAAGGCAGGTGAAATTGCAGAACTAGAGAATGTACAGAGAACCTTTACTGCACGTATAAGTTCCATCAAACACCTTAACTACTGGGAGCGCCTGGAAGCACTTGACATGTACTCACTACAGTACAAGTCAAGTGCAGGCGAGAGAGATATATCATAATCTACACCTGGAAGATTCTGGAGGGACTGGTCCCTAATATGCACACAGCAATCACTTCATACGAAAGCAAAAGACTTGGCAGGCGATGCAACATACCCCCAGTGAAAAGTAGGGGCGTCACTGGTACACTAAGAGAAAGCGCAGTAAGTGTCCGGGGCCCAAGACTGTTCAACAGCCTCCCACCAGCAGTAAGGGGCATTACGGGAAGACTCCTGGTTGTCTTCAAGAGGGAGCTGGACAGATACGTAAAGTCAGTGCCGGATCAGCCGGGCTGTGGTTCGTACGTTGGATTGCGTGCGGCCAGCAGTAACAGCCTGGGTGATCAGGCCTTGATCCACCGGGAGGTCTGGTCGTGGATCAGGCCGCGGGGGCGTTGATCCCCAGAATGCCCTCCAGATAGACTCCAGGTAGTAGGTCTTCATAGTTATTTTCTCCAGCAGTTTCTCCTTTTAATAATTTTTGCTCTAGAAATTTGGTAGTTATTTTTCTTCTTATTCTGTAACTAAGATATGCGATGGTATTTACCTGATAATAAGATACTGGAAATACTTGAACATAGTTTTAAGTGAGTTTAGGAAGTTTTCAACCTGAAAGTGGAATAATGATAGAAATTTGTAAAGAAGGGAGAGGAAAGGAAAGAAAACAGGGAAGGGAGTGCTTGGAGGATAGTAGGAGGGAGGGAGTGATGAGAATGGTTGCACGTCATATATCGTGCATGAGGACCCGTCAAACGGGAAATATTGCGTGGTTCCTACTAGTTACCTGTGTTTCTGCTTCCTTTGTTATCTTCCAGTACTCGTACCTTCTCTTTCTGCTCTGCTCTTTTGTGTTCATTATTTGTTTTCTTTCCTCTTCTTCCCGTTGTACCTCGTCTGTTCCATTCTTACTTTGCTTGAAGATGACTCCTGCTGCCTATACCTTCCCTTCCCTCGCTCTCTTCTCACCAGGCTCTGATGCATATGTGTGCCAGCAGAGCGGTTTGCCAGCAGCAACAACCTAGTTGACCAGACATGCACCAGAAAAGCCTGGCCACAGGCGGAGCTGCGGGAGTGGGAAGAATCACGAGACTGGTCATAGGTGTATCATGCGGGTATGTCACTATCTTACCCTGATTTTTCATCAAGGTTTTCAAGCAGTACGCACGTTTCCAGTCTTCTTTCCCCATGCATCACTCATCTCTAATATTTTATCCCTCAACCTGTCTTCCCTTTCCATATTGCCTTCCATCTCTTCCTTTAACTCTATAACCCTTTTCATTCCTTAACACCACGACCCTCTCTTTTCGTCCTCGTTCCTCCTTCCCCTAGCTCCGTATCCCTTTTGCCTCCACCCCCTAGCTCCATAACTCTTTCTCCTACCCCCACAAAGCTTTCTTTCCCTCCTTCCTCCGTTCGTGCTCCATAATTACGTGCTCGTATTACTAGCATGGCGATATTGATTCTTGCGGGGCATTGTAATGAACCACAGAGGCCAGAGCCACCCAGTAGGAACTTCCTTACACTAACGGGCAACCTCTTCCTCCCATCTAGGTAATAAATGGATCTGTAACCTTATAACTAGCTCTAAGGCTAATAAATAGTTGTCAAGGGGAATAACAAGCTGTCGAGGATAAAAATTAGTTAAGGTTAATAGCTCACCGTTTAAACGTACTTAATAGCTCTCCAAAGATAATAACTAGCTGTTGACGGATAATTAATTAGCTGTTGCTTAGTATTGACTAGCTGTTAAGGGATAATTAGGTTTAGAGGACTTAGTTACTAGATGTTCAGAAATCGGATATTATTATTGGTATGATCTAAAAGCCCCCTTCAAGGAAGGAGAAGTTACAAAGCTCGAATATGTACAGAGAACCTATAACGCTTATATAGATAATTCAAACCCTAAGTTACTGGAAGCTTGAAGTCCTAAGCAACCTATATGAAGAATTAGGCGAGAAGGAATCATCATATGTCACCGGATAGTAATGATGGGTTGTACCTAAACCTTACACCGAAATTCAATAAACAGTAAAAAGGTTGAAAAGCGCGCACATGCTAAAAAAAAGTAAAACGATGAAGGCTTGATGGTAGGTTAACGCTCTAGTTCAACAGTGTGAGGCCTGGGTTCGATTCCTCTAAGTATGAAACATTGGACGGATTCTTTACCTGATTGTTATGTTCCATATAAAATGGGTACTATTATTGGTTGATCTAAAGCACCCTAGGAAGGGAGTTACAACGATGACGGAACCTTCCGTATGACCAACCGAAATACGGCTACCAAAATCAGAGTGGAGAGTAGACGAATCGGGTTGGTCGACCTGACACCGGGACCTCGAGGGGGTGACAAGCTGGAACTCGTGCGTCGCGAGAAAAAACGATGGACACTCAGAGACCTCAATAAATATGAAGGGACCACGACTCTTCGCCACCTTTCATGCACAAAGGGAATTACCAACAGACCCTTGGCTGTCTTTAAGAGGGAACTCGACATATTCCTCGAAAACAGTTCCTGATCAACCTGGTCGTGGTAATGGGCGGGGGCCACCAACAACCTGATCGATCAGGCCAGGAAACAGAAGGCTTGGCCCTGGACCGGGCCCCGGGGGGCGGTGACCTCCGGAATTTCTGATAAGCAACATAAGTGTGTGAAACGTGTAGTGAAGCAGTTAGTGATGACGTATGTGTCAAGTAATTTTAACGTTGAAAAACATCTAGTGATAACTGATGTGCTACACAGTCCCTTGAAGGAGAGCTCCTTGATGCCCATGAAGGACTCTTGATCCAGGGGATTACTGCTACACTCCCCTTGTATCAAAGTTGATTACTTTGTTCCCCAGGCGCTGTATGACCCTTAAAGGGGCCAGTCAGTCTACAGAATAGTTGAGGGTTGCTCAGTGTGACTTGAGAAATTACTTTGAGGCAATTTCTAGGGATCACCGCCCCCGCGGCCCGGTCCCAGACCAGGCCTCTGTTTTATATCAGGACTGTTATATTCCACCTGAGATTATATCTCTTTGAATCCCATTCCACAGATATTCTATATATCCCTATAAGCTGAGGGCTTCTCTAGTAATAATAATAATAATAATAAGAGTAAATTAATGTTGGCCAGAATAAACCTTTGCGGCAACAGCTGGTGAAATCATTAGCTGCATTTTACAACACTGCAGTTTACTCAAGTTTTGTGAGAATAATTATTCCGGGGAGACACAGGCGGTGAGTTTCTTAAGACGCTTAACATGCGGAGTATTTACCTGTCATCTGGAGGTGCTGGCAAGATTTATAGATTTGTGTGTGTGTGTGTGTGTGTGTGTGTGTGTTTTCATTAGTCGGCGTTTTGTGCTTGTTGCATTTGTGGTAAAGGGAGTCGAGGTTTGGCGTGGGAATCGGTGTTTGCTGCCTGACTTGCAGTTCAGAAGGCTCGTAGGCAGCAAGCATACGATCAGGTACTGCCAGAACGGAGTAACTCAGTGACAAATCAAATAGAAGTGAAGACATGGATGTATATTTCGACCTCTAATTGAGATCCTCTTCAGTAAATGTTAGAGGTCGAAATATATAGTGCTTCTTCATTCCTTGTTTCATTTGTGCCCATTAATTAAATTGCCAACATTACTTACACACACACACACACACACACACACACACACACACACACACACACACACACACACACACACACACACACACACATTCATTCATTCATCTCACTCACTTCACTCACTACAGTTTCTAGAGCAGGACTCAGTAAAGGTAGTCATTTGCAGTCAAAAGGCTGGGTCGTGAGCTCTGAATCGACCCCAGCAAACACGAATTAGTGAGTGCACACACACTAAAAACATAAAGAATCTCCACTTAAAGCAGTTGCAAGCAGAGGAGTGGTAGAGAGTCAGTACAGCGCCTTAACATGCTTGTCACAGGTGATGAGGAGGACATATACACGCCTCGTAAATGTTTCTGTATCATCCACCATGATTGTTGTGTCGAGTTGGATTGGTTGCTTAGTGTGGTTACCAGGCAATTGCTTGTTAAGTGGAGTGATTTAGTGTGTTGTGGTAGGTCAGGGAACATGGCGTTCGCAGTGGGTGTGACACTACTCAGCTGTGTTAGTGGCCCTCAACAATATATTGTATTCCTCAACCTTTTCTGAGCCTTTCCTGACAATCTTCCTCATCAGCCTTTTTTAAGCTTTGCTCTCTTCCCTATCGCCTCCTTTTTCTTCATCATCTCAGTTATCTCTTCCTCCATCTTCTCTTCATCCTCTCCTCTTCTTTCTCCTCTTCCTTCTCTTTCTACTCGGGTTATCTTGCCTCCTTTTCTTCCCCAGTTTTTCTATCTTATGCTGATCTTTTTTTTTCCTCTCTACAGAGCCATCGTTTTTTAGTGGTAGTATGGGTGTTGCCTACAGAGCTCTTTTTGGATAGGTGGCTGCATGTGAACTGGTGGATAGAAATGAATGAAGGAAGTGAGACAGGTGAATGTAGCTGTAGTGCAAGTTGTATGGGAATAGAGTTTGAGAGGAGAAGTGAATGTTGCTGTAATGCAGAGTATGAGAGGAGTGAATGTTGGCATAGTGCAGAGTATGAGAGCTGGATGCGAAATAGAGAGGTATGGAGGTATGAATGGAAGTATATGGTAGCATGACAGTATATAAACCGGATATAAATTCAGTATACATTAAGAGTACGTGTAAAAGTATTGCACACAGGAAGTGATAGGAAGGAGGAAAGAGTAGAAGGTAAAAAAAAAAAAAAAAAGGAATTTTACCAGAAAAAGTATAATTATCCACGATGCAAGTTTTGAGCTTTAAATCTTAGACCTGCCTCTTAATTTTCTGTTGTTTGATGAGATATCAATCCATCGTATCTGTTCTTGAAGCTGTGGATTGTTTTACCGAGCATTTTATGATTAAATTTTTCCCGCGTCTCTTACTAATTTATGTAATAGTTTCACTGTGTCTGTTTTTATTATTATTCTTATTATTCACTTTCCATCTGTGTTCGTTATGATTCTCATGTGTTATCATTTTGTCGGTTTCAACGTACATTGAGCCGTATGAATCCATTTCTCGTTTATTAATCTTGACTACGTTAAGCAGATAATTCAGCATGGCGGCTTCCCATCTATTTATTAATGTTCTCTCTTTAATTGATTATAATCAGTAATAGTCTTCGTCTTCCTTTTATATTCTTCGTCATATTTTGCATGTTGTGATTGTCTCCATTCTTTATCCAAGGTTTATACCGTCGTAAATTCCTGCTTCCTTCGTCTTTCTTCATAATATTATTTGCTTAACTTTGCGAACAGACTTTTGGACCATTTCAGTTATATGTATTAAATGAGGTGTTGTATGCACGCTGGCCCCGTGTTCTTGACTTGCTCAAAAATATGAGTACTTACGCACCTATTTCTTTTTGCAAGAGTCACGACTCTGTCTCGCTACTTACTGTTAATGCTCGGATCTGTGAGTTTATAGTTATTTGGCCCTGACAAACCTGCTCTTAAAAATATGACTGGGGTCTATTTCTACTATATTCTCGTCCATCTTATTCCACTGTCCTGCCACCCTGAGGTTGAAATATTTCTTAACGTTCTTTTTGCTCATGTGTAATTAACTTCAATTTGTGCCTTCTTATCCCTTACCCTCGCAGTTCCGTCTGTTCCTGGATATCCTTTTGACTTCTCTGAGTATCATTTACATCATAATCATAGCTGGTTTCTTCTCTTACTCTTTTAGTTCACCAGGTTAATTTCTTTAGTATTGCAATTTCCTCTGGCCCGTGTATGCTCAAAGGAGTGTTTACGAGTGTTGAGTCACAACTTCTGACTCCGTCTTTTAAAACCATTTATCGACATTGTTTTCTGTCTTTGTCATGCTTACTCCTGAAACTGTTCAGGGAGTTTGTCTCCGTCCTCATCTAGGTCATTCAGTTTCTCTACCATCCTCAGACCTGAAAAATTCCTTCTCATTGCCCCGTAAACAAGATAATAGACTCAGTGTGTGTGGTAGTCAGATGTGAAATGAAAGAATAGAAGACAAAGATAACAATAGCCATTACAGAGAAGATATTTCAGAGCACAACATCATTGACAAATACACAGCTCCAGGCTAGAGTCTGCACTTGATAAAGCATATATAGAAACTTGCAGGTTTGTAAGACGATTAACCTCTGAGGTGACAGGCCAACAGTATGAGAGGCTGAAGGAACTAAACCTGACGGCCTTACAGTAGAGGAGGATTTTGGAGAATATTACAATAAAGAAAATATGATTGACAGTGCAGAATGTTTAGACATTGTGAAATACGAGGAGCAAGGATAAGAATACATTTGATAAGAATCTCACACACCAGTTATGGAGATGCTACATTTGTTATTTCTAATCAGAAATTTTCAGTAATATTTTATTTTACAACAATTTTATATAGTTCGTGGATATGTTACTTTCTGTTACACGAAGGTTTCATGTATCTCGGCGGCTCGGTTACAGATCATTCCTCCAGGTTAATAAAATGATCAGTTAGACTGTTAGTGATCACTGTACGCAGTTCGATTTAAGTACCTCAGGCTGGTTGATAAGGAGTGTAGATGTGTTTAAGAAGAAACTGGACAACTACCTCTCCTCAAGGAAGGTTCCTTGATTCTGGTGTGGGGCTCTTGGTCTGGGGAATTGGATCTGTGCTCCAGTTCCCTGAATTAAACCTGAATACCTTCCACATCCCCCCACAGGTGCTGTATAATCCTACGGGTTTAGCGCTTCACCCTTGATTATAATAATGGACAACTACCTCTTACCAGGTTGTGGTAGTCCTGTAGGCCTGCGGTATGCTGACACGAACTGTGTGGTTGGCCGGGCAGTTTACAAATAAGCCTGACCTGAGGCAAGGCTGCGAGGGTAGAAGAATAATCGAAATGGTCACAGGTATGGTTTGTTAGGTAAGACACATATGCAACAGTTAGGTATCTTTATTTCGAAACGTTTCGCCTACACAGTAGGCTTCTTCAGTCGAGTACAGAAAAGTTGATAGAAGCAGAAGATACTTGAAGACGATGTAATCAGTCCATCACCCTTAAAGTTTTGAGGTGGTCAGTCCCTCAGTCTGGAGAAGAGCATTGTTCCGTTGTCTGAAACAACGGAACAATGCTCTTCTCCAGACTGAGGGACTGACCACCTCAAAACTTTAAGGGTGATGGACTGATTACATCGTCTTCAAGTATCTTCTGCTTCTATCAACTTTTCTGTACTCGACTGAAGAAGCCTACTGTGTAAGCGAAACGTTTCGAAATAAAGATACCTAACTGTTGCATATGTGTCTTACCTAACAATCTGTCGGTATTTTATACCATTTTAATGTTCATTCACAGGTATGGTATTTACGAGAGGAATTATCTAATGAGTTTCAGTTTATCTTATGACAAATACAATCGGAGGACTGATCACACTATATACCTTCATATATATGAATTAAGACATGTGTGCAACACTTATCTTTATTGCACATGTGTTGCACATGTGTCTTGTTTATTATCTTGTCGGAATTTTACACCATTAATGATAACTTACTCTTTTTTTTCAAGATTTGTTTTACGTTCATTTAATGTGTTTTACTTGCGAGGTTTGTTTGCTCCATCACCTTGAAGCCTCCGGATCATTTCCTAGATTATCCCCCGAAGCCTCGTGTTTTTGTAGGGATGGGTCAGAGGTTGTGTTGGCTGCACCATCAAAGGTCACTTGGCCGCTTTTGGCCTTTATATAAAATCTACGAGTATACAATTGTAATATGTAAAACTAGGAAGTCAAGTGGACATTTTAATCTACTTATGTCCTTAATAGCGCTTACACCTCGAACTTATTATCTATAAATATTAAGAACATAAAGAAGGAGCACTGCAGCAGGCCTACTGGCCAATGTGAGGCAGGTCCAAATCACCACCTGGCTTAAACCAGTGATCCATCTAGTCAGGTCAGGTCACATTCAGTTAAGGAAGGAGCACGGCATCAGGCCTATTAGTACAAGCTAGTCAGGTCCAACTCACACCCACTCATGTATTTATCCAGTCTTAGCTTCTATGACGGTACTGGGGAGTTTGTTCCACTCATCCACCACTCTGTTACCAAACCAGTGCTTTCCTATATCTTCCTGAATCTGATTTTTTCAAACTTAGATCTGTTACTGCGTGTCCTGTCTTGGCTAGATATTTTAGTATGATATTTACATTCCCTTCATTTATTCCTGTTTTGCATTTATTTACCTCAATAATATCTTTCCCAAATTCTACGCCTTTCTAGAGAGTGCAGATTCAGGGCCCTCAGTCTGTCCTCATAAGGAAGATTTCTGATACATGGGATCATCTTTGTCATCCTCCTTTGTACGTTTTCCAGTGCATTTATATCCATTTTGTAATATGGTGACCAGAACTGTGCAGCATAAACTGAAGGAGGCCTAACCCAGGATATATTGAGTTGAAGAACAACCTAAGGACTCATATTATTTATGCTCCTTGTTATGAAGCCAAGGATTATGTTTGCTTTATTGCTAACACTTATACACTGTTGTCTTGGTTTTAGATTATTGCTAACCAGAACTCCCAAATCCTTTTCGTAATGAGTAATATTAAGATCTACATTAGTTTATATGTGGCATGGTTATATTCCTGTCCAATGTTTAGAACTTTGCATTTGTCTATATTAAACTACATCTGCCACTTCTCCGACCATTGCATCAGTCTATTCAAATCTTGGTAGAAATAAATGGTATAAAATACCGACACAATGGAAATATAAACAAATATGCAGTATAATGTGATCCTTTATTGACAACGTTTCGCCCACACAGTGGGCTTTGTCAAGTCACAAACAGATCTACCTGGGGTGGAAGGTACGCGAGTATTTATAGTCAGGTGGAGAATGCTGAGGTCAGGTGGAGAATGCTGCATCTGATGTACCGAGTGGGGTTATAGAGTCTAAAATCTTGGGTAGCTTGGCTGAGAGATTGGATAAGTTTGTGAGCAGACCTTCTGCAGTGTTCCTCCATTCCTATGCTCTTATGTGGGATAATGATGAAGAAGTTTCTTGGCAAGTGGTTCAGCTATGTTATAAAAACCATTGTTCTGATTGAAGTTGTTGGATATAGAGATAAGCGATGAATCCTGGAATCACTCGGTAGATCATCAGATGCAGCATTCTCCACTTGACCTCAACATTCTGAACCTGACTATAAATACTCGCGTACCTTCCACCCCAGGTAGATCTGTTTGTTGAAGAATTGAGACACTTATGCAGCACATGGGAATCTTTATTGAAGAAACGTTTCGCCACACAGTGGCTTCATCAGTCCAATACAAAGTAGAAATGGGTAAGGAGAGTAGAAGTTTGAGGTAATCAGTCCCTCAACCTGGAATCGATGTGTTCAGTCCATCACTCTTGTAGGAAGTGCAGCACAGGGCCAGAGAGGTGGCTTATATACTGCAGTGAGATGAGTTGAAGCAGGAGGAGGCGGGATCACAGTGGGACCTGCCACTAGTGTAAGTAAATCGTCGTTCAAAGGTTGGGCAAGCGTTGAAGTCTTTGTACCTTGCTGTAGACCTCGAAAAGGACTAGAACGAGCCTGAGCTCTGGGAGTTAGAAAAAGCTCTTGAGAACTCGTCAGAGGTACAGTAATGACCGGAAGAAATAAGAAAGAAATGATCGTGGTATGTAACCTGCGCCAAACAAAAGAATTCTTAAGGGCAGTGAGTAATTCCAATAATATGGCATCAACATACACACACAAAACCACAGCAGATAGAACAAGAAGAAAAAAAAACTAAATTGTTGTTGTTAGGAGACTCCTACGAGAATCAGAAACGGAGAGCAAAATTAATGGAAGCAGCATGGAAAAAGTTTGAAAGTTGGCCTGTAAAAAAAGCAACATGAATGAAAGGAAGAAACGAACCTGCAAGACCTGCCTTTTTCACTCCAGATTTATAGTCAGGAGAAATCGACTGTAAAGAAGCACTGGGTGCCAGCAGTCATGAACTCCAAGTAGAGATGGAGGAAAATACAAACTGGAATCCAGCCTACAGAAGATAGGAATTATGAAGATAAGTAATTTCATTACAGAAATACAATTTGATTGGGAAGTAAACAAGCTAACACAAAAGATGATGCAGGTAATAAATATTAAAAGGGAGAGAAAAAGAAACTTGTGAAAAACATGAAGGAAAGGGGAAAAATACTTGTTTCCCTTTTCATTGAAGATTACAGGTGAAGCCAAGGTAGATGCTGAAGGTCATAGAAATACACATTATAAAGAGGACAGAATATAAGGACATAAGCAGAGGAAAATTAAATAAATATTCGAGAATACGATGGCCAAAAAGAGACCAAAATTTCTCAGTAGCCACATATAAAGGAAGATGACTTTAAAGGACCGCATGATAAGGTTGATGAATGACGAAGCACTGGTTGAGGATGAGGGGAAAAATATGTGAAAAATCTTAGCATCAGATTCAAAGGCGTCTTTCATAGAAGAATGTAAGGAGGTGCCTGAGAGAGGAGTCAAGACACACCAGTAACAAATATTAAACATCCAAACGACAAACAGCGAAACTGCAAAGGAGCTGGATATAAAAGCAAAATGTATTCACCAGCTGATCGATTGATTACTAGCCTCTTGGACTTTTTAAAGCTAATGTGGCTCATTCAGGAGGGCCCCGCTTATACAGCAGGTTAGGTTCAGGACTACCGCTTTAAACAAAAATCGCTATAAAATCCTGTTAAGATGTTTAAACTATCATATATTAAGTGAGCAATAGAGCTAGGCCTTAAAAAATGCACATGCAGTACACACACAAATTCATTTTCCTCCTTAGTAAGCTATGTGTTGAATATATTTATTGTAGGAAGTCTGAATAAATTAAGAATGAGTATAATTGAAAACCGCTGTATTAGCGAAACGACGTAAAGTGAAGCACTATAAAGCAGGGGCCCTCATATATATGGTATTAGTTTCCATTTGTGCCGCCTTCTCCTTGCACTCTTCACTCTTTCCATGTACTTCTTACATGTACTCTTTACAACGGCTTGACCGTGATTCGTCTGTAGTGTCCTGAAGGATTCTTGCATGTCCTTGTAGGTGTCAAGCTCCAGTTCTTGTGCCAGTATTTTAATCTTTTTGGATGACCAGAAAATGTATCGATTGTACAGTAATACTAGTTGTGTGATTGTTGCTTCTGTAATATAAAAATAAATGTAGGTGATCCAAGTGAAGTGAGAGTGATGAACAGAGACCAGGCTGCGAGGGTGAGGAACAGAGACCAAGCAGCTAGGGTTATGAACAAAGATCAGGCTGCGAGGGTGATGAACAAAGATCAGGCTGCGAGGGTGATGAACAAAGACCAAGCAGCAAGAGTGATGAACGAAGACCAGGCTGCGAGGGTGATTGAACAAAGACCAGGCTGCGAGGGTGAGGAACAGAGACCAGGCTGCGAGGGTGATTGAACAAAGACCAGGCTGCGAGGGTGATTGAACAAAGACCAAGCAACAAGAGTGATGAACAAAGACCAGGCTGCGAGGGTGAGGAACAGAGACCAAGCAGCGAGGGTTATGAACAAAGATCAGGCAGCGAGGGTGATGAACAAAGACCAAGCAGCAAGAGTGATGAACGAAGACCAGGCTGCGAGGGTGATGATCACAAGAATCTTCACCATGGAGACAACATATACTCTGCATTAACACTCATACAAGCACTGCATTATGCTGGAATGCAGTTTCAGTATTCAGAACCACAGTATTCACACAAGTGAACGCCCACACAAGTTTAACATTTGTGTTTCATTGTTCTAGGATATCAGTGGTAAAACGGTACATGAGTAGGAAAACATTCGAAACTCATCAAAGGTATTTCCTCGTCTGTATTGCATCTCCTGCCTCCAAGTTTCATTCAGTGGTTTCTTGTCATTGAATCACTTTACAATTAATGTATCTTTGTATTAATTGTGTCATATATTTTTATTATAAGAAATTGAATGGGTTGTCGTGGTCTTCGTTTCCTTAGGACAAATTAGTGTTTTAAACCGGTTGTAACCACAAAAAAAGAAGCAGAAATGGACAAACGTCACTGTTATAATGACTCCGTCCCTCTTTCAGAATGAATGTTACCTTGCTCACACTCCGACAGCACATTCAACCCTAAAGAACCACTTTTCTCCACTTGCTCTTATCTAACACGATTACACTGACACACAAACATACACTGCTGAAGCTCCTACCACTTAAAGTTTCACGTAGTGGGTATGGTAGGGTAAAGTGTTATTATGTTATTATGGTAGAGTGAAGGAAATTAAGGAGGGGAGGACCTGGTAAATATTTCACTAGACGGTTGTCAGTATCACGAACACTCAGCCTTATTTACCACTATCACTGTCTCCACCACCACCACCACTTCTAACACCATCCCCAAAAACATTACAGTGACTACTGCCTCCATCACTTTTCGTATCCACTACCACCACTACTGTGGTAGTGGATATAAATATTACAATCACTACAACCTCCATCATTATTAGTATCCACTACCACTTCGGTGGTAGTGGATAAAAGATTGTGTACGGAATTATGCAGTGTGTTTAGCGTAAATTACCATACAGGGAATTTCTTGCAATATTTATGGTGGGTTATCGCTGCGTAGGAATATTTTTGGTGGGTTACCATTGTCTAATAATATTTGGGGTGGGTTACCTTTGTCTAGTAATATTTATGCAGACGTTTAGTTTAACGTTGCTCATTGAATTATATATATATATATATATATATATATATATATATATGCAAAACAACCACTGCGAAAGAATAGTGAAATTCCAAGCGCTTTCGTGCCTTCTCACATTATCAAGGAACTATAAAAAAAAATACATCAAAGTCAAGACTACACCTCACCATCACATCCCACAACAAAGAAACACCTGACGCGTGACGACATCTGACTCATAAGAAATGAGGAACACTGCAGCAGGTCTGTTGGCCATACTAGGCAGGTCCTTCGCAATCCATCCCACTAACAAAATATTTGCCCGACCCTAGTACTCTACCCAAGAATTAAGATTTATTATTTGTTCAATGTATTATTAAATTCTTCCCAAATTTTATTAATTATAAATGAATCTAATTTATATAAACCAAAGGAAATATTTATATTATTTTCAAAACTGCTTTTTATGAAACATGATTCAATTATATTCAAGTCGTATTGTTTTTATAGTACCTTGATAATGTGAGAAGTCACGAAAGCGCTTGGAATTTCACTGTTCTTTCACAGTGGTTGTTTTGTATATTCTTTTGTCACCTGTATACTGTGATCTTATTGCAAATATATATAAACACTTTCTCTTATACGTTTAAAGATATATTTTTTTCATTAATGATAATGTAAAAATTTTTAATTTTGCACCAAAAGAATCTTAGAAAACTTACCTAACCTTATTATAACAAGAACAATTTATTTTAGCCTAACCCAACTAAATATATTTAAGATTTGTTTACAGTAATTTAATACTAAACAAACAGTGAAATATATTTTTTTCGTTAGGTTCAGAAAGATTTTGGCGAAATTGTTGCATACACAAATTTTCGCTTGTCCTATATGGCAAAATGAGCGTTGGTATTTAAGCCAAGATCGCAAGTTCTGCCTATTCGGCAGGATATATATATATATATATATAATATATATATATATATATATATATATATATATATATTTGCAACAAGATCACAGTATACAGGTGATATGTCGTGCCGAATAGGTAAAACTGGTCAATTAGCAAGAACTCGTTTAAAATTAAGTTTTTTCTAAAATTTTCTCTTATACGTTTAAAGATATTTTTTTTTCATTTATTTTAATGTAAAAATTAAAAATTTTTTACCAGAAAAATAATAGAAAACTTACCTAACCTTGTTATAACAAGCACAATTTAATTTAGCCTAATCCAACTAAATATATTTTAGATAAGTTTACAGTAATTTAACAATAAACAAGCACACTAAAATATATTTTTTTCGTTAGGTTCAGACTGATTATTTTGCGAAATTGTTGCATACACCAATTTTCACTTGCCTTATTCGGCAAGAAGAGCATTGCTATTTATGCCAAAATCGCAAGTTTTACCTATATGGCACTACATTTCATATATTATATATATATATATATATATATATATATATATATATAATATATATATATATATATATATATATATATATATATATATATATATATATAATGTGTGTGTGTAAAATGTAAAATATAGGGAGGTACCACCTCTAGAACTATCATAGGGACCCTCATCCTCAGAGAAAAGAATAAACTGGCTTCAAAGAAAACTCAAGGTTCTCCCTGAAGCTGTTTGAGAATTTTCTCCTACCACCCCCTATATTTCAAGTATGTTTTATTTAAAGACAAAATACATTGGCTAAACATTCACAAAAATACAACAGAAAGTAAAACAACAGAGCTACATCTCGAATACTTCGTCCAGCTCCCCGGCGGTGGGCTGCGTGCCCAGAATGCTGCAGGCATTTCCTCTCTGGATCGCAACACTGAGTCTCTGAAAGAGGAAGCTAGTCGCCCTGTGGTCCTTGGTTTCTATGATGAGCTTTTCACCCAGCTCTTTGAGGAACTTTAGAGCACACTTGCCCCATGCTCCAAGGGTCTCCGACCTTAATGGAATGAAGTTATAGCAAGGGGAAAGGTCTTCATATTTTCGGATCTTCTTGGTCTCCCTGTGGCTGGCAGCTCCACCCCCTTCCACTACGGAGTATGGCAAGTAGGTGTCTGCCAATGTGGCAGCACAGGTGTAGTCCCAGGCAATCTGCTTTCCATCCTTCCAGGGTAGCATAGTGGCTCCATCATGACGCTTTTGACTTCCATCAGACCTTTGTACTTGGGGTTCCCGTTGAACTGGGCAACGGGCTGTGGCGAGGCTTCTCTATGATGTCATTGACCTCATTATGTCTGGCATACTTCCCTTCTGCTGTGTGACACACGAGACCATGAAGTCCGAATTAATCAGCTGTCGCCCTGCCGCAAATACACCTATGTTCGGTGAGGATGGGGGCGGCTAGGCGAAGAGCAACACCAATCCGAATGGCCTGTGGGTCGAGACGGGTGCCCAGGGAGGAATTGGGAACAGCTAACAGGAAATCTGAGTGTGGTGCCTTCACTGCCAAGAGACGAGCTTTGTCCTTTCCTGAAGCATTGGAGAGCATTGTGTTGGCGATTTTTTTCATGATCGGTTTGTCCCAGTGGGACTGTTTGTGCTGTTTGGGAGGAGCTGGTCTACTGGAGGAGTCTGTAAGGATGCCCCACCGAATCGCTGCTTCAGTAAACCTGGGATCTTGAGCTCCTACCACGTCTCTCAAGCGTTCGGGAACTATCTTCTTGACTAATGCACTGGAAGCCAAACACGAAGACAGAAAAGCAGGTAAGGCAACATGCGTTGCTTTACGCACCCCTATACCTCGCAGTCGCACTGGGAGGGTTGCCTGGTCCCATTGCTATATATATATATATATATATATATATATATATATATATATATATATAATATATATGTCGTGCCGAATAGGCAGAACTTGCGATCTTGGCTTAAATAGCAACGCTCATTTTGCCATATAGGACAAGTGAAAATTTGTGTATGCAATAATTTCGCCAAAATCATTCTGAACCTAACGAAAAAAAAAATGTTTGATTGTGTTTGTTTAGTATTAAATTATTGTAAACGTATTTAAAACATATTTAGTTGGGTTAGGCTAAAATAAATTGCGTTTGTTATAATAAGGTTAGGTAAGTTTTCTAAGATTCTTTTGGTGCAAAATTAAAAATTTTTACATTAACATCAGTTTAAAAAACATATCTTTAAACGTATAAGTGAATATTTTAGAAAGGACTTAATTTTAAATGAGTTCTTGCTAATTGACCAGTTTTACATATTCGCGCGACATATATATATATATATATATATATATATATTATATATATTATAATATATATATATATATATAAATATATATATATATATATATATATATATATTTATTATATATATATTTATATTATATTATATATATAATATATAATATATATAATATATATTTATATTTATATTTATATATATATATATATATATATATATATATATATATATATAATATAATATATATATATATATACGCACATACACACACACACACACACACACGTATATATATTTCGCAAAAGATTCGGGTAACTCCACAGTTTATTTTCAAGGATTCGTGAAATCTACATTTTTTCAGTTTTGTAAATATGTCAAATGATTACAGAGAAAAATAATAATGTTTCTGGTTATTAATATATTCGCATAAATTTCGTTGTCGTTGTTACTGTTGCTGCATTTGAGACGTATCCCCTTGAATTTTCCGTGTATGTTGTTATTCTCGTGTTGGCCACTTGTGTGTAATTTACTTAGCGAATATACTGTGATGAAGTTGGCGGGTTATATGGAGGGTGAGAGCAAGAGGAAAGAGGTAATGGAACAAGCATGGTGAATGTAACTCAGCAGGGAGGGCAAGGATGGAGATTATGAAGCTGCTTTTGAAAAGGACCTTGAAATTTCTTTTGGTAAATGGGTAAAGGAATGGTAGTGATTGTTGGGCAGGTAGTGAGCTGTGGGAGAGCTTTAGTTTTTTACTCATATACGTGAAGGAATCGGCTGTCTTGAGGGGGAAGTGCCTTGGTATCACCACGGTGAGGAGGGTTTATGTTGTCTAGTCTTGAGTAGGATGGAGGAAAGCATGGGCAGGAGGAGGATGACCTTCCTGCCCAGTATTCTTCTTTGGTAAGAGAAGGACATACCTTTCTATCCTTAGTTTTCGTTCGTGAGGGAAGGAGGTGCTATCCTCCTTTCTAATTCTTATCTTCTTTGTGGGGGGGGGAGGTACCTATCTACACGTGATAATCATTATTTGAGGAAGAATGTGCCTAGTTATCCATGATCCTCTTTGGTGGGAGGTGGTGTCTACCTTCCTCTGGTGTCTACCTACCCCTGGTGTCTACATACCCCTGGTGTCTATCTACCCCTGGTGTCTACATACCTCTGGTGTCTACCTACCCCTGGTGTCTACATACCCCTGGTGTCTATCTACCCCTGGTGTCTACATACCTCTGGTGTCTACCTACCCCTGGTGTCTACATACCCCTGGTGTCTACCTACCCCTGGTGTCTACATACCTCTGGTGTCTACCTACCCCTGGTGTCTACCTACCCCTGGTGTCTACATACCCCTGGTGTCTACCTACCCAGGTTCTCTTGACATTACTTCCCTTACTTCGTTATCATCGTCTCTTCATCATAAGAACGTATACGGTTATTTTTTTTGGCTATAACATTTAAGGTTCCATAAGAGGGAGATGATGGTTGTGGTAGTGAAGTCACCTAGGTAAGGATCGGGCGCGCACAGCTCTCCTGTATCAACTGTTTGCCCACGTCTTCGGTATTTTTGCCTAATTTGAGGTTCTAATATAATTCGAAGAGGTCCTTTGATGTTACCTCTCTATTGCTTAACTTGGTGTAATATAATTTTTCTTGTAATTGATATATAATTGAGATTAGTTTTTGCCTATAATTGCATGTCCACGAGTTTGTGTATGTTTGTGTTGGCAAGAGCGCTGAATGACGTCATAGCTGCAAGCGCTCATTGAAGGTTAAAACTTCGTTGTTCGATCCTCTGGTGAAGTAAGATGGAGCTCTCTTAACCTGTCTTCAAATCCCAGTCCTCGTATTTCTGGGATCAGCCTTGTAGCAAGCCTCTCAACTTTCTCCATTTTCTTGGTACACTTGATGAGATGAGGATTTGATGGAGGTGCGTTACAGGATGACACAGGTCGCTGGAAGATGCCTGTGTGTAGGAGCCTTAGTGGTAGAAAGTATTAAATTGGAGAGCCAGCACTAAGAATCAAAGTGAAAATACATAAGACTAAATTTCCAAAAACGGAAATGGAAGAAAGAGGCAGGAAGCAGAGAAAACACCTTTAAGGAGACAAGCCGTTGAAAATCGGGAGTAATGAGACACCTGTGCAGATGGAGATAGTACACACTGAAGCATGGGGAGACACCTCACATGGCGTCAGCACAGATTAAAAAAAATATGTAAATATTATGCTAAGGTAATATATAGATATGAAAAAAAGTGCCCCCAAATAAATGGGGAAAAATGTTGCCTTGAAGAAAGATGTGATTTCTGCCATCCTGAGAGGTGCAAAGATTCACCTAAAGAAGGAATATGTTTTGACCTAGACTATCCTTCTATTTTTTGCACGTAAGAGGCACTAGCAGGAGCAGACGTAAACATTTTTTTAGGCGTAAAGATAAAAGAAGACAAATAATAAAAACAACGATAATAACAATCACAGATTCAGGACGGACTCTTTTTATATCCCTTCTATCCCAGCAGGTGGGATAGAAGGAATATAAAGGAGTTACTACATCCCTAAAATTCTGCACAAGAGTACTTACAACAACCAACCTAATCAGGAAGGAATAATACCGGACACACCAAGAGTACTAACAGAAGGCACCCAAGAACACACCAAGAGTACTAACAGAAGGCACCCAAGAACACACCAAGAGTACTAACAGAAGGCACCCAAGAACACACCAAGAGTACTAACAGAAGGCACCCAAGAACAAGTGGAAGCCAAACTGGTATCACATACACTACTAAATTAGTCATTATTAAAATTTTTAATTCGATACAAGTCAGGTATATTATATTTTCTCTTTTTGTTAGTATTCGAAGGCTAAAAACAAAGATGAGAAGTGAAATTCTTCATAAATGACCTCCACACACAAGCAGATGGAATAATTAGAGCTTTTCCAGAACACAGTAGAAAGTTCTTAGTAAAGTTGATTTTCTAAAATTTAATTTGTATGGATGTGATAGGGTAAATAAGTTGCAGGGAGAAAGAAGTCTGTGTATAAAAACTCAGTTGCACAGTTGTGGATAATCTGAGATACAGACAGTGAGAGAGTATGTTTAATAAATTCACTTTCAACAATGTAAGAATTGACTGAGATAACATAAAAAGTTAGCTAAAATATTAACTGGAAAACTATCCTGATCACTCTTAACTCAGTTCATTGTATGAACGGAGTTAAGAATACAAGATCTGTCTATCCTACTGAGAATGCTTAAGAGATCAAAACACAAATAACCCGCACGTAGAAGAGAGGAGCTTACGACGACGTTTCGGTCCGACTTGGACCGAAACGTCGTCGTAAGCTCCTCTCTTCTATGTGCGGGTTGTGTGTGTATGGTTCCAGTCACAGTATTGTGCCATTTTGTTATTTAAGAGATCAAACTTAGAAAGAGAACGTAGAAGACTTGCCAGAAGAATAAAAAAAATCTTAAATGTTAAAAAAAAAAAGCATGCATTGCAATAAAGACAAATAAACGTAAACAAATTGTGGATATAGAGCATAAACTCACAGTCAAAAGAAGCCCAAAAAATGGGAAATTGCGAAAAATCCTAATATTTTCACATATACAAAATGAAAGTCAAAAACTTCTTTCAACGTTAGTTCTCTACTCAAACGAGATTTATACGTAAAAGACAAAAAAAAAATGAGCGAAATCCTCAAAGAACGATGTGAATCAGTGTTCAGTAATCCAATCGACTCCCCCGACAGTTGAAGATATAGATAAATTCTCACTTATGTTTACTACAAATTATATACATGTGTCATTAGCACAAATCCTTTAGACTCAGGACTTGGCCTGATTCCGGGAATTAGTTATTTGTAAAGTAATGCAAAGTACTATTGTCACGAACACGAAGTGCAGACATAGCTCCTCCTCAAACAGGAGGTAGCAAAAATTGCAGATAAGCAGCACTAACATCACACGTAGTAAAAAGTCTGAAATGGTGCTGATATGTCAGTTTAATGTTTATACTTGAAAGTGTGACCTACCTAACCCAGGTCACCGTGGATTTAGAGCAGGAAGATGTCGCTAGTTACAAATATTAGATCATCAGGACAAACGAACAAACACTTCGGAAGAAAACCAAACCGCACGTGGGGTTTACACAGAATTTGTGAAAGCATTTGACAAATGTGACCATGGAGTGATATCTCATAAAATGTGGTCGATGTAGCTGGAAATATAGGAATATGGATATTTAAATTTTTAGCAAACCGAGCAGAGATTGGTGGTAAACAAAACAAAAGTGAGTTTAAGTAAAGTCAAAAGTTCAGTATTCCAAGGCACAGTCCTAGCACCTTTACTGTTCCAGATCAACCAGGCTGTGATGGATATGTGGGGTGGCGGGCCTCCAGCAGGTGCGAGCCAAGACGGGACTCACAGCACTGATTTCAAGTTGGAAAAAATTAGATTCAGGAAGGATATAGGAAAGCACTGGTTTGGTAACAGAGTTGTGGACGAGTGAAACAAACTCCCAAGTACCGTCATTGAAGCTAAAACATTGTGTAGTTTTAAAAACAGGTTAGATAAATACATGAGTGGATGTGGGTAGGTGTGAGTTGGAGCTGACTAGCTTGGGTCAGTGGATTAGGCCGGTAGGTGACTTGGTCCTGCCTCGTATGGGTCAATAGGCCTGCAGCGGTGTTCCTTCTATCTTATGTTCTTCTTATATAAGGAATATCCTCATAGCAGACTCGTAACAATACTGGTCATAGCTTCGTATCATACTTTGTGGACGGTACCAAAATAAGTATGAAAATCGTCTTAGTAGAATATACAAAAAAATTACAATCACACATCAAAAAAGTCTTTCAGAGGATCAGTTAATGTAACATGATTTTCAGTGGTGAGAACTCTCAACTACTTACATATGAGAAAAATGAAGAACATAAAACGAACACAGAATGCAGAACGTAGTCAAACCATCTTAAGTAACATCAAGAAGCCAGATGTATTATTTCGAGAACACAGTATAGTACCAAAAAAAAAAAATGACAGGGTGAATAATAAATTAAAAAAAGAGAGAATACCAGTGATGGTACTTTTCAAATCACATGTACTCTCACGTCAAGAATATTGTTCTGTGCTCACAACTCCATTCAACGCAAGAGAAACATCAGAGCTGGAAAATATAGAGAGATCGTTTTTTATCCGTATACCTATGACTAGTTTCGAAAGATTTTTCAACCCTGGCTTCAGGCTGTGTTTTACTGTTGATTGCTTGTTCATCCAGGATGTTGGTGTTGGTGGCCCGCTGCCCCTCATATCTATCACAGCCTTGTGATATATATGTGGGTTACTTTGTGGAGGCAGAGACTGCTTACTCGTGAAATTTACTCGCCTCAAAGTACTTGGAATGTATTCTTTGGAGCGGACAGTGATATATTATGCACCTGGAATATATTAGAGGCTCATTTCTTATTTATATACAATACTAAAACAATTTACTGGAATGAGAGATGGAGGTGGTGTAAAATTGATTCAGGGGAAAGGGGGCGCCATGAGCACAATAAGAGAACGCTGTCAACATCTGTAGTCCAAGACTCTTCAAGGTTCTACCAGTATATATCGGAAATATTGCCCGAACTGTGTACAAGTCTTCAAGAGGAAGCTGGATTATTACATCCCCCCCTCCCTTCCCCCAGGTACCAGATCAACCAGGCTCTGAAGGATATGTGGGCCAGCAAACTGCAGACAGCGACAGGCTGATTTAACGGCGCTCCACGAGTAAACTTGTCTAATGTCCAGGCTGTAGGGTAGAAAAGTCCTCGACATGGTGACACAGGTATATCAGAGGGGCGTTGATGTTAGAAAGTTGGAGGGAGGTTGTGAGGGTGAGGTGGAGGTGTGGCGCGTTAAAGTGGCGCTGCTTGAGAATAATGTTACTGAGGAGGCTCTCTCTAGCCATCATATCTTTGTCGACCCCGAGGGTGAGAGAGAGAGAGGAGAGAGAATGGGGGGAAAGGGGAGCATTAGAGGGAGAAGGCAGGAGAGAAAGAGGGCCAGGATTACTGGTTTCAGTGCATGGAATTCTCCTCCAACACTTAATTAGTCATCTTTCTCATCCTTTACCAACTTTAGACTGATGAAGTACTTCTTAATATCCTTATGTCTCATTTGGCAGTGTTTTAGTTACCATATCCCTCCTTGTCCCTGGTCCTTGCATTTCAAACAGTCCATTCTTATCTGCCCTATCAATTCCTAAGAGTATCTTATACATAATTATTATTCTCTCTCTCTTTCTCTCTCTCTGCTAGGTCTATTAAGTGTAGTTCCTTTAGTCTTTTCCTCATAGTGCATTTCTATTCCGTTTAGGTAATAGTGGAAACCTCTCGGCTTTCTTTTAGATTTTTTACTCCGTGACTGGTCTGACATACTTCATACACAGTGTCATAAATGATTTTATATTAAAGTCCCTGAAGAGTGTCATGAGGTTCTCCAACCTTCCAGAAGTTATATAGTAGATGTATATCTCCGGCGATCTCTTAAGTGAGATGTGTTCTCCCGGGTCGTTCTCTCTTTCTTTGTGGGATCTAAACACCCAACTTTAATTCGATTTCCGGTCTTACCTTCCCTTCCCTGATCTTCCTGACCCGGCATTTTTTTCGAATTAAATTGGAGCAGCCACTTGTTAAACCAATTTTGCAATCTGTCTATCCCCCGTCATTATCTGTTATTATACTCATTAAACTTGTATTATATGTAGACACACACATGACTGTATATCCTCTGACAGATCATATTCGCGTTTGTTTGTGCTTGTATGTGTACTTGGTTCTGACGTTCGATTTTTATTAATTCGATCACATTTTAAGCTATGGAAAATTCACCGTGATCTTTAATCTCGAAGCATCTCCCTGCCACTAGATGGCAGTGCTAGGAATACAGTTAATAAATAATGCAAATATATACGTTAATATAACAATTCACCTCATCATGTATTCGAGAAATAAATGTGTTTTAAGTGTACTGGTATGTTTCCTACTCTCCGTATTTCTTACACTGTTTTCTCTGTGTTTACTTTAGTGACATAAAAGAAAGTTTTTATCAGCTGAGGAACACACAAAAGACGCGTGTGTCTTGACAACTGCCCTGGAATGAACGGGTTCATAAAACGGGGCGGTCATTCTCCTGCATCAACTTGATTGTGATGGTGTTCAGCCGTGATATTGGCAGGGTGAAGTGGCACGTCGTATGGGTCTAATAACCTTGGTTTATGCCGTCTTTGTGAAGCATTGCCAGGGTGATTACTGCAGCTGGTTGGTGGGTAATGGTGGCCGTGTGTGGGAGGCAGAGAGTCTGGTGCACACGTTGTGTGTGTGTGTGTATGTATGTATGTATATATGTGAAGGAAGAGGAGCTGGGCCAGAGAGTTTAGTATAATATATACTGTCACGAAGCTCACTTCATCATAAGCTTGACTACCGTTTCAGAAATGTCATCATCTGTCATCTGTTTCTTGCTCTCTTTCCTTCTGCTCTTCCTGGTATTTGTTCTTCTTACTTTCTTTTCCTGCCTTTTTCTACTTTGACATTTCCTGGGCTTTATTTATTCTGTGTACTGCATATCGAAAGTGGATCCCTCGAATGCACTCAACCCATTGTCTCTTCCTTCGTCCTGTCTAATTCTCGATCTCTTCGTTTCGCATATTTTTATCGTCTCTTTCTCTCCAACAGACTTGCGGTAGCGGAAATTACCCACCATTTTCTTGAGTTTTGATAAAACAAATATTTAACGTGCTTTTTTTTTTATCAGATGTGTTACCTGAAGACTGTTAAGTTATCAAGAGCAAAATGTTCATTTAATCCACGTCATGCTTATGGTGAATTCTCTTACAGGCGATAAGGTGAAATTTATATATATACACATATATACCAAGGAAAACGACGACTTTACAGTTAGAAATACCCCTAAGAGTGTAGCGGCATGTAGAGTCCGCCGTGTGGGCGAGGTGTGTGTGTGTGGTGAAGGGGCCAACCATGCCCTTTTGTAGGTGTTGAGCACCAGGCCTCACCACCACTTCCCCTCACCCCTTTGGAGGAGGGTGTGCAGCACCCCGTGGCGCCAGTGGGTCGTGTACACCACTAAACTAGTTCCATATTCCCCTCCTTCAAAATATAATTCTAGACCCCTCCACTGTCATCATGGAAGTGTGTGTGTTTTTTGACCCAATACGAGAAACATATCTAGAAGTGATCTCTCCTGAGAGGTAGAACTTCAGTCATCTGAAATGTGTACATGTATGGATAATGGATAACTTTAAGAAATTAAAATAGTAATGATTTGATACTCTCCCCGCCCTGACAAGAAGACCTAGATAATGTGCATTTTAAAACATGATCATTTTTCCTTTATGGGAACAGTGTACTAATGTTTTGAAACCCAGAGTTGGACGCCCACGACATGCAGTATGGGGTAAGGGCCCCGTTTTGTATCAGTGTGTAAACATCTTTGGGGAAAGTGGCGGTGGGCCTGAGGTATAAAGTGTAAAGATGCTCGCTGACGACAAAGGTGGCGTTGATAAAATGTACGCTGGAGGCGTGGCTGTGAGCAGGGAGGTGGCTGCCTCCGTGTGACCCTCGGGCCGTACCTCCACCACCACCTCCACCTCCACCACAACCACCATCACCACCACAACCACCATCACCACCACCTTCACCAAGGCCAAATCACTCCCGCGGAAACCCTGCCCATCCCTTCCCTAGGGGCCATGGGCAAGAACGGCGGGGGCAAGCTGAGCCAGTGGGCCAAGATCAAGATCGTATGCAAGGTGGTGCGGGGCAAGCTACAGAAGGCGCACACTATGGGTTATCTCACTGTTCCCGGCCAAGAGGTAAAACAACAGGTCCGACCAATCTCTTAATATTTTTGATGCATGATACTCCTAAGATTTTTAATAGATGTAGCTTGTCTGTAATTTTTTCACTGATCATTACGCTAGCTCTCATTGTTTGTGCATGATAATCCTAAGATTCATAACAGATGTAGATTTTTTTATACTTGTTGCTGACCATTATTCATACATTTCAATGGAAGAAAGGCACTATGTGCAGAACAAACATATTTACTTGTGACATGTTTCCAGTGTTCTACTCTTGCGGCTACGCTTGGGACCAAGCTGACCTTGTTCACTGCCTGGTCTATCATGCTGTTGGTGTTGGCGACCCGCCGGCCCACATATCCATCATTGCCTGGTTAATCTAGCACTTATCGCTCTAAACAGAACTTTCTTGAGCGAAACGTAGTATATAAATAATGGTTTGTTGTGCACATAGTTTGCCTGTCATACTTGTGGGCAAATGTTGCCTCTCAGGCGTTAGTTACATTTCCACGTCTCTGTAAACATTGTCCATAGTTTTGACACTGTTTATTACCGCATTTAGCAGGTTTGTACAGTTGTTAATAATGTAGCGTTGACTTGTTGGTAAGTTATAAGCATATTTGTATTTTGATATCCGACTCGTTCTGTTATAACCTGTGAGAAAAGTAAGCATTATTTTTTCACCTGTGTTACGTCTAAACAGCATTAATTTCATGGCCATATTTTTTTAAGTCTACAGTATTATCCTCGTGTACAAGCCACCATCAGAAAAAGTTGATTAATTCGTAGAACAGATGAGAAAGATAGTTTCCTCGAAACCCTTGAAAGTCCTACACCAAATATTTTAATTTTTGGAGAGCTGAACCTACTAAAAGTAAAAATGGAAGAAAATAGATAGCATTGAAAAGAAGGGGGGGGGGAGGGAGAGGTACTCTAGGTCACTACGTTCCTGCAAGAAATCATATAGAACGTAAGGAACAAGTGAGATATTTGGGAATAATATCAGATGATTTGTCATTTAAAAATCAGTATACAGCAAGTGCAGCAAAGACCAGGGAGAAAAGATCCGTTAGATTATGAGAACTTTGAAAACGAGAAGCAACTCTATTGATGCTAATTTTTTAAATCACTTGTGTTCTCACAGTTTGTAATATTGTTGTGTGTTACCAGTATTTACGAGATGAAAGAGATGGCAGAGCTCAAATATGTACCAAGGTCGTATTCTGCTCGCATTAACAAGAAAACACAAACTTTTGGGAACGCCTCGGTGCACTTGGATTGTTCCATAAAACTGCAAACAAAAATTTGGATGACATCTGGCAGATCATTTTCACATTTCAAAAAGTAGTGACTCCAGTACTGATCATCAAGGTTCACCACTATTTAAACTTAATCATTTAGCTTGATACTTGTCCCATTTGTGACGCTCATGTACTCTTTGATTCACTCTGTGACTTCTCCTTTTATCCCTGCTTTCTGCTTGTGAGCCTTGTGACTGGCTTGTCTGCAGTCCTGGAAGATTCAGTCTCTACACCCTTGTCTCTCTTGATTTATCTCAGTAACTAGTAGTACTCCAGCAACTTAGTATGTTCCTCTAGGTGATCCAGTATGCTCCTCTAGGTAATCCAGTTTCCTCCTTTTTAGGTGATCCAGTATGCTCCTCTGTAGGTGATTCAGTATGTTCCTTTCTAGGTGATCTACTATTCTTCTCTTAACAGTCCTAACTTTGGAAAGGCTGCGATTCAGTGGAACCAGCCTAGTTTAGCGCCACCTATCTCTCCTTCTTAAACACTGGCATTACATTAGCCATCTTCTAGCTAGTCGTCCCTTGTGTGTGTTGGTTGTGAGTGTAAAAAATGTGGTGATCGGTCGTATCACCTATTTCATTCACATAGTTGGGTTGCGGTGAGTCCGAGTCCTGCATTACCCTTATCACTTGTAGCTTAGGTCACTCTCCCTGAGCCGGACTTTTCACCTGCTTAAAGCTATGTATGGATCCTGTCCTCCACTACATCGCTTCCCAAACTATTCCATTACTGATATCTTGGCTGAAAAATACTTCCTAACATCCTGTGATTCATGTGTGTCTTCAGTTCCAACTTGCCTTGTTACTGTGTCAATCTCTGGAACATCCTGTCTTTGTCCTCCTTGTCAATTCCTCTCAGTAGTTTATCGCGTTATATGCTCCTCTAGTCCTAGTCCGTCCAGTTTCGTCAGGTGATTTCCCTTAACCTCTTCTGTACGGCTCCTTTCTGTGGACTAGTCTTCTTTCAAACCTTGCACTTTTCTAAGTTCTGCGATTCGTGGAACCAGCTGTGTTGGACTGTTCTCCTCTAAAACTGGCATTACATGCCCTTTGTGGTGTGTGTTGTGTGTGGTGCGTGGTTGCTGTGCGTGCGTGAAAAACAACCATGGGGAGGGGGGGTTAGGTGAATGAACACTCTAGGCCTTTCGTGTTGCAATTAACACACCAGGAGCTTGCAGTGTTGTAGAAATAGAGTAGGAAATCCAGGAATGTCGTTTATGTGAATGGTGTCATCAGAAGGAGCCCTTCACGTGATCGGACCTTCCTGATTTCCAATTCAAATTTCTGCTAATTGTAAGCTCCTAAAAGTGTTAGATTACACGAAAGCGTAGTGTGTTCCTGTGTGTTTGTTTGTGTTTGTGTTTTTGTTGTTGATTGTGTTTGTGTGTGTTATGTGTGTGTGTGTGTGTATGTATACTGTGTATGTGTGAACTATGTTGTATGGCCGCTGTGATAGCTAGTATCACATATCATAATATATAGACTACCCAATCCTAATTATTAGTTATTCTAGCTCACCATGAGGCGGGCATACAAAGGGACTCGATCCCTTTGTATAGGCAGTATGTTATTGATCAATCCCACCTCTATCGTGGTAATCAATTTATATTTATTGTATTATTAATATAAGCATGATAGTATAAAATAGATCGAGTCTTAGATGTGAGTATTATAATTTTAGAAAAAGTGGTTAATAAGTATACACGATATATGTAGCGAAATACAGTATTTGTGATTATGTAATTGGATAGATAAAATGACGTTGATAATTAGGATACAGTTATAGAGGGCCACAGATATATCAGATCAGTTCTCAGTTAGCACACTGAGAGTAAAAGGTGATGGATACAAGGAGAATGAAGCATAGGGAAGGAGATGGTGAATGGTTTATAATAAATAGGAGCAGTTAGGGTAAACTATAACAGCTATTGGAGGATAGATTGTGCAATGAGTGCCATAGGCAATTGGGGTCGAATGATGTAGGGGTAGGATGTAAAATGTGTGTGTTAGAGTTGTTCGCAGAGTTGTTTACAGGAAGTGGTGCAGGAGTTGAAGATGGAGCGATTGGTGGAAATGATGATGTAAAGAGAGTAGTAAGGGAGAAAAAGTTAGCTATGAGAAATTTTTACAAAGTAGAAGTGATGCAAGGAGGGAAGAGTATATGGAGAAAAAGAGAGAAGTTAAGAGAGTGGTGAAGCAATGTAAAAAGAGAGCAAATGAGAGAGTGGGTGAGATGTTATCAACAAATTTGTTGAAAATAAGAAAAAGTTTTGGAGTGAGATTAAACAAGTTAAGAAAGCCTAGAGAACAAATGGAATTGTCAGTTAAAAATAGGAGAGGAGAGTATTAAATGGAGAGTTAGAGGTATTGGGAAGATGGAAGGAATATTTTGAGGAATTGTTAAATGTTGATGAAGATAGGGAAGCTGTGATTTCGTGTATAGGGCAAGGAGGAATAACATCTTGTAGGAGTGAGGAAGAGCCAGTTGTGAGTGTGGGGGAAGTTCGTGAGGCAGTAGGTAAAATGAAAGGGGGTAAGGCAGCCGGGACTGATGGGATAAAGATATAAATGTTAAAAAGCAGGTGGGGATATAGTTTTGGAGTGGTTGGTGCAATTATTTAATAAATGTATGGAAGAGGGTAAGGTACCTAGGGATTGGCAGAGAGCATGCATAGTTCCTTTGTATAAGGCAAAGGGGATAAAAGAGAGTGCAAAAATTATAGGGGGATAAGTCTGTTGAGTGTACCTGGTAAAGTGTATGGTAGAGTTATAATTGAAAGAATTAAGAGTAAGACGGAGAATAGGATAGCAGATGAACAAGGAGGCTTTAGGAAAGGTAGGGGTGTGTGGACCAGGTGTTTACAGTGAAACATATAAGTGAACAGTATTTAGATAAGGCTAAAGAGGTCTTTGTGGCATTTATGGATTGGAAAAAGGCGTATGACAGGGTGGATAGGGGGCAATGTGGCAGATGTTGCAAGCGTATGGTGTAGGAGGTAGGTTACTGAAAGCAGTGAAGAGTTTTTACGAGGATAGTGAGGCTCAAGTTAGAGTATGTAGGAAAGAGGGAAATTTTTTCCCAGTAAAAGTAGGCCTTAGACAAGGATGTGTGATGTCACCGTGGTTGTTTAATATATTTATAGATGGGGTTGTAAGAGAAGTAAATGCGAGGGTCTTGGCAAGAGGCGTGGAGTTAAAAGATAAAGAATCACACAACAAAGTGGGAGTTGTCACAGCTGCTCTTTGCTGATGACACTGGTGCTCTTGGGAGATTCTGAAGAGAAGTTGCAGAGATTGGTGGATGAATTTGGTAGGGTGTGCAAAAGAAGAAAATTAAAGGTGAATACAGGAAAGAGTAAGGTTATGAGGATAACAAAAAGATTAGGTGATGAAAGATTGAATATCAGATTGGAGGGAGAGAGTATGGAGGAGGTGAACGTATTCAGATATTTGGGAGTGGGACGTGTCAGCGGATGGGTCTATGAAAGATGAGGTGAATCATAGAATTGATGAGGGAAAAAGAGTGAGTGGTGCACTTAGGAGTCTGTGGAGACAAAGAACTTTGTCCTTGGAGGCAAAGAGGGGAATGTATGAGAGTATAGTTTTACCAACGCTCTTATATGGGTGTGAAGCGTGGGTGATGAATGTTGCAGCGAGGAGAAGGCTGGAGGCAGTGGAGATGTCATGTCTGAGGGCAATGTGTGGTGTGAATATAATGCAGAGAATTCGTAGTTTGGAAGTTAGGAGGAGGTGCGGGATTACCAAAACTGTTGTCCAGAGGGCTGAGGAAGGGTTGTTGAGGTGGTTCGGACATGTAGAGAGAATGGAGCGAAACAGAATGACTTCAAGAGTGTATCAGTCTGTAGTGGAAGGAAGGCGGGGTAGGGGTCGGCCTAGGAAGGGTTGGAGGGAGGGGGTTAAAGGAGGTTTTGTGTGCGAGGGGCTTGGACTTCAGCAGGCATGCGTGAGCGTGTTTGATAGGAGTGAATGGAGACAAATGGTTTTTAATACTTGACGTGCTGTTGGAGTGTGAGCAAAGTAACATGAGGGATTCAGGGAAACCGGCAGGCCGGACTTGAGTCCTGGAGATGGGAAGTACAGTGCCTGCACTCTGAAGGAGGGGTGTTAATGTTGCAGTTTAAAAACTGTAGTTGTAAAGCACCCTTCTGGCAAGACAGTGATGGAGTGAATGATGGTGAAAGTTTTTCTTTTTCGGGCCACCCTGCCTTGGTGGGAATCGGCCGGTGTGATAATAAAATATATATATATATATATATATTATATATAAAATAGATATATATATATATATATATATATATATATATATATATTTTTATATATTGTATGTATATATGTATATGTATATCCCGCTCCATGTACACATTTTTTCTGTTCATGTGTATTCCGCACCATGTACACAGTGAGTGTGCGTGTTTATTGAGTGTGTCATGTTTGTGTAGCTGCTGTGCTGGTTTGTTATGTAAATATGTGTTTGTGTAAGCCCTATCACGTTTTTATTATGTTTTTCATGCCATATGTGTTGCCACTGGTGCGATATTAGATATTGTTTTAAAGGGGAGAGTACAAATGTGTGTGCGTGTGTGTTCCGTGCGCGTGCGCATTTGTGCGCGCGCGCTCATGGAGTTGGTTGTTGACATGAGTGTAAGGTATTGTGGCCCCGGGTCATGTCAAATCTACTTTTTAAAGCATTGAATTGAGTTCTCCTTCCTCACTTCGTCGCCTAGCTTATTCTTCACCACACGAGCCGTCCCAATCTACCTGGAGTCTACCTGGATGATATTCCGGGGATCAGCGCCCCCGCGGCCCGGTCCACGACCAGGCCTCCCATTGGATCAGGGTCTGATCAACCCAGGCTGTTACTGCTGGGCACACGTAATCCAGCGTAAGAACCACAGTCCAGCTGATCTGACACCGACTTTAAGTATCTGTCCATCTCCCTCTTGAAGGCAGCCAGGAGCCTATTGGTAATTCCCATTATGCATGTGGGAGGCTGTTTAACAGTCTTGGGCCCTGGACACATACTGTGTTTTCTCTTAGTGTACGAATGGCGCCCAGTCTTTTACTTTCGTAGGGAGTGAGTTCTGTGTGCAGATTCGGGACCATTCCTTCTAGGATTTTCCAAGTATTCCAACGAGTACACGTCCGGTGCTTCCAAGTGTTCCCAGTAGTTAAGGTGTTTGATGGAGCTTATACGTGCTGTAAAGTTCTCTGTACACACTCTGGATCTGCAATTTTACCTGTTTGAGCGGAGATGTTAATGTACAGCAGTATTTCAGCCTAGAGAGAACAAGTGATTTGACAAGGATCATCATTGGCTTGGTTTCTCTTGTTTTGAACGTTCTCATTATCCATCCTATCATTTTACTCGCAGTTGTGATCGTGGCACTGTTGTGATCCTTGAAAGTGAGATCCTCAGACATTACTACTCCCAGGTCCCTTACATTATTTTTTCGCTGTTGTGTGATCCGAGTTTGTAGTATACTCTGTTCTAATTATTATCTCCTCCAGTTTCCCATAACGGGGTAGTTGGAATTTGTCTTCATTGAACTTCATGTTGTTTTCCGTAGCCTATTGGAAAGCTTGGTGTATATCTTCTGGGAGGTTAACCTATGGCTCATCTCTATATAGCTTCCACTCCTTGTGCTTCATCCCCCTCCTTTCCAAGTGTTTTTTGTCCTGTCCATTCCTCTTTGAAATTTGAACGTAGCTATCATGTTCCTCGTCTCCTTTCAGGTCGTCACGCTCAGTTGCTTTAGTCACTGATTATATTGCGTTCCTCTCAGTTCTGGGACGAGTGTTTTGTAAATCTTTGGACTCTGTCGAACTCTTGCCGTTTATTGATCGGATGGTTGCTCTGTGCTCAAGCTGTGTGACCTAATTATGTTTATTGATCGGATGGTTGCTCTGTGCTCAAGCTGTGTGACCTAATTATGTTTATTGATCGGATGGGTGCTCTGTGCTCAAGCTGTGTGACCTAATTATGTTTATTGATCGGATGGTTGCTCTGTGCTCAAGCTGTGTGACCTAATTATGTTTATTGATCGGATGGGTGCTCTGTGCTCAAGCTGTGTGACCTAATTATGTTTATTGATCGGATGGGTGCTCTGTGCTCAAGCTGTGTGGACCTAATTATGTTATTGGGTCGGATGGTTGCTCTGTGCTCAAGCTGTGTGACCTAATGTTTATTGATCGGATGGGTGCTCTGTGCTCAAGCTGTGTGACCTAATTATGTTTATTGATCGGATGGTTGCTCTGTGCTCAAGCTGTGTGTCCTAATTATGTTTATTGATCGGATGGGTGTTCTGTGCTCAAGCTGTGTGTCCTAATTATGTTTATTGATCGGATGGGTGTTCTGTGCTCAAGCTGTGTGACCTAATTATGTTTATTGATCGGATGGTTGCTCTGTGCTCAAGCTGTGTGACCTAATTATGTTTATTGATCGGATGGGTGCTCTGTGCTCAAGCTGTGTGACCTAATTATGTTTATTGATCGGATGGTTGCTCTGTGCTCAAGCTGTGTGTCCTAATTATGTTTATTGATTGGATGGGTGCTCTGTGCTCAAGCTGTGTGTCCTAATTATGTTTATTGATCGGATGGGTGCTCTGTGCTCAAGCTGTGTGTCCTAATTATGTTTAGATTTGTTTGTTATTGTTTTAAAATTTGCTAGTCTGTCGTATGCCTCCATGGTCACATGTTTTAAGTGTACTACTTATTAGATTTTGTTCTCATATATGTCGTGCCGAATAGGTAAAACTGGTCAGTTAGCAAAAACTCGTTTAAAATTAAGTTCTTTCTAAAATTTTCTCTTATACGTTTAAAGATATATTTTTTTTCACTTATGTGAAGGTAAAAATTAATAATTTTGTACCAAAAGAACCTTAGAAAACTTACATAACCTTCTTATAACAAACGCAATTTAATTTACCTAATCCAACTATATATATTTTAGATAAGTTCACAATAATTTAATACTAAACAAACACAGTGAAATATATTTTTTTCGTTAGGTTCAGAATGATTTTTGCGAAATTATTGCATAGACAATTTTTCGCTTGCCTTATTCCGCAAGAAGAGCGTTGCTATTTAAGCCAAAATCGCAAGTTTTACATATTAGTCACGACATACATAATATATATATATATATATATATATATATATATATATATATATATATATATATATAATATATATATATATATAATATAATGTCGTGCCGAATAGGCAGAACTTGCGATCTTGGCTTAAATAGCAACGCTCATCTTGCCATATAGGACAAGTGAAAATTTGTGTATGCAATAATTTCGCCAAAATCATTCTGAACTTAACGAAAAAAATATATTTCACTGTGTTTGTTTAGTATTAAATTATTGTAAACAAATCTAAAATATATTTAGTTAGGTTAGGCTAAAATAAATTGCGCTTGTTATAACAAGGTTAGGTAAGTTTTCTAAGTTCCTTTTGGTGCAAAATTGTAAATTTTTACATCAACATTAATGAAAAAAATATATCTTTAAACTTAAAAGAGAAAATTTTAGAAAGGACTTAATTTTAAATGAGTTCTTGCTAATTGACCAGTTTTACATATTCGGCACGACATATATATATATATATATATATATATATATATATATATATATATATATATATATATATATATATATATATATATATATATATATATTATGCAAAATAACCACTGTGAAAGAGTAGTGAAATTCCAAGCGCTTTCGTGACTACTCACATTGTCAAGAAACTGACAATGTGAGTAGTCACGAAAGCGCTTGGAATTTCACTACTCTTTCACAGTGGTTATTTTGCATATTTTAAAATCACCTGTTTTCTGTGATCCCAATTCCCTAGACAAAGAGTGCCCAACCTGTGGGAAGCGAACCAGTAGGAAAGACGCCGAGTTTTTCCAGAAGGTCCTTGAAGCATTGAGTTCATAAACCTCTTTTTTTTTATCTTAATGAGTCTGAATTACAACTGTTAGCAAGTAGGGGTCCGCGATATTTTTTTTGTTTAGGTTAGTATTCCTGGTACTTGACAAGGTTGGAAAATACTGGTCTTTCGTCCTCTGCGATCCTCATTACTTAACCTCATTGTTTTATCATACATTACAAGCCTCCCACCATGCATAAGAGGAATTACCAATAGGCCTCTGGGGCTGCCTTCAAGAGGGGGCTAGACAGATAATTAAAGTTAGCCTAGTTGATCAGGCCCTAATCCACCGGGAGGCCTGGTCGTAGACCGGGCTGCGGGGCATTGATCCCCGGAATACCCTCCAGGTAGACCTTAAATTTGTTCAGATTTAACTCCAGAAGACATTTGTCTAGGTCTTCTGTTATCCCATATTTGTATCTATCTCATTAGTTTCACATTATCATTAAGTAGAGACATCTAATATTCGATCCCACAGTATATCAGTCCCCAGTAATGAGTCTTGTGGTTGCTCGTGATTACTCTCCTATTCTGGCTCCTCTTCCTCTTCCTCCCTTATTGTTTTTCCGTTCGGTGTCTCTCAGGTTCTGATCCTTTGGAGCACTCTCGCCTTTGCTCCTGCCTGCTTTTCTTGTTCGAGGCTTATTCTTTGACGGGTAAGGTATCAGGTTTTCTTGCAGTCCAGGGAGATAAAACAGTTCTGTGAAGCCTGGAGATTTCTCTGGGGTAATCGTGAAGTGAGGTTTCTTTTCAGTAACTGCAAATTCGGGTTTCTCGAGGAATTGTGAAGTGAGAAAAACTGTCATTTTACGAAGATAATTATATTCACACTAAACAGTAGAGCATCCATTAATTTTCAGCTTAGAATTAATAAAATTAGTGAATGATGTGTTAATGACAAGTCAGATGTTGTCAGGGGGAAAGTTGCCAGAGGCAGTTACATACACTTCCTAGGCTGAGAACTTAGTTTTGATAATAATAATAATAATAATAATAATAATAATAATAATAATACTTAGACTTCCGCGATGTAAACATAACCAGTTAAACACAAGGATAGGTAATTAAGGTGTTTAATAGGGAAATAAAGAAGTATTTTTTATTATGGTCAAGAACATTAATAATGACTAACATGTGCTTATGTGACAGAACAATTACGATATGTAGTTATTATCTAAGATGCGTGTTTTTCATAGTGATGGCAAAGTCAGCTTTGAAGGTGATCCTCCAGACTATAAGACGAAGGCTCCTGAAGAAGCTGTGTCACTGATGAGGCTGGTGGAAGTCTCCAAGACTCTGGTTGGTAGATCATGTGATCTTACAAGGGGCAGCGGGCCACCAGCACCAACAACCTGGTTGATCAGGCTAGTACCAAACGAACCTGGGCCATGGCCAGGCTCCGTGAGTAGAAAGAATCTTAGAACTCATAGTTAATGGTGTCACCGATGATGTGGTGGTACTCGGGACAAGTTGACTTACCGTGTAAGTATATAGTGAGGAGGACAATTACATTTGCATAAGGAGAAAAAATAATAGAATGAAATACTGACATGATGGAAAGAGAGATGAAAGAAAGATCTGTCACCAGACGAATCACCTCGTAAGTTGGGGAGCTGCTCATAGATGGCGCTGGCATTCACACTCCTAGTGCAATAAAAGGTCAAAAATCACACGCATTCATCCTAATATAAACATTAATGTACTAAATACAAACTTTTCCCCTCACAGATACAATCTATAGGATTTTTAATGTGTTTGAAAATAGTTTTCCATGAAAAGCAGAACTAAATAAGAGTATTTTTGGGCTCAGTTACAGCATTGTAGAAAATTTATATCGGGTTTCTCTATTTAACTTGCTTAAAAAAAATTCTAGTTTAAAAGAGATACAAGCTATCAGAGTAATTTTCTTTTCGTTTAGACCCTGTATCCAGGTGCAGAAAACTCTTTGTAAACATTCTGTTAGCGTGTTAAGACCTTATTGACCTTTCAGAGGTATGTTATCTGTCATACGCTAGCACGCAGGCTCTGAGGTAGGCAGCTTTCAGGTAGTCCACGCTGCTCAGGAGGGACTTGGTAATCCATGTAGAAAAGTCACTTATAGGGCGGTGGGCGGGGAAGCAAGCAGGCAGGCAGCCAAGCAGCCAACCAGGCAGGCAGGCAGGCAGCCAGGCAGGTAGCGAGGCAGGCAGCCATCCAGGGAGGCAGGCAGGCAGCCATGCAGACAGGCAGGCGGCCAGGGAGGCAGGCAGGCAGGCAGCCATCCAGGGAGGCAGGCAGGCAGGCAGCCATCCAGGGAGGCAGGCAGGCAGGCAGCCATCTAGGGAGGCAGGCAGGCGGCCAGGGAGGCAGGCAGGCAGGCAGGGAGGGAGGGAGGGAGGGAGGGGGGGGAGGGAGGCAGGCAGATAAGAAAGATGGAACACACGGGATAAAGGAGATGGAACACACGAGACGAGAGGGATCGAACACGTGAGACCAAAGATGGAACACTTGAGACGAGAGAAGGCTGAAGGGCGCCAGTGTGCTGCTTGCATCCCTGCTTCTCTTGTATGAATTCTTCTCTTATGACTCTCTTCTTACATGACTTCTTCTCTTGTGTCCCTTCTCTTACATTCATCCTCCTTTTATTTCCCTACTTTTACATCCCTCCTCTTACATTTCTCCTCTTACATCTCTCCCTCTGTTACATCTCTCCACTTGCATCTTTCCCTCTGTTACATCCCTTCTTCTCTTACATGACTTCTCTTACGTTCCTCTTTAACATACATCTCTTTCTCTTCCATCCTTCCTCTATCTCAGTCTCTTCTTTCTCTACCTCCCCCTTCCTTATTCCCGTTTTATCTTAGCTTCCTTTCTTATTATTCTCTAATCTTTATTGTGTAACTTTTACTTCTTGTTATCTCTTGTCACTTCACTTCCTTTAATTTTTTCTTCTTCTTCCTGGTGCTTCTTACACAGGATATGACATTCCTCTTTTCCCTGGATACGACCCACAACAGTTACCTAAAACACAGGTACTATTTTTACTCCTAGGTGGGCAGAAGCAACTGGGATGTAAGGAAATTTGTTCAAATGTTTCTCCGTGCCAGGAAATCAAACCCAGGACCTTATGACTGCTAGCCCAGTCCTCTCACCAGTGAGCAGTTTGGCACGTGTGCAATGTTGACGAGTCAGGGGCTAGAGGGAGGTGGGGCAGGGATTGAAGGAAGGGGAATATGGCACACTTCCTTGCTCCCACCTCCAGGCACTGCTTGCTTTCATGTCACTGGTGAACGAAGCTGCTGGTGGCCAGTGAAATAACTAAATTAGCAAGGTCCTAGACAATACAGTACACGGAAAATTAATAAATAGGTCAAGAGTTTCCTGGGGATGGAAGAATGGCTGTCACTCAGGTCTACAAGTGCATGTTCACTAAATAAATTATCTCGTCACATTGATACTACATTCAAGACATTGCACTAATGAATTTATAAGATATAATAACACAACCGTATTACGAATAAATTGCAGTAAGAAAACTCTGGAAACCGGTTACAGATATATCACTGGTAGCAGGGGTGCCGTGTGCCATCAGTGAGAGTGTTTGCGCACCTCTGACCAATCACTGACCAAATAAATCACTTGTTTGTTACCTTCATAGTATTTAATTCAAAGTGAGCTGAAGTAGAACAATATAAAGAACAGTAAGTCAGTAGACACACCAGTACACACGAAAACTAGCAAAAAAAAAAAAATATAGAGAAACAGATACGTGGAAACCTCCCGGGGTATACCTGTATTATACCTGGAGAGGGTTTCGGGGGTCAACGCCTCTGCGGCCCGGTCTGTGACCGGGCTTCATGGTGGATCAGGGCCTGATCAACAAGACTGTTACTGTTGGCCACATGCAACCCGACGTACGAACCATAGCCCGGCTGGTCAGGTATTGACTTTAGGTTCCTGTCCAGCGCCTTCTTGAAGACAGCCAAGGGTCTATTGGTAATCCCCCTTATGTATGCTGGGTGGCAGTTGAACAGTCTTTGGCCCCTCACACTTATTGTGTTGTCTCTTATCGTTCTAGTTGCACCCTTGCTTTTCATTGGGCGGATGTTGCATCGTCAGTCCAAGACGTCAACAAACGGTTGGAGAAGACACTAAGATATTTCAAAGATCTTTCTAAGTCGGCTTCATAGTGCAGGTGCATCAGATATCATGGAAAAACATGTGTTAAAATTATTTTATGTTAAAAACTAAACATAGTATGCAAAATGAATTCATAGTGTTAATCTAGCGACCGTGTTAATCTAGCGACCGTGTTAATCTAGCGACCGTGTTACTCTAGCGACCGTGTTAATCTAGCGACCGTGGCAAGAAGGGCGCGGTGTGGGCCACTCTGTTGACACATTCATTCGTTACTTCTTATTAGGGACAAAATAAATAAGTCAGTGAAATCATGTATAAGTGCAAAATTGAACGACGCTAGTGCAATATCAGATTATTGAAGTGTTAGAAATTGTTGAAAATCGGATAAAATATCGACATGATTAACACATATGTGCAACGGATTGGTATCTTTATTGTTGCAACTACTAGTTATGAGTGAGAAGGGTTGCATTCCAGAGGGACTTGCCTAGCATGGGCCAGTAGGTTTGCTGCGGTGTTCCTAAATTCTTTCCCTCTTGCTTCTACTAGTGACCCCCGTCCACTACAACGTTGGTCTTCGAGATCTTCTACCTCAACTTCGAGAGTATTTAATACTCCGTTCTCATTCTTCAGCTTCATATCGTTCCAGACTATGGAGTTGAACTCTTCTCAGGCTGTGGACCTGGTCACCTCTAATTGTTTTTCCACTACTACTGTTGTCTACAATACATTCTCCTCCGTATTTGACTGATGAAGCCTACCACGTAGGCGAAACGTTCAACAGTATAGATACCCATCTGTTGTACATGTCTTAATCGTGTTACAAAATACATGGAAAAAATGGTGAAGAAAAACCCGCTGTTCGTAGATTCTACAAACTTGTCAGGTTGCCCTTCTATACCGATCACTGAAAACAATAAAAACATAATCGTGCTTTGGTAATGACTGCAGGCAAACGGATGGGAACGCAGTTACCCCCATTAACTGTATGAAATAATGGTAATATATTTTTCCATTGGTGTAACACTGCCTGGTGGGGTCTGACAAAGACCCATTGTGACCTCCCCGTAATCCTGCTCTTTGTGTTACCGCAAACAGGATGATCATGTGGTACACAATGAATTAGCCGCTCCGGCTGCAGAACTAACAGGAGCAAATATTACCCACATAGCCTGCCAGCTACTATCACAGCCTCCTGTGCTACAGGTATGTGTCGTGTCACCATGGTTACCTCCTGCGCTGCAGGGATGTGTCGTGTCACCATGGTTACCTCCTGTGCTACAGGTATGTGTCATGTCACCATGGTTACCTCCTGCGCTACAGGGATGTGTCATGTCACCATGGTTACCTCCTGCGCTACAGGGATGTGTCGTGTCACCATGGTTACCTCCTGCGCTGGAGGGATGTGTCATGTCACCATGGTTACCTCCTACGCTACAGGGATGTGTCGTGTCACCATGGTTACCTCCTGCGCTACAAGGATGTGTCGTGTCACCATGGTTACCTCCTGCGCTACAGGGATGTGTCATGTCACCATGGTTACCTCCTGCGCTACAAGGATGTATCGTGTCACCATGGTTACCTCCTGCGCTACAGGGATGTGTCATGTCACCATGGTTACCTCCTGTGCTACAGATATGTATCGTGTCACCATGGTTACCTCCTGTGCTACAGGTATGTGTCATGTCACCATGGTAACCTCCTGCGCTACAGGGATGTGTCATGTCACCATGGTTACCTCCTGCGCTACAGGGATGTGTCATGTCACCATGGTTACCTCCTGCGCTACAGGGATGTATCGTGTCACCATGGTTACCTCCTGCGCTACAGAGATGTGTCGTGTCACCATGGTTACCTCCTGCGCTACAGGGATGTATCGTGTCACCATGGTTACCTCCTGCGCTACAGGGATGTGTCGTGTCACCATGGTTACCTCCTGCGCTACAGGGATGTATCGTGTCACCATGGTTACCTCCTGCGCTACAGGGATGTGTCGTGTCACCATGGTTACCTCCTGCGCTACAGGGATGTGTCGTGTCACCATCGTTGTTTAACATATTTATAGATGACGTAAACGAAATAAACACTACGGAGTTGGGGAGAGGTACTGAATAAAAGACGATAAATTTAGTACAAAGTAGTATTAATCAGACAGCTGCTTGTCGCCAGTGACATCCTCAGAAGGAACGGTTCAGCCTCTCTGCTGCTTCCCGCTCATTCACTGCCAGACACGAGGCTAAATGCCTTTCACAAACAACAGACAGGTGCTACAGGTTTGATGAAACTAGAAGCTTCTTCATTCTTTTGGATTTTTTTTTTTTTTTGCGTCCAGATGCTGACTCTGGTCAGTTACCAATCGTTACTACGAGATGATTCGCGGTCCACTGAGGATAGAGTTGACTCACCTCACGCATGGTTACCTGTGCTCACGATACTCCAAATTTATTTTTACTGTGGTACATATTAGTGGGGTTAGTTTTTTTATATTAGAGCATGAACTTTATCGTCACCTGGGTGTCTGCCGAGACCTCCAGAAGTTTTTCTGACAAACTTTTAGTGTTACGAAGTTTAGGGTTTTTAATGTATGCGAGATTTTTCTTAACTTAGTGTGAATATATGTATTTAGAGTTGTAAAGTCCCTGGGTGTGTTAAACTTTTAACTTATTAAGTGTTTCACCAGTGTGTATGTGTGTGTATGTGTGTGTGTGTGTGTGTGTGTGTGTGTGTGTGTTGTGTGTTGTGGATGGGGGGGGGGGAAGTTAGGTGTAAAGAATGTGTGAGAGTAAGAATATGGAAGTGTGTGGAGTGGTGAGTAACCGTCTGGTTCCAGTGCTCTCTACATTACTAGTTCTTCCCCTCCTTTCCCTCATCTTCCTTTCTCTTCTTTCTGGTATCTTTCCTTCCCCTTTTGCACCATCTTTCCTTTCCCTTTCGCATCATCTTTTTTTTCCTCTTTCACACCATCTTTCTTTCGTATGCGCATCGTGTTTCCTCCGCCTCGTCGTATTTTCCTCTTTGTTCTTCTTCCTGCCTTAATATTATTCAGCATTATGTATGACTGCATTTGTATTCCTTTATTTTTCATTTCTCCCTCTTTCCATTCCCCATACATCTCTTCCTCCTTCCCTCTATTTCATTTCCTCACCGTGCTGTATAACCCTTACAAGTTTAGCGCTTTCTATAAATAATTTATTACTTCTCCTTTCTCTGGCAGTTTTTGCTGCTTCCTATACCATCATCACCTGTTTCCTCTCCTCACATTTCCGCCAGGTTTTTATTCCCAGCCCCACCTTATCTCCTCTCTCTATTTATCCTGCTTTCCTATGCGTCACTCTGGCTGCCTCCATTTCTGCCTTTTAACCCAATATCCTTAGTTCCTATCCCTTTTTTCTCTCCGGCTCGCTTGCTTGCTCTCACTCTGGTTATCCATCTGCCTTCCCATCCTCTATTCATCCCACTTTCTCTCCTTCCCATCTGTCCTTCCTTCCTCTCGCCTATATTCAGTCTATTAACTTCCTTGTCTCCTGTCCTCTGTCTCCCTCTCCTCGCTTCCCTGGCTCCCTCTTGTCGTGCCTGCCAGCTTGGGTAAGTGCTGTGCGAGGTGCAGCCTGGCAAGTATAAAGTGAGAGGGATGAAGCATAATTCCCGTGGGGATCTCTACCTGTCTCCAGGTATAGGTAGCAATTTGTGTAATTAACGTGTGGTCTTCTACCTGGGTCTATGGCCATTTACAGGCATGGTAGCGTGAGCCTTGCTAAGTACTGTGCAAACTTTGTAAGTATGGCATGGAAGGGAAATGCTTTTAGTTACGAAAAAATGTGGAAGGTTGTCTTAATGGTTTGTAAATAGGTAGAAATGGGGAAGGGATTGGAAGTAGGTAGCAGTGAGGATAATGTCTGAAGTCCATCTGACTGTACCTTTTGGAATGCAGACGAAAAAGATGCATCATAATCTATATCTGGAAAAATGCTAGAAGGACCATTCCCAAATCATTATACTAAAATTACCCCCACTGGAACAAGAATATCGACACACTGTGTACAATACTCTGAGTGACACACACGACTACAATAAGCGTGCTTAGAGATAGGTATAAAGGGCCCAAGAATTTTCAGTACCCTCACTTCATATATAATGGGAGTTATCAAGAGACCCCCTTGCTGTCTTCGAGAGAGAAATGAATAAGTTCATCAAGTGCGTGCTGCTAACACCAACAGCCTGGCTGATGAAACCATTTCCAGAAGGTAGTCTGTTACCTGACCGAGAGGCGTTGACGCATTAAATATACAACACATAATAAAATGGCTTGTAAGGTGGGGGAAATGGATGAATTTTAAATTGTTGAATGGTAGTTGCTGAGGCCTGGTCTGAGACCGGGCCGCGGGGGCGGTTATCCACGAATTAACTCCAAGTAGACTGCAGGTGGTGCGGTGACTAGTGTGATGTATTGGTAAGTTAGTAAATAGTGTTAAGAATAATGAAATTTTGAAGCATTTTAATGAGAATAGTTTTTAAGTAGGTTAAACGAGAAGTTGTGAAGCAGGGTTAAGCGAGACAAGTTTATTAAGTAGTCTTAGTGGTAGACGAAGTGCTGACTTGTACTTGTATTCTAAACTTGACCGACGATAACTTAAACTCACTCATCACTCTCTCTCTCTCTCTCTCTCTCTCTCTCTCTCTCTCTCTCTCTCTCTCTCTCTCTCTCTCTCTCTCTCTCTCTCTCTCTCTCTCTCTCTCTCTCCCCCCTCTCCGCGGAGGCCTACTGTTCACTTTTATAACACTGTTTTATACATTTGGAAATTTCTTTTCCTCACACTACAATTGTAAATTGCGTTCGTTGTAGTTTCTCAGATTAAGGTGGAAATGTTGCTTGTGGGAGTGGTTTGACCTTTCCCCGTGGTCTTAAGAAGTTGGCGAGGTTCTCTAATGCTAAAAGATGGCCTAGAGAGGCAGTCGTAGTGGATTGTGTTCTTCCTGGCGGTGGGGGAGGTAAGGAGGTGGTGCAGTGTGCTGGTGGTAGTGGGTGGAGAGTGGTCGTATTGGTTAGCGCTGGTGGAGAGAGTCGTAATATTTGATAGTCAACGTGGTGATTGGTTGTGCTTGTAGACGGTAACATGCTTGTGCTTATAGATGGTAACGTGCTTGTGCTTGTAGATGGTAACATGGTTGTGCTTGTAGATGGTAACATGCCTGTGCTTGTAGATGGTAACATGCCTGTGCTTGTAGATGGTAACATGGTTATACTTGTAGACGGTAGCATGCTTGTGCTTGTAGATGGTAAGATGGCTGTGCTGGTAGACTGTAATCATCACTGTACATCACCCAGCTTTATTCCCTGTTACGTTGATCATTTTACCTCTTCTTCCCTATCACAGTCGCGGCTTTGTCTCTTCTGGTTGTCTTACGGACTCGAGCACTCTGTATCAGGACTAGCGAAACGTTTCGTTTAATAAGTGTCCTGAGATGTACACAAGTGTCTTTTTTCCACAAACTATTTGAACCTCAGCTCTTTGTCAATATTGTTAATATTAGTTAATTTGTAGCTTCGCATAGCACCTCGTCAAGTGTGGCCACGTGTTGTGCACCTCGTCAAGTGTGGCCACGTGTTGTGCACCTCGTCAAGTGTGGCCACGTGTTGTGCACCTCGTCAAGTGTGGCCAGTGCCTTGTCACTAGAATGCATCACTGTTCTCATAGTATTTTCATTTTAAATAATTTTGATGGTAAAAAATGTGCTACGTGTACAGTGCTTCTGACACTTTGAACTTCAGACCTCCTAGAAGCATTTTTTGGGGATCATTTTTACACGTTTTTTTATTTTTTTTCAAGTTCTGTTGTAGCATCTTGTGTTGGCCTCTTTATAAATTAAGGTTGTGGTCACTCTGTGTACTCACCGAGTTGGGCTTGCTGGGGTCGAGTTACTGCTTCTGGCTGTACCTCTTCAATCATTTTGATTGCCATCACTTATTTCTGGCTTTTTAGCCTTCATCCAGTCACCTCTAAAAGATGTATATTGAATTAGTTTTCACTGCCGTGTACATTGTTAACAGAGAATTAGATGGTTTCTGTTTTTCTTGAAGAAGGTCGTCCTGCGAGCTGTATCTGATGCTCATATTTGAGTGCTTAATTTTTTCTATATCCAAGCAGTTGGAATTTATCACTTAACCATTATCATTTTTTTCCTTGTGCCCGCTGAAAGATTTTGTTCATGTTTATTATGGTAATTTTTCAAAGGATGATACGACCGGGTCAGAGGTAAGTGCCAGTGTAGTGTTGTTGATGCCGTCATGACAGCGCTCCCGTCTTTGCGTACCACATTGTTTTGTTACTTTATGACGGTGGAGAGAAATTGTCTAAAATACACACATACAGAAAGCAGACACAAATGCAGTATAAATAGATTCTTTATTGACAATGTTTCGCCCACGCAGTGAGATTTGTAAGCCACTTGAAATAAACCACACTATGGGCGAAACTTGGTCAATAAAGGATCTCACTATACTGCATGTCTGTTTCTACGTTATAACAGAGCATTTCCTTCAAGGGAATGCTCTCCTAAACCTTGATGCTGATTGAGCGCTCTTAATACAAGGAATTGGAGTTATTCTCTTTCCTCGAATCAAACCTGATTGCCTCCAGTTCCCAAGGCCAATTGACCCTTACGGGTTTAGTGTTTTCACATGAGTATAATAACTAACTGACCATTGTCCTTTTCAGGTAAGCGACGACGAGACTTGGTGTGGGTCACATAAGTGAGTACGTTGTATGCGAATTGTACCTTGAAGTCGGCGAGGGGATCCTTGATCCATGGAACTGGAGACGGTGTATTCTCTCCATTTCCTTGGATCAAACCTCTCCTTACCAGTGTTTCTAATACCTTGTGATGTTTTTTTGTTATGTATCTCATTGTTTATGATCCGTTGTAGATTGACACAAGATTGAGGGTGGTAGACTATTGATAAATTGATGATATATTGGCTGTTATAGTAGTGATGCACTGATGAATTTGATGAAGAGACATGTGATACGTTGCCGGTAATTAGCAGGTGCTACATTAAAAGCCACAGTTGTATAACACCAAACTTTTACAACGATGTTTGCATGAAGGCTTCAAGAATCACATTGCACACGCTGTAACCATTGTGATTTTACGCTCAGGGTTATTGAAAAAGTTGTTTCAAAAGGGCTATTGTTAAAGGTTTGTGAGGTAAATGCGTGTTAGTACTAGGGTAGATAATTGGTTTTAGGGGCATCAGTTTACAAGGGCGCCAATTTACAAGGGCATAAATTTACAAAGGCGTCAGTTTACAAGGACATGAGGCATCCAAAACCGGTCACCCTAACGCGGCGGTGAGGTTTTGAGTAGTTTGTGCCTCAGGAAGAACTTAAAGCCATCACTAAAACTGAAAGAAAACCGAAATACTTCTTTTATGCCAAATCTAAGGGAAAACAACATCCACGTAAGGAGAATCCCGCCTGCCAGTGACTATGCCCTCGTCCCCTTGCTCCTTGCTTCTGCTTCAGAATCTCCACGACTACGGTGCTCTTCGCACCTACTCCAAGGTTGAGGGACTGATTACCTCATCTTCTGTATATAGTTCTACTGTCTTCAAGTTATGTCCTAGAATTTGAATTGATAAAGCCACTGGATGGCGAAACGTCTACAATAAAGATACCCAGATGTTGCACATGTGTCTTAATTTCATCTTGTCGGTATTATATACCATTCTTGCACAGCTTGACTCTCCTGGCTCCTCCCACGTGGAAACTACGACTGTTATAACGTTGTTTATTTGCTGAGTCATAACATTGTTGGGTGGTAATATTTTCAGTTTGTGAAGTAACATCTGCTCTGAATGAGGAGTGGAAGGTATTTCGTAGGGCACTTTTAAGTACGTGCTTCATTCATTCTTGCGGACTGAATCACCTGACACCTCAGATATTGTATCTTCAAACTTTTTGTTGCTTCTTAATCTCGTGATCTTTGTTGTTGAGCATCAAAATAAGCTGATCACATACGGTTTCCAGTTATTTTTCTGTTACTTTGTCGTCTGTCTTAAAAGAAACTAGTTATACTACTAGGGAAAAATTATAAATATGAGATATAAAGCCACGAGAAAGCTCTGTCTCGCGAACTGACGACAGGCACCTACTAAGCGAATTAGAAGAAATAAGTCACATTTTCACTCTTCAAGGCGTCTTCATCAGTCTCGTGTATGTCTTTGTAAGAGTGGAATAATGTCTGTGGTTAAGAGGACGAGCTGTGCTATGATACCGTATGTTTCCTGTCGTGAGAGTTTCCTGTGCATGGCTTATCTATAGATGGGCTGTTGTACTACAGTATTTTATTTTATGATTCACTTGTTATCTTTTGTGTACTTGTGTCTACATCTGTCCTAGTGTTCATCTTGTGGTTTTTATCTTGCTTGTCTCGTGGCAAGCTTTTGTGAAAAGTTTCTGTTGTTGCTTTCAGTTTTGTTTTAGGTCTGAAAGGGCACGAACGCGCTCGCGCACGCACACACACACACACACACACACACACACACACACACACACACACACACACACACACACACACACACACACACACACACACACACATATCCATTGAAACTGGGCACCTACCTGAGGTATGGAAGGTGGCAAATATAGTTCCAATTTTTAAAAAAGAAGACAGACACGAGGCATTAAACTGCAGACCTGTGTCACTAACGTGTATAGTATGCAAAGTCAAGGAGAAGATCATCAGGAGGAGAGTGGTGGAGCACCTGGAAAGAAACAAGTGTATAATCGACGACCAGCACGGTTTCAGAGAAGGAAAATCCTGTGTCACAAACTACTGGAGTTTTATGACAAGGTGACAGAAGTAAGAAAAGAGAGAGAGAGAGAGAGAGAGAGAGAGAGAGAGAGGGGTAGATAGACTGCATTTTCTTGGACTGCAAGAAGGCCTTCGATACAGTTCCTCACAAGAGGTTAATGCAAAAGGTAGAGGATCAGGCACACATAACAGGAAAAGCACTGCAGTGGATCAGAGAATACCTGACAGGGAGGCAACAACGAGTCATGGTACGTGACGAGGTGTCAGAGTGCGCGCCTGTGACAAGCGGGTTTCCACAGGGGTCAGTCCTAGGACCTGTGCTGTTTTTGGTATATGTGAATGACATAACCGAAGGGATAGACTCAGAAGTATCCTTGTTTGCATATGATGTGAAGTTAATGAGGAGAATGAAATCGGTCGAGGATCAGGCAGGACTACAAAGAGACCTGGACAGACTGGACACCTGGTCCAGCAACTGGCTTCTCGAATTTAACCCCGCCAAATGCAGTCATGAAGCTGGGGGAAGTTCACTTAGAAGACCTCAGACGGAGTATAGGCTAGGTGGCCAAACACTGCAAACCTAGCTCAAGGAGAAAGATCCTGGGGTGAGTGTAACACCGAGCACGTCTCCGGAAGCACACATCAACCAGATAACTGCTGCAGCATATGGGCGCCTGGCAAACCTGAGATTAGCGTTCCGATACCTAAGTAAGGAATCGTTAAGACACTGTACACCGTGTACGTCAGACCCATACTGGAGTATGCAGCACCAGTTTGGAACCCGCACCGGGTCAAGCACGTTAAGAAATTAGAGAAAGTGCAAAGGTTTGCAACAAGGTTAGTTCCAGAGTTAAGGGAAATGTCCTACGAAGAAAGGTTAAGGGAAATCGGCCTGACAACACTGGAGAACAGGAGGGTTAGGGGCGACATGATGACGACATACAAAATACTGCGTGGAATAGACAAGGTGGACAGAGACAAGATGTTCCAGAGAGGGGGGACAGAAACAAGGGGTCATTCTTGGAAGTTGAAGAATCAGATGAGTCACAGGGATGTTAGGAAGTATTTCTTCAGTCATAGAGTGGTCAGAAAGTGGAACAGTCTGACGAGTGATTTTGTGGAGGCAGGAACCATACATAGTTTTAAGACGAGGTATGATAAAGCTCATGGAGCAGGGAGAGAGAGGACCTAGTAGCGTTCACTGAAGAGGCGGGGCCAGGAGCTGAGTCTCGACCCCTGCAACTACAATTAGGTGAGTACAAACACAAGCGCGCGCGCGCGCACACACACACACACACACACACACACACACACACACACACACACACACACACACACACACACACACACACACACACACACACACACACACACATACATAGGGTAGCGACTAGCGGAGGGGCCAAGAGCTATGACTAGACTCCTGCAGCTGCAAATAGGTGAATACACACACACATGGTATTGTTACAGGTACAAAAAAGGTAAATGGTAGGAGGTGGGGAAGGCAAGGAGGCAAGGGAGTGTGCAAGATGTGGGTTGCACTACCTAGATACGATAAAGGGTCTAAAAAAAGAAATTGGATGAGGAATGAGAAAGAAAATTCAATTCCCTTCAAGAGGAAATTGGGGGAGTATGCAATAAGGCAGAGGATGAGGTTGTGGAGCAGGCAAAAAGAAAATTGCTATGGCTGAATAAAGGGCTCTAAAACTGGAGGAGGAAGTGAAAAAGCTGAAAGAAGCAATAGAAAAAAATAAAAACAGTGGTAGATAGGGCAATAACAAATGAAGGGAAGAGGAGCAGAGAGATCTGGAATAAAGATAATCGCTAGCGGAGATGCTCTGAGAAGATTTGGAAACGAAGGTGATAGAGGAAATATCAAGAGAAACAGTATAGAGGGAGAAGGTAGTGGGAGGAAGAGAGAGATTACTGATGATCTATGGACCCCAGGAGCCTGAAGGGGAATCAGGAAGCAGGAGATGGGAGGAGGAAAAATTTAAGATTGTATCTGTCATAGGAGAGTAGAGTAGATGAAAAAATTCAGAGGTGTGACTGGCATTCCCGCGACAAACATCATCCAATCAAGCTAGCCTGAGATAGAAAACAAGATTGAAAATGAACATCACGTTACCATTGATAGTGGATCAGGACAGGACGGAGATGGAAAAGGAGTGTGTAAAAGTGAGAAAAAAAGGAGGCAGGAAGGAACGTTGAGCCTCAAGGTGCTCCTCTAGGACCCATTCACTGTTACTTTCCTGATTGGCTCCTCTCAGAACTCGCCCTCATTTTTCCAACATTAACACCATCCCTATATTCTTGTCACTACACACTATCCCCTCCACCTTCCTATTTACTACTACTATCCTGACCCCTTTCCATATACTGCCTACTCCACTCCAAGAAAATACAAAACAAACAGAAAGACTAGACAACATCCAGAACATGGTATGGGAAAGAAAGCTGCAAATAGATTTTCGAACAGAAGTGAGGAGTTATAGAATGAATTGCAAAGGTAAGCGCAGCCATTGCATCTATCACAGATGCATTTATCAAAAATAATTGATGCCATATGTGTGTGAGCAGGATACCAGGTAATAAGGACAGAGGAAACAGGGGAGAGGGAAGAGTGGCTCTGCTAGTTAAAAATTAGCGGTTTTGAAGAGATGAGAAGGACAAATAGACATGAGATATTTGCTTACATAGTACAACCCAGGGTAGGGAATTGAAAGTGATGGTAGGAGTGATTTACAACCCACTATCCAGCAATAGAATACCAAGACAGCAATATGAAGAGGACGAACACTGCAATGGTTGACACCTTAGCAGAATCATCAAGGAAAACTCATGGGGCTAAAAGGAAGCTATTAATAATGGGTAATTTTACCACAAAGAAACTGGATGAACTGGGACTCGCATGGGGAACCGGAAACATAATGACCTAGGATGATGGGGGTAATTAGGGAAAAACGTTTCATGTTAGCATGTTAAGGACATGACAGTAGAAAGAGAAGGAGATGAACCAGCAAGATTGGATTCGGCATTTACCACAAGCACAACAGACATAGTTGAAATATAATATGAGAACCCCTGTACACTAGCGACCATACAGTACTAAACTTCGTATTTCTTGTGGAACTAAATATTGAGGATAGAGAGGCAGAGGGAACTTTGAAGGGATGATAAAATTCCTAAATGCAGCGTAGTGGAAAAGGGAGCTGAAAGGAAAGTCACCGAACGAGACGGAGTACTAGCTGGGTAGTGCGAGGAGGCAGAGGAGAAATTCAAAAGCAGGAAAAGTGGGAAATCTCAAAAGCAGAACCCAGAGATGGAGACGTAAAAACGAAGAACACAAGAGCCTGGAAAAACTGTAGAAAGCAAAGGATATTTGAAGACAGAGGAGGGAACATGAGAGCCAGAAACGAATACACAAGGGTGAGGAGTGAGGCTGAACAGTTGTTCAGCAATGAAAGGAACATCTACTTTCTTCATAGAACTGATTAACTTGGGAAAATTGGTACATGATGATCCTTAACTTCAGTATGAGAATTATTAATTTAAACTATTAATGCAATATATATATATATATATATATATATATATATATATATATATATATATATATATATATAATATATATATATATATTTAATGTCGTGCCGAATATGTAAAACTGGCCAGTTAGCAAGAACTCATTTAAAATTAAGTCCTCCCTAAAATTTTCTCGTATACGCTTAAAGATGTATTTTTTATGTATGTTAATGTAAAAATTAATAATTTTGTACCAAAAGAACCTTAGAAAACTTACCTAACCTTTTTATAACAAGCGCAATTTAATTTAGCCTAATCCAACTAATATATTTTACATAAGTTTACAATAATTTAATAAACAAACACAACGAAATATATATTTTTCGTTAGGTTCAGAATGATTTTTGCGAGGTTATTGCATATACAGATTTTCGCTTGCCTTATTCGGCAAGAAGAGCGTTGCTATTTAAGCCAAAATCGCAAGTTTTACCTATTCGGCACGACATATATATATATATATATATATATATTATATATATATATTATATATATATATATATATATATATATTACACACACACACACACACACACACACACACACACACACACACACACACACACACACACACACACACACACACACAAACATACACGCCTCTGTGTATATGTACTGGAGTTTGCCACCCTCGTACCAGGCCTATGGGAGCGGCTGGCACCTTAAGAGAACCCTTTAAACCCATGTAGAAATATATTGCCTGTTAGGCTTCATAATATAATTAAAAACTTTAAAATGGTAAAAACTTTTGTTGAAGAATTACATTGTTTTTCTCTCTCGTTTTGTTTTAATTGATGATAGACTTTAGTGTGGCGGCTAGATTAACGAGATACTGTCCCCTTGCTGGCACTAAATGATCCCTCTCCCCTGCCATGGTACACTCTGTTTCACTATTTTCCTTCATCCCTTCACTCTCACGGTTTGTAGGAACTAGATATTTCCTTATACCTCTCACACTCTGTGGGAACTAGATGTTCCCTTATACCTCTCACACTCTGTGGGAACTAGATGTTCCCTTATAATAACCTCTCACACTCTGTGGGAACTAGATGTTCCCTTATACCTCTCACACTCTGTGGGAACTAGATGTTCCCTTATACCTCTCACACACACTATGGGAACTAGATGTTCCCTTATACCTCTCACACTCTGTGGGAACTAGATGTTCCCTTATACCTCTCACACTCTGTGGGAACTAGATGTTCCCTTATACCTCTCACACTCTGTGGGAACTAGATGTTCCCTTATACCTCTCACACTCTGTTGGAACTAGATGTTCCCTTATTACCTCTCACACTCTGTGGGAACTAGATGTTCCCTTATACCTCTCACACTCTGTGGGAACTAGATGTTCCCTCATACCTCTCACACACACTATGGGAACTAGATGTTCCCTTATACCTCTCACACTCTGTGGGAACTAGATGTTCCCTTTTTAACCTCTCACACTCTGTGGGAACTAGATGTTCCCTTATACCTCTCACACTCTGTTGGAACTAGATGTTCCCTTATACCTCTCACACTCTGTGGGAACTAGATGTTCCCTTATACCTCTCACACTCTGTTGGAACTAGATGTTCCCTTATACCTCTCACACTCTGTGGGAACTAGATGTTCCCTTATACCTCTCACACTCTGTTGGAACTAGATGTTCCCTTATACCTCTCACACTCTGTGGGAACTAGATGTTCCCTTATACCTCTCACACTCTGTGGGAACTAGATGTTCCCTTATACCTCTCACACACTGTGGGAACTAGATGTTCCCTTATACCTCTCACACTCAGTGGGAACTAGATGTTCCCTTATACCTCTCACACTCTGTGGGAACTAGATGTACCCTAATGCCTCTCATTGTCGTCACCAAATGTTGCCACATACCTCACACTGTCATCACTAGATGTTGCCTCATACCTCACACTGTCGTCACTACATGTTCCCTCATACCTCACACTGTCATCACTACATGTTCCCTCATACCTCACACTGTCATCACTAGATGTTGCCTCATACCTCACACTGTCGTCACTAGATGTTCCCTCATACCTCACACTGTCGTCACTACATGTTCCCTCATACCTCACACTGTCATCACTAGATGTTGCCTCATACCTCACACTGTCGTCACAAGATGTTGCCTCATACCTCACACTGTCGTCACTAGATGTTCTCTCATACCTCACACTGTCATCACTAGATGTTGCCTCATACCTCACACTGTCGTCACTAGATGCCTCTTACCTCACACTGTCGTCACTAGATGTTCCCTCATACCTCACACTGTCGTCACTAGATGTTCTCTCATACTTCACACTGGCATCACTAGATGTTGCCTCATACCTCACACTGTCGTCACTAGATGTTCCCTCATACCTCACACTGTCGTCACTAGATGTTCCCTCATACCTCACACTGTCGTCACTAGATGTTCCCTCATACCTCACACTCTCGTCACTAGATGTTGCCTCATACCTCACACTGTCGTCACTAGATGTTCCCTCATACCTCACTGTCGTCACTAGATGTTCCCTCATACCTCACACTGTCGTCACTAGATGTTCCTTCATACCTCACTGTCGTCACTAGATGTTCCCTCATACCTCACACTGTCGTCACTAGATGTTCCCTCATACCTCACACTCTCGTCACTAGATGTTGCCTCATACCTCACACTCGTCACTAGATGTTCCCTCATACCTCACTGTCGTCACTAGATGTTCCCTCATACCTCACTGTCGTTCACTAGATGTTCCCCTCATACCCCCACACTGTCGTCACTAGATGTTCCCTCATACCTCACACTCTCGTCACTAGATGTTGCCTCATACCTCACACTCGTCACTAGATGTTCCCTCATACCTCACACTCGTCACTAGATGTTCCCTCATCCTACACTCTTAGAGGCTGTCAACCCACTTCGCGACTTCCATTTATATTCCACATCAGTTTTAATTTGCCAGCTCCATTGGGAGACGGATGTTTTCTGCTTCATTGTAGATTTATTCAGAAAGTTTGAGGATACATATTTCAGTGCTTTATTTTTTTCTAGTTGAGGGAGGGGAGCAGTTAACACCACACAGTTTCCTGCTTGGGTTTTCCACACACTCAAATTTAGAATGTTTCACACAGGAAATGCTTCTACTAATACAGGCGTTGTCAGGAAGGTGGCTACTAGAATTTATCTGGTTAAAGCAAAATAATAAGTATGAAGGAGGTGAGTCGAGCTATCACAGAATGTAACCCGAGAGAAGACGAACTACAAGCTACGAAGATGATGTTGAGAGAAAGTATCACAACAAATATAATTCTGGATACACTTTCTACAGTGTAACTTCGGTATCGTGTGATAGCATGATAACTACTTTCAGAAACAGGAACCTTAACAAAGAACCCTTTAAAGGTTGATGCTTAATACAGGTTAGACTTACCTTCTGTTATGGAACCCGCACCTGATCGGTTACCTTAAGAAAACTGAGAAGTTCCAGAGGTTCTTGACTAGACTGGTAATGGAACTGAGGAAGATGAGCTCTGAGGTTATTCTTTAAGAAACTTAAACTAGAAACTTTTGAGAAAAAGGAAGACAATGAGGGACGTAAGCATGACATACGAGATACTAATGAGAATACTTAGTGTAGTTACAATCTGTTCTGAACGCAACGAGTGGGCGCCAGGGTGCGTACTGTAGGTGACAGCTAAGGACACAGATGAGCCAGAGAGGCTAGGAAATACGTTCCAGTGCCAAGGTAGGAAACGGAAAGAACTAAATATGCGATTGGAGTACACTTAGCGGGTACACATTCACAGATATTCCTGCTTGCTTAATGATTTATTGTAGTAGAAAGGCGTAAGGAGAGGAGGAGTTTGAGGTAATCAGTCCCTCAGCCTGGAGTCGATGTGTTCAGTCCATCAATCTTGTAGAATGTACAGCATAGGGCCGTAGACGTGGCTTATATACTGTAGTGAGGTGAGGCGAAGCAGGAGGAGGTGGGGTCATAGTGGTACCATCCACTAGTCGAAGTAGGTCTCCGTCCAAAGGTTGGACAAGTATATAAGCCACGTCTACGGCCCTATGCTGTACTTTCTACAAGGTTGATGGACTGAACACATCGACTCCAGGCTGAGGGACTGATTAACTCAAACTCCTCCTCTCCTTACGCCTTTCTACTTTGTATTGGACTGATGAAGCCACTCTGTGGCGAAACGTTTCCTGAATAAAGATTCCCATATGTTGCATAAGTGTCTCAATCTTCAACTTGTCGGGTTTTTCAAACCATTCATCACAATTGTAGTATGTTATTTGAATAATTTGATACCGCAAGTTTTACCCTACAGAGATATCTATAGATAAAAGGGTTTACTGTTAACTTCTAGCTCCTGTAATTTTTTTTAATGAAATTTTCATGTTTTTATTTAATTTCTTCGTGGATAACGGTACTACAATTGAAGGTGAGAAATCCTATGAGGTATAGATTCATTTCAACTAAAGGCAGATGGGGTCAACGCCCCCTCTGCTTGATCCCAGACCAAGCCTGCTGGGGGATCAAGGCATAATGAACCAGGCTTGAGGAACTTGTCAAGTTCCCTCTTGAGGACAGCCAGGGGACTGTTGGTAATCCCCTTCATGTATGATGGGAGGCTATTGAAAGGGCTTGAGGTTCTTACACGTATTGTGTTACCTCATAGTGTGCTCTTGACACGCCCATTTTTCATGTTGGGTATTTTCCACTATCTGCTGAGCCTCTGGCTTTTATAGGATGTGATTCCTGTGTAAAGACTTGGGATCAGATGAGAATTACAATGTATCTCGATTGCATTGTACTGCAGGGAATACAGGTCGAGGGAGTTCAAACTTTCCTGGTTATTTAGGTGTTTTAATTTCAAGGTTCTCGTAATTGATCTTCTCATTTTCCTTGCGATTGTGGTAATGAAATTATTGCGATCCTTGAACATGAGACCGTCTGACTTATCGTTCCTAAGGCTTTACGTTAGTTTTTGCTCTATTGTGAGAATACAGTTAAAAGTTAGTTTTATATTCCTAGTTTTTGTTCCGCAATTTTTCCATATTAAAGTAACTGAAGTTAATCTTCCCTGAACATCGCATTGTTTACTGTGTCACACTGGAAGGTCTACTTTATAACTGCTTGGAGATTTCCAGTGTCCTCCAAGGATGTCCACTCTTAAAAATTCTCGTATCGTTTGCTAAGGCTACAGTGATATAATTTATGTCCCAGTTTGTGTATGATACGAGGATAAGGAAAAGGACAGGGGGCGAGTACTATGCCTTGTGGAACAGAGTTTTTCTTTATGGCAGCCTCTTACTTAACTCTGTTTACTGTTATTTTTTGCATTCTGTTTGTTAGAAGGTTAAAAACCCATCTGCCCACTTTCCCGGCTGTTCCTTTTGCACGCATTTTGTGAGCTGTTTCATCACGACCGCACTTAACGAACACTTAGACAAAGTCTGTGTATACCTTTTCATTTTACTTGTATTTCAGTGCATCCGAGACCACGTTATGGCTCAGGAGCTGCGAGAGGCCGGAACGACCTACTTAAAAATCCATGATACTCTGGGCTGTGCGAAGGATAGATATTCTTAGCCGAGAGATCACTGATTTAGAACAACAATTTAAATGGTCATGCCAAACAGAAGAAGCAAAAATGGGACAAAAATACCATCAGGGATATTGCAAGAAACCCGAAATATTTTTATTCGTGTGCATAATCCAAGACAAGAACTTCCTGTAGAATTAGACCATTAATGAGAGGAGACTCGTATAATGATGATGAACAGAAAATGAGCGAAATTCTAAGGGAATAGTTTGAGTCGGTGTTCAGCAACCCACTAAATAACAGAAAGGTCGTGAATGCAGAAACGTTTTTCGCTCCAGCAGAAAGCCGCGCAGACCAGCTGACATTAGTGCCATTCCCATAGATTTAGAAAAAGAAATTGAAATCATGCCCACTCACCACCTGGACCAGATTCATGGAATGCCTTATAAAAAAAAGTGCAAAGTACCACTAGCAAGAGCCCTCAGTATTCTCTGGAGAAAGAGCCTAGACATAGGTGTGAAATACCAGAGAACTTAGAGTGCAGACATAGCTTCTTTGCATAAGGGAGGTAGTAGAGCAATAGCTAAAAATTACAGACCAGTAGCACGAACTTCTCACATCATAAAAATCATCGAAAGAGTGACGAGACGGTATACTATAAATTTCGTGGAACAGACAATCGGCATAACCCAAACTATCATGGTTTTAGAGCAGGACGATCATGCCTGTCACAGCTGCTGAACCATTATGATACAATTACGGAGGCTTTGTAAGACAAAACCAAAATATCGGAGCTGGAACAGATACAGAGATTGTTTACGGCCCGCATAGAGCCAGTAAAGCATTGAAATTACTGGGAACGTCTTAAAGTTTTAAATATGTACTCAGTGGAGCGGAGAAAAGAGAGTAAGAGAGAGAGAGGTGATAATATACCTGGAAAGTACTCGAGGGCCTGGTCCCAAATCCATATACATGTACTGCTATGACATACAGGAGCGAGAAGTATGGAGGAAGTGCAAAATAATCCCAGTGAAAAGCAGGGGGTGTGGTGGGCACAATAAGAAAACACTGTATCAACATTCGTGGCCCCAGATTATTCAACATCTTACCAGACGATATCAGAAACACTGCTGGAACAAGTGTAGAAGTCTTCAAGACGAAACTGGATAAGTATCTTTACCAGATGCCAGATCAGCTGGGCTGTGATGGATATGTTGGGCGGCGGGCCTCCAGTAGCAACATCCTGGTAGACCAGGCTTGCACCAGACGAGCCTGACTCATGGCCGCACTCCGGAAGTAGAAAGACTCAAAACTCATCAAAGGTATATCTTGTGATTTGCGATCTTGCTTCTTAAAACTCAGAGATTTTTGTGGAACGTCAGTGCTATCGATCTGTACTACTTTGTTGCCACCTTTTTGAAGGTAGCTTTATTAGGTGTTTTTAACGGCTGTGGGACAACTCCTGTGTCTAGGCTTCCTCTCCATAGAATATTTAAGGCACGCGTGAGAGGTTTCTTGCAGTTCTTAACGAACATGGAGTTTCACGAGTCTGGGACTGAGAGTTCATGGGCATAATGTCAATGACTTTTTTTTGAAGTCAAATGGGGTTATGGCTATGTCGGAAATTTTGTAGATGTTGACAAAGTTTTGAGTCGTTCCTGAAGAATTCATTCGTACCAGCATTAAGAGTATAGTTTCGTCACAGTAAGATTGTATGCGCCAGTGTGTTTGTGAAAGAGTTTCAAGGGTTGGTGGTGGTGATGACAAAAGGCAGGACCAGCAGCGAGAGTTGGGTATGTATAAAACAAAGACTTTAAAGCTTAGTGTAACAGCGTGTGTGAGAGCCTGACCAGGAGCACCTCGCACAGCTGGAGCCTAGCCTGGAGCACCTCACACACCCAAAGCCTAGCCAGGAGCAATTCACACAGCTGGAGCCTAGCCTGGAGCACCTCAGACAACCGGAACCTAGCCAGGAGCAGTTCGCAAAGCTGAAGCCTGGCCAGAAGCACCTCACAGCTGGGGCCAAGCCGCGGCTTTTTCATCCACAGAGAATTTTTGTCAGTGTTGGTGCAGTGTACTGTGCCCAAGTCTGCTGTGTTAGTTCTCTCTCCCTCTCTTTCTCTCTCCCTCTCTTTCTCTCTCTCTCTCTTTCTCTCTCCCTCTCTTTCTCTCCTCCTCTCCTCTTTCTCTCCTCTCTCTCTCTCTCTCTCTCTCTCTCCCTTTTTCTCTCTCTCTCTCCTTTTTTCTCTCTCTCTCCCTTTTTCTCTCTCTCTCTCTTTCTCTCTCTCTCTTTTCTCTCTCCCTCTCTTTCTCTCCCCCCCTCTCTCTCTCTCTCTCTCTCCCCCCCCTCTTCTCTCTCTCTCTCTCTCTCTCTTCTCTCCCCTCTCTCTCTCTCCTCTCTCTCCTCTCCTCTCCTCTCTCTCTCTCTTTCTCTCTCCCCCTTTCTCCCTCTCTCCCTCTCTCTTCCTCTCTCCCTCTCTCCCTCTCTCCCTCTCTCCCTCCCTCCCTCCCTCCCTCCCTCCCTCTCCATACAGTGCCAGCATGGAACTTGCAACTATTCAAACAGGAAGCAAACTTGACGTTTCCAAGGTTTGTGATGAGACTGGTACATTAACTGAGGGAGATGGACTACGAGGAGAGACTTGAGAAACTCAGCCTAATAACATCAGAAGAGAAGAAAATCGAATGGGATGTAATCATGACATGAAAAATACTTAGAGAACCAATTATTGTGTCCTGCGGTACACTTATATATGTTGAGTTCGTTAATATAAGGATGGCCTCTCAGAAATCTAGACGAAAGATTTAAGATTACTTAATTTTTTAGACACGAATGAGGGTGTGTCTGCAGCGCTAGTCAATGTTGAACAGTTTTCCGGTTAGAACCAGTAGCTACACTGAAACACTGTAAACATTCCGAGTAATGGATAACTAAAGTGTAATGAACACTTTATCAGTGCTCGATAATAACCCACATGGAGACATAAATGCAAAAGATTAATTGGTCTGTATATTTCGATCCTCTTCAGCAGAAGAGGATCCCAGAAGGGGCTCGAAATATACAGACCAATTAATCTTCTGTATTTCTGTCTCCATGTGGGTTATTATTAATATTTACTGACTGTTGCCACAGCTCCTGTGTAAACTTCTCGAGCCCTGGCTCCTGTCCTGAAGAAACATAGTGTCGTTTTGAATTATTATAAACTCTTTGGGGTCATGTGACACCTAGGGATAGAATGCAATGTGGTTTCAGCCAACGAAGGGGAACAAGAACCAGTAGCAAAGCACCTTGGAATACCTTCTTTAGCATAAAAGTTGAGAGATAGTGTCGCGAGCTGAACAGTGTAGTCGTTCAGCAAATGGAGCATTTAACTGGAAGCACCTTAGTCTTAAAAATGTACTCCCTGGAGCGGAGGAAATATATGATACTGTGTACTCGCTGGAGCGGACAGTGACATGATAATCTGTACTCGCTGTAGCGGAGGAGAGATACATGATTAGCTGTAATCGCTGGAGCGGAGAGAATGATATGTACTCGCTGGAGCGGAGAGATGCATGAGATACATGATACCATGTACTCGCTGGAGCGGAGAGATACGTGATACTATGTACTCGCTGGAGCGGAGGAGAGACACATGATACTATTTACTCGCTGGAGCGAAGAGATACATATGTACTCGCTGAAGCGAATGAGAGGGACTACTCGCAGGAGCGGAGGAGCGATACATGATCATATGTACTCGCTGGAGCGGAGAGATGATACTATGTACTCACTGGAGTGGAGGAGAGTTAACAGATTAGATCCGTAATGGTCTACGATCAGCTGTGACGTGTTTAAGTATGTTGGGAAGACGACAAGAATTGTTAACACTTGGGTAAATCATTCTCAACAACAAAACTGCTAGGTAATCTATCACTTTTTGCTATTAAGGAGCATGTGTGTGCGCAAGACCACACTGAGAGGTGTACGTCCCTCAGCATTTATAAACTGAGCCTTTACTATAATCACTAACTTAGGCATTAAAATATTCTTGTCTGGTGGTAAAAATGTTATGTGCAACCTTAACCGCCTCGACCAGGGTACTCGACACTTGACCTTCAGACATCAACTAAGGCTGTTATAAGCTCTCTACTTAAGCCGAGACTCGGCCCATGCGAGAGCTCATTCCAAATGCTATTTTGTCATATGATTTTATTAGTGGTCTTCTGTTTTAAATTTCTAGTTTGTACACGATGGTGATTATAGATTTTTATTTTATTTAAAGAGCCAGTTGTGAGTGTGGGGGAAGTTCGTGAGGCAGTGGGTAATATGAAAGGGGGTAAGGCAGCTGGGATTGATGGGATAAAGATAGAAATGTTAAAAGCAGGTGGGATATAGTTTTGGAGTGGTTGGTGCTATTATTTAATAAATGTATGGAAGAGGGTAAGGTACCTAGGGATTGGCAGAGAGCATGCATAGTTCCTTTGTATAAAGGCAAAGGGGACAAAAGAGAGTGCAAAAATTATAGGGGGATAAGTCTATTGAGTATACCTGGTAAAGTATTAAGAGTAAGACGGAGAATAGGATAGCAGATGAACAAGGAGGCTTTAGGAAAGGTAGGGGGTGTGTGGACCAGGTGTTTACAGTGAAACATGTAAGTAAACATTTAGATAAGGCTAAAGAGGTTTTTGTGGCATTTTTGGATTTGGAAAAGGCGTATGACAGGGTGGATAGAGGGGCAATGTGGCAGATGTTGCAGGTGTATGGTATAGGAGGTAGGTTACTGAAAGCAGTGAAGAGTTTTTACGAGGGTAGTGAGGCTCAAGTTAGAGTATGTAGGAAAGTGGGAGGTTATTTCCCAGTAAAAGTAGGCCTTAGACAAGGATGTGTGATGTCACCGTGGTTGTTTAATATATTTATAGATGGGGTTGTAAGAGAAGTAAATGCGAGGGTCTTGGCAAGAGGCGTGGAGTTAAAAGATAAAGAATCACACATAAAGTGGGAGTTGTCACAGTTGCTCTTTGCTGATGACACTGTGCTCTTGGGAGATTCTGAACAGAAGTTGCAGAGGTTGGTGGATGAATTTGGTAGGGTATGTAAAAGAAGAAAACTAAAAGTGAATACAGGAAAGAGTAAGGTTATGAGGATAAAAAGATTAGGCGATGAAAGATTGGATATCAGATTGGAGGGAGAGAGTATGGAGGAGGTGAATGTATTCAGATATTTGGGAGTGGACGTATCAGCGGATGGGTCTATGAAAGATGAGGTGAATCATAGAATTGATGAGGGGAAAAGGGTGAGCGGTGCACTTAGGAGTCTGTGGAGACAAAGAACTTTGTCCTTGGAGGTAAAGAGGGGGAATGTATGAGAGTATAGTTTTACCAACGCTCTTATATGGGTGTGATGCATGGGTGGTGAATGTTGCAGCGAGGAGAAGGCTGGAGGCAGTGAAGATGTCATGTCTGAGGGCAATGTGTGGTGTGAATATAATGCAGAGAATTCGTAGTTTGGAAGTTAGGAGGTGCGGGATTGCCAAAACTGTTCTCCAGAGGGCTGAGGAAGGGTTGTTGAGGTGGTTCGGACATAGAGAGAATGGAGCGAAACAGCATGACTTCAAGAGTGTATCAGTCTGTAGTGGAAGGAAGGCGTGGTAGGGGTCGGCCTAGGAAAGGTTGGAGGGAGGGGGTAAAGGAGGTTTTGTGTTCGAGGGGCTTGGACTTCCAGCGGGCATGCGTGAGCGTGTTTGATAGGAGTGAATGGAGACAAATGGTTTTTAATACTTGACGTGCTGTTGGAGTGTGAGCAAAGTAACATTTATGAAGGAATTCGGGAAAACCGGCAGGCCGGACTTGAGTCCTGGAGATGGGAAGTACAGTGCCTGCACTCTGAAGGAGGGGTGTTAATGTTGCAGTTTAAAAACTGTAGTGTAAAGTACCCTTCTGGCAAGACAGTGATGGAGTGAAAGATGGTGAAGTTTTTCTTTTTCGGGCCACCCTGCCTTGGTGGGAATGGGTCAGTGTGATAATAATAATAATAATAATAATAATATATATATATATATATATATATATATATATATATATATATATATATATTATATATATATAATATATATATGTCGTGCCGAATATGTAAAACTGGTCAATTAGCAAGAACTCATTTAAAATTAAGACCTTTCCAAAATTTTCTCTTGTACGTTTAAAGATATATTTTCTTCATTAATGTTGAAGTAAAAATTTATAATTTTGCACCAAAAGGAACTTAGAAAACTTACCTAACCTTATTATAACAAGAACAATTTATTTCAGCCTAACCCAACTAAATATATTTTAGATTTGTTTACAATAATTTAATAATAAACAAACACAGTGAAATATATTTTTTTCGTTAGGTTCAGAATGATTTTGGCGAAATTATTGCATACACAAATTTTCACTTGTCCTATATGGCAAGATGAGCGTTGCTATTTAGCCAAGATCGCAAGTTCTGCCTATTGGATCGACATAATATATATATATATATATATATATATATATATATATATAATATATATATATTATATATATATATAATAAAATCAGAAGGAAATTTTTGTGGTATACCTTACCTTTGAAGAATTTCGAGAGTATATCTACTCTCTGAGCCCGGCCATGGGCCAGGCTCGTTTAGTGCTCGCCTGGTCAACCAGGATTTTGCTGCTGGAGGCCCTCTGCCCCACATATCCATCACAGCCTGGTTGATCTGGCACCTGGTGAAGATACTTGTCTAGTTTCCTCTTGAAGGCTTCAACACGTGTTTCTGATATCTTCTGGTAAGAAGTTGAAAAGTCTGGGACCCCGGATGTTGATACAGTGTTCCCTTATTGTCCCCACCGCACCCCTGCTCCTCACTGGGTTTATTTTACACTTCCTCCCATATGTCTCACTCCAGTATGTTGTTATGGCAGTGTGCAGATTTGGGACCAAGCCCTCAAGTACCTTCCAGGTATATATTATCATGTACCTCTCTCTCCTCCGCTCCAATGAGTACATGTTCAAGACTTGCAGGCGTTCCCAGTAGTTTAGGTGCTTTACTGGCTCAATGTGAGCCGTAAACGATCTCTGTATTTGTTCCAACTCCGATATTTCTCCTGCCCTGAACGTGGCCGTCAGCACTGAGCAATATTCTAAGTGAGAGAGCACTAGCGATTTGAAGAGTGTCACCATCGGCATTGTTTCCCTTGTTTTGAAAGTTCTCAATACCCACCCCGTCATCTTCCTGGCTGTCGTGATCTTTGTCTTGTTATGGTCTTTAAAAGAAAGGTCCGCTGACATAGTTATTCCTAGGTCTTTTACGTGTTCCTTACGTTCTATTTGGTGACCCTCTTGAGTTTTGTATATAGTGTTCTTTTGAGTTCTTCATTCTTTCCATACCTAAGCAGCTGGAACTTATCACTATTAAAGTCATGTTGTTTTCCACTGGCCACTGGAAAACCCTGTTTATGTCTTCCTGTACTTTTTCAGTCTCCTCTACCGTACTGACTGGTGAAAATAAATATCTTGTATACAAGTGTAGGATGTGCGTGGGTCTTGGTTCAGAGTATTCAGAGGTGCGGTAAAGCCTCAACCTTCGACCTTTTCTATTACTGACATCTTCCATTTAACTTTGACCTGACTTTGCGAATAAGTGGCTTTCAGTCTCACTTGAGCTTATCTTGATACATTCTTCCAGCAGCATTCACTCTTATCATTCTCCTCTTTGAGTCTTGAATGAGGTAAGCATGTGGCTGGCGGAGAACAGTCATCCAGGGAGACTGGTGGAGTGCAGCCATCCAGGGAGACTGGTGGAGTGCAGCCATCCAGGGAGACTGGTTGAGTGCAGCCATCCAGGGAGACTGGTTGAGTGCAGCCATCCAGGGAGACTGGTGGAGTGCAACCATCCAGAGAGACTGGTGGAGTGCCTCTCACAACTACTGGATCACTATGACATGGCCTTGGATGCACTGGAAGAAAATCAGAATGCAGATGTAATATACACAGACTTTGCAAAAGCATTTGACAAATGCGATCATTGCGTAATAGCCCATAAAATACGTGCTAAAGGAATAACTGGGAAAGTGGGGAGATGGATCTTCAACTTCCTAAGAAATCGAACACAAAGAGTAGTGGTCAACAGAGTTAAATCGGAAGCTGCCATAGTGAAGAGCTCTGTTCCACAAGGCACAGTACTCGCCCCCCATCTTATTCCTTATCCTCATATCAGACATAAACAGAGATATACACCACAGCACCGTATCATCCTTTGCGGATGATACTAGGATCTGCATGAGGCTGTCATCTGCTGAAGACGCGGTTAACCCCCAAGAAGATATAAACAAAGTTTTCCAGTGGGCAACGGTAAACAATATGATGTTCAATGAGGACAAATTCCAACTACTCCGTTATGGAAAACTGGAGGAGATAATAACTAGAACAGAGTATACTACTGACTCCGGCCATACAATAGAGCGGAAAAATAATGTAAGGGACCTGGGAGTAGTAATGTCTGAGGATCTCACTTTCAAGGATCACAACAGTGCCACGACGCACGTGCAAGAAAATGATAGGATGGATTAATGAGAACTTTCAAAACGAAGATGCCAAGCCCATGATGATCCTTTTTTCAAAATCACTTGTTCTCTCTAGGCTGGAATACTGCGTACATTAACATCTCCATTCAAAGCAGGTGAAATCGCAGATCTAGAGAGTGTACAGAGATCCTTTACTGCACGTATAAGTTCTTTTCAAGCACCTTAACTACTGGGAACGCTTGGAAGCACTTGACTTGTACTCGTTGGAACGCAGGAGGGAAGATATATCATAATCTACACTTGGAAAATCTTGGAAGGAATGGTCCCAAATCTGCACACAGAAATCACTCCCTACAAAAGTAAAAAAACTGGGCGGCGAGGGAAAAAATGCCCCCAATAAAAAGCAGGGGCGCCATTGGTACACTAAGGGAAAACACCATAAGTGTCCGGGGCCCAAAACTGTTCAACAGCCTTCCATCAAGCATTAGGGGAATTGCCAATAAACACCTGGCTGCCTTCAAGAGAGAGCTGGACAGATACCTAAAGTCAGTGCCGGATCAGCCGGGCTGTGGCTCGTACGTTGGACTGCGTGCGGCCAGCAGTAACAGCCTAGTTGATCAGGCCCTGATCCATCGGGAGGCTTGGTCATGGACCGGGCCGCGGGGGCGTTGATCCCCGGAATAACCTCCAGGTAACCATCCAGAGAGGCTGGTGGAGTGCAGCCATCCAGGGAGACTGGTGGAGTGCAGCCACCCAGGGAGACTGGTGGAGTGCAACCATTCAGGGATACTGCTGGAGTGCAGCCATCCAGGAAGACTGGTGGAGTGCAACCATCCAGAGAGACTGCTGGAGTGCAGCCATCCAGGGAGACTGGTGGAGTGCAGCCACCCAGGGAGACTGGTGGAGTGCAACCATTCAGGGATATTGCTGGAGTGCAGCCATCCAGGGAGACTGGTGGAGTGCAACCATCCAGGGAGACTGGTGGAGTGCAGCCATCCAGGGAGACTGGTGGAGTGCAGCCACCCAGGGAGACTGGTGGAGTGCAACCATTCAGGGATACTGCTGGAGTGCAGCCATCCAGGAAGACTGGTGGAGTGCAACCATCCAGAGAGACTGCTGGAGTGCAGCCATCCAGGGAGACTGGTGGAGTGCAGCCACCCAGGGAGACTGGTGGAGTGCAACCATTCAGGGATATTGCTGGAGTGCAGCCATCCAGGGAGACTGGTGGAGTGCAACCATCCAGGGAGACTGGTGGAGTGCAGCCATCCAGGGAGACTGGTGGAGTGCAACCATTCAGGGATACTGCTGGAGTGCAGCCATCCAGGAAGACTGGTGGAGTGCAGCCATCCAGGAAGACTGGTGGAGTGCAACCATCCAGAGAGACTGCTGGAGTGCAGCCATCCAGGGAGACTGCTGGAGTGCAGCCACCCAGGGAGACTGGTGGAGTGCAACCATTCAGGGATATTGCTGGAGTGCAGCCATCCAGGGAGACTGGTGGAGTGCAACCATCCAGGAGACGGGTGGAGTGCAGCCATCCAGGGAGACTGGTGGAGTGCAGCCACCCAGGGAGACTGGGGAGGGAGAAACCTTTCAGGATACTGCTGGAGTGCAGCCATCCAGGAAGACTGGTGGAGTGCAACCATCCAGAGAGACTGCTGGAGTGCAGCCATCCAGGGAGACGGTGGATGCAGCCATCCAGGGAGACGGGTTTGGAGTGCAGCCCCCCAGGAGACTGTGGAGTGCAACCATTCAGGGATATGCTGGAGTGCAGCCATCCAGGGGACGGGTGGAGTGCAACCATCCAGGGAGACTGGGGGAGTGCACCATCCAGGGAGACTGGTGGAGTGAAAGCCACCCAGGGAGACGGGTGGATTTGCAACCATTCAGGGATACTGCTGGAGTGCAGCCATCCGGGGAATTGGTGGAGTGCAACCATCCAGGAGACTGGGAGTGCAACCATCCAGGGAGACTGGTGGAGTGCAACCATCCAGGGAGACTGGTGGAGTGCAACCATCCAGGGAGACTGGTGGAGTGCAACCATCCAGGGAGACTGGTGGAGTGCAGCCATCCAGGGAGACTGGTGGAGTGCAGCCATCCAGGGAGACTGGTGGAGTGCAGCCATCCAGGGAGACTGGTATAGTGCAACCATCCAGGGAGACTGGTGGAGTGCAACCATTCAGGGAAACTGCTGGAGTGCAACCATCCAGGGAGACTGGTTGAGTGCAACCATCCATGGAGACTTGTTGAGTGCAACCATCCATAGAGATTGATGGAGTGCAACCATCCAGGGAGACTGGTGGGGTGCAGCCATCCAGGGAGACTGGTGGAGTGCAACCATCCATGGAGACTTGTTGAGTGCAACCATCCATGGAGATTGATGGAGTGCAACCATCCAGGGAGACTGGTGGAGTGCCAACATCTAGGAAGACTGGTTGAGTGCAACAATCCAGGGAGACTGGTTGAGTGCAACCATCCATGGAGACTTGTTGAGTGCAACCATCCATGGAGATTGATGGAGTGCAACCATCCAGGGAGACTGGTGGAGTGCCAACATCTAGGAAGACTGGTTGAGTGCAACCATCCAGGGAGACTGGTTGAGTGCAACCATCCAGGGAGACTGGTTGAGTGCAACCATCCAGAGAGACTGGTGGAGTGCAACCATCCAGGAAGACTGATGGAGTGCCAACATCCAGGAAGACTGGTGGAGTGCAGCCACCCATGGAGACTGGTGGAGTGCAACCATTCAGGGAGACTGGTGGAGTGCAACCATCCAGGGAGACTGGTGGAGTGCAACCATCCAGGGAGACTGGTGGAGTGAAACCCAAATCCAGGGGAACTGGTGGAGTTGCAAACCATCCAGGAGAACTGGTGGAGTGCAAACCATCCAGGGAGACTGGTGGAGTGCAACCATCCAGGGAGACTGGTGGAGTGCAACCATCCAGGGAGACTGGTGGAGTGCAACCATCCAGGGAGACTGGTGGAGTGCAGCCATCCAGGGAGACTGGTGGAGTGCAACCATTCAGGGATGCTGCTGGAGTGCAACCATCCAGGGAGACTGGTTGAGTGCAACCATCCATGGAGACTGGTGTGAGTGCAACCATCCAGGGAGACTGGTGGAGTGCCAACATCCAGGAAGACTGGTTGAGTGAAACCATCCAGGGAGACTGGTGGAGTGCAACCATCCAGGAAGACTGGTGGAGTGCCAACATCCAGGAAGAATGGTGGAGTGCAACCATCCATGGAGACTGGTGGAGTGCAATCATCCATGGAGACTGGTGGAGTGCCACCGTCCAGGAAGACTGGTTGAGTGCCACCATCCAGGGAGTCTGGTGGAGTGCCAGCATCCATGGAGACTGGTGGAGTGCCAGCATCCATGGAGACTGGTGGAGTGCAACCATCCAGGGAGACTGGTGGAGTGCAACCATCCAGGGAGACTGGTGGAGTGCAACCATCCAGGGAGACTGGTGGAGTGCAACCATCCAGGGAGACTGGAGGAGTGCAGCCATCCAGGGAGACTGGTGGAGTGCAGCCATCCAGGGAGACTGGTGGAGTGCAGCCACCCAGGGAGACTGGTGGAGTGCAGCCATCCAGGGAGACTGAGGAGTGCAGCCACCCAGGAGACTGGTGGAGTGCAGCCACCCAGGGAGACTGGTGGAGTGCAGCCACCCAGGGAGACTGGTGGAGTGCAGCCATCCAGGGAGACTGGTGGAGTGCAGCCATCCATGGAGACTGGTGGAGTGCAGCCATCCAGGGAGACTGGTGGAGTGCAGCCATCCAGGGAGACTGGTGGAGTGCCAACATCCAGGGAGACTGGTTGAGTGAAACCATCTAGGGAGACTGGTGGAGTGCAACCATCCAGGGAGACTGGTTGAGTGCAACCATCCAGAGAGACTGGTGGAGTGCAACCATCCAGGAAGACTGGTGGAGTGCCAACATCCAGAAAGACTGGTGGAGTGCAACCATCCATGGAGACTGGTGGAGTGCAACCATTCAGGGAGACCGGTGGAGTGCCACCATCCAGGAAGACTGGTTGAGTGCAACCATCCAGGGAGACTGGGGAGTGCAAACCATCCAGGGAGACTGGGGGAGTTGCAACCATCCAGGGAGACTGGTGGAGTGCAACCATCCAGGGAGACTGGTGGAGTGCAACCATCCAGGGAAACTGGTGGAGTGCAACCATCCAGGGAGACTGGTGGAGTGCAACCATCCAGGGAGACTGGTTGGGTGCAACCATCCAGGGAGACTGGTTGGGTGCAACCATCCAGGGAGACTGGTGGAGTGCAACCATCCAGGGAGACTGGCGGAGTGCAACCATCCAGGGAGACTGGCGGATGCAACCACCCCAGGGAACTGGTGGAGTTGCAACCAAATCCAGGGAGACTGGTGGAGTGCAACCATCCAGGGAGACTGGTGGAGTGCAACCATCCAGGGAGACTGGTGGAGTGCAACCATCCAGGGAGACTGGTGGAGTGCAACCATCCAGGGAGACTGGTGGAGTGCAACCATCCAGGGAGACTGGTGGAGTGCAACCATCCAGGGAGACTGGCGGAGTGCAACCATCCATGGAGACTGGCGGAGTGCAACCATCCAGGGAGACTGGTGGAGTGCAACCATCCAGGGAGACTGGTGGAGTGCAACCGTCCAGGGAGACTGGCGGAGTGCAACCATCCAGGGAGACTGGTGGAGTGAAACCTTTCCCGGGAAAACTGGTGGAGTGCAACCATCCAGGGAGACTGGTGAATGCAACCACCAGGGAGACTGGTGGAGTGCAACCATCCAGGGAGACTGGTGGAGTTCAACCATCCAGGGAGACTGGTTGGGTGCAACCATCCAGGGAGACTGGTGGAGTGCAACCATTCAGGGAGACTGGTGGAGTGCAACCATCCAGGGAGACTGGCGGAGTGTAACCATCCAGAGAGACTGGTTGAGTGCAACCATCCAGGGAGACTGGTGGAGTGCAACCATCCAGGGAGACTGGCGGAGTGCAACCATCCAGGGAGACTGGTGGAGTGCAACCATCCAGGGAGACTGGTGGAGTGCAACCATCCAGGGAGACTGGTGGAGTGCAACCATCCAGGGAGACTGGTGGAGTGCAACCATCCAGGGAGGTACTTCCCTCACTCTCATATAAGTGTAAAACGGAAGCCTGTTCAATGTTTTGATTCTGATCTTCTGTTTTTATCTCATGAAGATTACCTCTAGAAGTCTAGACGGTTTCTGGTCACCGCCATTCGCGGTCCTGTCCCAGACCAGTTCCTGGCTTGATCGACCCAGGTTGTTGGTGCTAGCCGCACGCAGCCCAACTTATGCAGCACAGCTTGGCTGATCAGGAACTGTCTTGAAGACAGATGTGTAAGTAATTCCTCTTGTGTAGTGTACTGAAGAATCTTGGTCCTTTACACTTGCTGAGTTTTCTTTCTGTACTCACGGCTTCCAGACTTTTCAATGAAGGTATTTTACACTGTCTACCGAGCCTCCTGCTTTCGTAAGGACTAATTTCAGTGTGTAGGTTTGGGACCAGTTTGTCAAGAATTTCATTTGGGAAATTAATGATGATTTCCCCTGCTACTTTCCAAGGAGTACAATTCGAAGGACTAAGCATTCCCAGTAATTAAAGGTGCTTAGCAGGATTTAAAACAGGCAGGGAAGGTTCTATGAACATTCTCCAGAGAATCTTCACTAGCTTTCCATCTGTTGGTTTAAATGTTTACCTTATCCAGCCTATCCTTTTCTTTATGGCTCTGATAATATTGTGTACTTGGAATGTGAGATCTCTGACATTATCACTTATAAGTCTCAAATCTTCTCACTATTAAGTGATATTAGTTTGTTTTATACTCCGTTTCAGTTTTTATTTCCTCAGTTTTTTCAGTGAAAGAGTAACTGTTTTATGGCCTCATTGAACATCATATTATTGTCAGTGGCATACTGGAAGACCTCGTTTATATCAGCTTGAAAGTTTGCTGTGTCTTTAATGGATTCCTCTCTCATATAAATTCTAAAATTATTTGCAAGGGATATGGTGCTATGGTTTGTGTGTGTTGTGTCTGTATACCAGTTTAAGATATCAGATACTCGTTGGTATCCTGCAGGATTCTATATATTAGAAAAAATCCACGTGAGTATGTGATGACAGTCTTACGAACTTTTATTTGCATTCATTACACATCTGTCTTCACTTTCTTGCGTTTTTCTTCATAATTCACATTTCTGTAATATATTTTCCATTGCGGTGGGTTGGTAGTAAGACCGGTCCACGGAGCCGATGATCCTCGTAACCATCAACAGATAAACAGAATCATTTGTAAAGTAAAACACCTGGTTGGAATAATAAGGAAGATATTGTAATGACTCAAATATACCTAAGGAGGACACAATGATGGTCGGGGGAGGAATAAGTATCAGGGTGATCGAGTGTTACCAGTGAGTCTTCCAGGGATCAACAGTAGAGCCTGTACTGTTTCTGTTAGGGCCTTCCCAGGATCAACAGTAGACTTTACTTTATAAACACGAGTAGTCTAGTGGCCTGCACACCTGGTTGTAGCACGATAACCAAGGTAGAAACGAGGAACGAGCAAAGGGCAGCAGAAGTAGTAAGTACTTATTTCCTTCACCAAACAGCAAGCAATAGTAAGTACAAATATACGAGGTATTATAGAAAGGCAGATTGCAAGCAAAAGACACAGTGAAACCTATCGACCAGACTTGGGGTAAGTCTGCTAATGGTTTCACGATGTAACAACGCATCACAACTTGGGGGACTTCCTTTGTCACGGCAGGTTTAACCAAGTCAGCATAATGATGGGGCCCCGACTCCCTTATGCCCTTACACCTGTTTCGCGGCGGGAGGATGCCCATGTAGGTGGTGACATACGCCAAATAATTTTAACATAACTTTAGCATGCCTTAGGGCCTTAAAAGATCACCAGTAGAACCTGGTACTGTTCCTGTTATAACATAGACTATTTTAAAATTGTGCATTGCATTCTTTTTTATACACATGATATAAAACCAGAAAGGAACAAGACATGCTTTAAAACTACAATGACCAGGATGAAATTTCAGGGAAGGTTGACAGACAAATTGTAATGTCCTGATATTTTGCGGAGAATGAGTGTAGGGGGTCACAGGCTGCTGTTCACACATTTAAAAATATTTTCACTTTTCTGGCTTTCTCTTTACACAACATTAAATTTTCTGGATTTTTACACAATTTTTTTTAATTATCTCCACTGTTTTTCGTCTTGCTTCCTCTATAAATAAATTTTTTTATTTTCTTTTTTTTCCCCACGTTTTAATTCTTCTTGCATTCTTCCAGTTCTTCAAAATGAATTATGTTTCCATTTGTCAGTAAAATTATATTTTTTACATGTTTTTTGGGCATTTTGTTTATTTTATTGTATAATTGTTAAAAATCTTCCTCGAAAGACACTGTATACACAGTTTGTCTTCATTTTTTTATCTTTTTTTCTTTACTCCCATTTTAATTGCAATTTTTTTCAGATATTATATTTTTAAAAGCAATTCTTTGACTGTCAGATTTTTTAAGCTGTTCTTTGAGGCCATATTTTTGTTTTATCGTAGTCAAGGTTCTTAAGCGTTCTTTGAGCTCATATTTAAGCTTCATCGTAGTTCCAAGGTTCTTAAGCTGTCCTTGAGAACATATAACAGTCGCTTTTCTCTCGAGTTTCTTCTAGTTTTCGTTCAATAATCATTGAGTTTTTTGTCATTTCTATTTTGTGTTTCTTGGTTGTTTTCTACTTACGTTTCTGGTTTTCTTTTACATGTATCTTTATCTTTCATAATTTTCCGAGTTTTTCTATTCCCGGGGCCCGGCGTTGGTCAGGCTCGTTTTTGGTGCTAGCCTGACAGTCAGTGTTCTGCTGGAGGTTGCATGGTCAGCTCGTCTGGTGCTAGCCTTGATATATCTTTGAAGATTTCGAGAGTTTATCTACGCTCTGAGCCTGCCAGGCCGGCTCGTCTGGGGCTTGCTGTTTAGCAGCTTTGCTACTGGAGGTCTGCTGCCCATATATCATCATACTTGTTGATTGCACCTGTGAAAGTCTCGTCTAGTTTCCTCTTAAGACTTCTACCTTGTCCAAGCAGTGTTTCTGATATCTTCCTGTTAAGATGTTGAAAATTTGGGGCAATAGATTTTGATACGGTTCTCTTATTGTGCCCATTGGCGCTCCTGCTTTTTTACGGGCTGATTTGCACTTCACTCCTATATCTTGATCTAATGTTGTTGTGGCAGTGTGCAGATTTGAGACCAGGCCCTCGAGTACTTTCCAGATGTATATTAATATATATATATGTATATCTCTCCTCCGTTACAGTGAGTACAAATTTTAAGATTGAAAGCTCGGTAGTATCTCTGGGTCTTTTTTTTATTGGTATTTTTCGTGTCGTTTTTGTTTTTGTTTTGCATTTCTCTGTTGTTTTCTAGTTTCTGTCTGTTGATGGCTTTCTTCGGAGCTTTCTCATTTTTGTTCAGTCATACGTTTGTTGGGAAAATTTATGATGTGCGTCGTGTTAGGTTTTTGTGAGGCGCTGTGCGTGTGAGCGAGCACTTGAGCCCAGTCAGTAGCAGCAATAGCACGGTCAGGACCAACAACACAAGAAGCAGCAACAGCACAGGTAGCAGCACCAACAGCACAAGCAGCAGCAGCAACAGCACAGGCAGCAGCAGCAACAACAAAGGCAGCAGCAGCAGTGCAAGAAGTAGCAACAGCACGGGCAGCACAGACGGCAGTAGCAGCAGTAGCAGCAGCAGCAGCAGCAGCAGCAGCAGCAGCAGCAGCAGCAGCAGCAGTAGCAGCAGCAGCAGCAGCAGCAGCAGTAGCAGCAGCAGTAGCAGCAGCAGTAGTAGTAGTAGCAGCAGCAGCAGCAGCAGCAGCAGTAGCAGCAGCGCGAGAAGAGACGACACGGGCGGCAGCAGCAGGATCAACAACTGCTGCTTGGGAACCAACACATAATGTATACACCTTCAGCCGCTGGTTGTGTAAAGGACACCTTGTGACTGGTTGTGTGGTGGACACCTTGTGACTGGTTGTGTGGTGGACACCTTGTGACTGGTTGTGTGGTGGACACCTTGTGACTGGTTGTGTGGTGGACACCTTGTGACTGGTTGTGTGGTGGACACCTTGTGACTGGTTGTGTGGTGGACACCTTGTGACTGGTTGTGTGGTAGACACCTTGTGACTGGTTGTGTGGTGGACACCTTGTGACTGGTTGTGTGGTGGACACCTTGTGACTGGTTGTGTGGTGGACACCTTGTGACTGGTTGTGTGGTGGACACCTTGTGACTGGTTGTGTGGTGGACACCTTGTGACTGGTTGTGTGGTGGACACCTTGTGACTGGTTGTGTGGTGGACACCTTGTGACTGGTTGTGTGGTGGACACCTTGTGACTGGTTGTGTGGTGGACACCTTGTGACTGGTTGTGTGGTGGACACCTTGTGACTGGTTCTGTGTGATAGCTTCTGTTATGTGTGGGTTGTCTATTGTCTGCTGTGTCTTCGAGGTGCCTTGATGGCTCTTGATTCAGGGAATTTGAGCCATTCTCTCTTGGATATATTTAGATGCCAATGAAAGGAGCATAGTACAAGCGGTAGTTGGTCTGCATGTCTAATTTGTCGAGTTGCTTCGTACCACAGATAATGTCCAGGTTATACCAGTAAAAATGATAAACTTCCAAATAGTATAAAGATCAGCTTTTTAAATCAAACACCGACTTGAAAGTCTTTAAGAATGTGTTCCCTAACATCTTGTTGCTTGGTGATTTCAATTTAAGACACTAAAATGGAAGAATACAGGAGATGCAGAGGAGGTGGCTGTCTGGATGAACGGCCACACACAGATTAGGTCTGTGTGATAAATTCGTCTTAAGTCAAGAAATCGTCGAGTCGATCAGGCTAGAAAATACCCTTGACCTTATATTCACAGATAGTGAGGATCTGGTATGGAATATAAGGATATTAACCCTTAAGCTGTCCAAGCAGATCTACGCTCACATGCGTAGTGCTCCAAAAGTAGATCTACGTTTTTTTTACATATTTTCAAATATAACAAAGCGTTGATCTGCGTTTGGACAGTTTAAGGGTTAAACATAACAAACGCAGATCACAACCTGATTGAAGTTGAGAGCCTCGTACACACACAAACAAAAGTAGGCATCCCAACAGTCATGAAGGTGTGTCCAGCAAATTCAGTTTCAATAATAAATACATTGACTGTACCAGCACCAACAGCCTGATTGATCAGGACATAAACTGAGGCCTGGTCTGTGACTTGGGCCGCGGGAACGGTGATCCCAGAAGTCTTAAGGTTGGCACTGCAGATTCTTGTGGTGTACATGACTCATCAGTTGTTGCAGTGTACATTGTGTACACTGTTAGTGTTGCAGTGTACGTTGTGTACACTGTTACAGTGTTGCAGTGTACATTGTGTACACTGTTACAGTGTTGCAGTGTACATTGTGTACACTGTTACAGTGTTGCAGTGTACATTGTGTACACTGTTACAGTGTTGCAGTGTACATTGTGTACACTGTTGCAGTGTACGTTGTGTACACTGTTACAGTGTTGCAGTGTACGTTGTGTACACTGTTACAGTGTTGCAGTGTACGTTGTGTACACTGTTACAGTGTTGCAGTGTACATTGTGTACACTGTTACAGTGTTGCAGTGTACATTGTGTACACTGTTACAGTGTTGCAGTGTACATTGTGTACACTGTTAGTGTTGCAGTGTACATTGTGTACACTGTTACAGTGTTGCAGTGTACATTGTGTACACTGTTACAGTGTTGCAGTGTACATTGTGTACACTGTTACAGTGTTGCAGTGTACATTGTGTACACTGTTACAGTGTTGCAGTGTACATTGTGTACACTGTTACAAGTGTTGCAGTGTACATTGTGTACACTGTTACAGTTACTCTTAAATTTTATGCAATACTTAAACTGTTTTTTAAAGCTGTGTCACACGTGTCAGCGTCTGCATGTGTTTTTTGTGAATGTTAGTAATTACTCGGGGGGGGGGGGGTGAGGCAGTGTTACGCTGAGGGGAGCGGGAGATGGGGTGTGAGGCAGTGTTAAGCTGAGGGGAGCGTGAGATGGGGTGTGAGGCAGTGTTAAGCTGAGGGGAGCGTGAGATTGGGTGTGAGGCAGTGTTAAGCTGAGGGGAGCGTGAGATTAGGTGTGAAGCAGTGTTAAGCTGAGGGGAGCGTGAGATTGGGTGTGAAGCAGTGTTAAGCTGAGGGGAGCGTGAGATTGGGTGTGAAGCAGTGTTAAGCTGAGGGGAGCGTGAGATTGGGTGTGAAGCAGTGTTAAGCTGAGGGGAGCGTGAGATTGGGTGTGAAGCAGTGTAAGCTGAGGGGGGAGGTGAGATTGGGTGTGAAGCAGTGTTAGCATCGAGGGGAGAGTGAGATGGGGTGTGAGGCAGTGTTAAGCTGAGGGGAGCGTGAGATGGGTGTGAGGCAGTGTTAAGCTGAGGGGAGCGTGAGATGGGGTGTGAGGCAGTGTTACGCTGAGGGGAGCGTGAGATGGGGTGTGAGGCAGTGTTACGCTGAGGGGAGCGTGAGATGGGGTGTGAGGCAGTGTTACGCTGAGGGGAGCGTGAGATGGGGTGTGAGGCAGTGTTACTCTCTGACCGCGGGTTCAATCCCGCCCGTGGTATGGTTTGTTTGCAATCGTGTCATTACGATTTCGTGAGTCAGTGTTACACTGAGGGGAACGTTAGATAGGGTGTGAGGCAGTGTTATTCTGAGGGGCATGCAAGATGAGAGATAAGTTAGTGTCACTCATAGTATAAGGCAGGATATCAGGCAGCGCCAGTCAGATGTATAAGACAGGCTGTCACAGTGCCACTCAGCAGTATAAGACAGGCAGTGCCACTCAGAAAGGAGTATGACAGTGCCTCGTAAGAGCATAAGAGAGGTAGTGCCATTCACAGAGGAGCATAAGAGAAGCAGTGTCACTCAGAAACATAGAGAGGCAGTGCCACTCAGAGGAGCATAAGAGAGGCAGTGCCACTCAGATGAGCATAAGAGAGGCAGTGCCACTCAGAGTAGAAGGCTGAGTGGAGGAAAGTTGTGCAGGTGGAAGAAAAGAAGACAACTTTCTTCTCCTCCAACTTTCACCATATAATGTGTGAAGCCAAGCGTGACACCCTTCCCTTAGTGGCTCTGGCTCTCTCTCTCTCTCTCTCTCTCTTTCACCTCGCCTTCACCTTTCCTCTTTTCGTCTCATTTCTTCCCCCCCCCATTCCTTCTTTCATTTCTCTTCCTCCTCTCTGCCTCTCATCTACTTATTTCTATCGATCTCCTTTTCCCTCTTCTGTCTCTCATCTCTTCAACCTTTCTACCTCTCCTTTCTTCTCCTCCTCTCCTCCTCCTCCTTTCTCCATCTCTCTTCTTTCTACTTCTTTCTTCCTTCTTCCTTCTTCCTTTCTACCTTTCATCTCTTCCTGTTTGTCCTGTTTATGTAGTTTGCTTCACCATTGTTTACCTTGTTCTTCCCCTCCTCCTTCCTCTCATTTACCTTTCTTTTCACTTTCCCTTTTCACACCTCTTCCCCTTTCATTGCACAGACTTTCTCTCCCAGTCTTTACCCATTTCTTTTTCTTTCCTTCATTTTCTCTATTTATTTAGGTCTTCATTAGATCCATCTTTACTTCCGATTCTTGTAGTTCCCTTTCCTTCCTTTGCTGCCACCACCACCACCGCTGCTGCTACCGCCAGTACCACCGCCACTACTGCCATTATCACCACCACTACTTCCATTACCACCACTACCACCTCTACTGCCATTACCATTACCATTATTACCATTTCCACTACCACTACTGCCATTACCACCACTACTGCCATTACCACCACTACTGCCATTACCACCACTACTGCCATTACCACCTCTACTGCCATTTCCACTACCACTACTGCCATTACCACTACCACCACTGCTGTCATTATCACCACCACCACTACTGCCATTACCACCTCCTCTACTGCCATTACCACCACTACTGCCATTACCACCACCACTACTGCCATTACTACCAGCGCTAATGCCATTACCACCACTACTGCCATTACCACCACCACTACTGCCATTACCACCACCACTACTGCCATTACTACCAGCGCTAATGCCATTACCACCACTACTGCCATTACCACCACCACTACTTCCATTACCACCACCACTACTGCCATTACTACCAGCGCTAATGCCATTACCACCACCACCACCACTACTGCCATTACCACCACCTCTACTGCCATTACCACCACCTCTTCTGCCATTATCACCACTACCACCACTACTTCCATTACCACCACCACCACTACTGCCATTACTACCAGCGCTAATGCCATTACCACTACCACCACTACTGCCATTACCCCCCTTACCACCACAATTACCAACATTTCCACCACTACCACCACTTACCTAGACTAACTAGCGCACCTCTTTGTCCATATCTGCTAAAACTGCTGCTGCTGTGACGTCCCTGGCCGCTGCTGTTGAGTTCTGACGTTGACTCTACCGGAATTTGGCGATGCCGCTGCTGCCGGAGGCTGGGTAGGAGAAAAGTGGAAAGATCGTGAGAAAATGGTCTTGTGTAGGAAGTGTGTGTGTGTGTGTTCTCACCTAGTTGCGATTGCATGGGTCGATTCACAGCTCCTGGCCCCGCCTCTTCACTGGTCGCTACTAAGTCTACCTTCTTCCTGCTCCAAGAGCTTTATCGTACCTCTTCTTGAAGCTATGTATGGATCCTTCTTCCACTACATTACTCTAGAGTGATCCACTTCCTGACAACTCTATGAGCTAAGAACTTGTTCTAACAGCCCTGTGACACATCTGAGTCAGAGGGATATGAACACGGCAATATGGGATCACAACTGCCAGTTGTGACCCCATATTGCTGTGTCCCACTTTAGCAGTTCCTCTCAGTATTTTATACGTCGTTATCATGTCCCCTATGTGTGTGTGTCAGTCAATTAAGTCTATACTTCATAAAGTTTGTGAGGCTGTCATCGTGGAGGTCTCTGGGCCTTGTTATGCAACGCAGACATCACTATCAGCTAAGGTATTTTGACACTTCATTATTGACACACTTGTGTCACGTCATTATTAACATGCATGTGTGTTATCTTATAAATGACACACCTCTGTGTCACCTTATAATTGACACACCTCTGTGTCACCTTATAATTGACACACTTCTGTGTCACCTTATAACTGACACACCTCTGTGTCACCTTATAATTGACACACCTCTGTGTCAACTTACCATTCCTCTTTATCATTGATCCTTCCAATACATATTCTCTCCTAATTTCTGTTGCCCATCCATTCTCTCTCTCTCTGTCTTTCTCTCTCTTTCTCTCTCTCTCTCTCTCTCTCTCTCTCTCTCTCTCTCTCTCCCCTCCCTCTCTCCTTCCCACCCTCCCTCCATCCATCCATCCCTTCCTTCCTCTATATATTTCTCCACTTTTTTCCTTGCTTCATTCTCGGCTCATTCCCCTCATTCATATGTCCCCTTAAAATACACACACGGATATGAGAGCTGGAGGAGGAAATGATAAGGATAATGAATGAGGGGATAAGGGGAACAGTAGAGGAGAGAGAGTATTCTAGGGGGAGAGAGAGAGAGAGAGAGAGAACTAGGTGACATGGACAAGGAGCATGATTTATTTAAGGTGTCCTGTGGCTCAGTGGTAGCGTCGTCAGTACACGTACGTACGTACATACATAGAGCCAGGAACCCCGCTGCCAGTGTTAGGCTACGTATCTTAAGGTGATAAGTGTGTCAGACATTCTGGACTCAGTAGCTGGGACAACTTTAAGGGTGAGGCTTCAGAGATAAGTGGAAGGCTTCAGAGATAAGTGGAAGGCTTCAGAAATAAGTGGGAGGCTTTAGAGATAAGTGGGAGGCTTTAGAGATAAGTGGGAGGCTTCAGAGATAAGAGGAAGGCTTCATTGAAGAGAGGGAACCTTCGAAGAGGAAGGCTTCAGAGACAAGAGGAAAGCCTGGGCAAGGAAGGTGAAGCCAGGGTGAGGAAAGTGAAGCCTGGGTGAGGAAGGTGAAGCCTAGGTGAGGAAGGTGAAGCCTAGGTGAGGAAGGTGAAGCCAGGGTGAGGAAGGTGAAGTCAGGGTGAGGAAGGTGAAGTCAGGGTGAGGAAGGTGAAGTCAGGGTGAGGAAGGTGAAGTCAGGGTGAGGAAGGTGAAGTCAGGGTGAAGAAGGTGAAGCCAGGGTTTGGAAGGTGAAGCCAGGGTTTGGAAGGTGAAGCCAGGGTGAGGAAGGTGAAGCCAGGGTGAGGAAGGTGAAGCCAGGGTGAGGAAGGTGAAGCCAGGGTGAGGAAGGTGAAGCCAGGGTGAAGAACATGTTAGGTCAGAAAATAATCTACTCGCCATATGCAGATTTGATTTTTTATCAGGAAAGAAATTTCAAAAGAATATAAAAAGCAGAGAAAGTGGAGGTGCAGGAGGTTGAGGTGAGACAAGTGGAGGTGAAAGAGGTTGAGGTGAGATTAGTGGAGGTGAAAGAGGTTGAGGTGAGATTAGTGGAGGTGAAGGAGGTTGAGGTGAGACAAATGGAGGTGAAGGAGGTTGAAGTGAGACAGTGGAGGTGAAGAAGTTTGAAGTGAGACAAACATTCCTGATTGTGAGAAACTTTACCACAGGGAGAAAGATTACGAGAAATGATAACCATGCAAAGAATAAAGATTTGCAAGCTGATGAAGAGCCAGCAGGTACAGGTATTACACGTGTATATGCTTATGAACCTGTAATGAAACAGTGATATGAAGCAGCATGTCAAGGGAGGGACATGGATGAGAGGTGAACCTACATCACCACTGTTTTTACCTTAAATGATTCAGGTATGGGAGGAAGAGATCGAATGTTGTCATTTGTTAGAAGGACTGATAAATAATTCATTGAACTTAGAGTAATTGACTGAAAATAATAATAATAATACTGATAATCTTTATTTCTTCAAGTACATGATACAATTTATACAGACGATAAAGAAATCCGAAGGCGAAAATAGCAACAGATCAAAGTACAAAAGACTGTGGTGAACGTAAACTACTGGGAGAGGCAAAACATTATAATTCCTAAGCAGTGTTTACCTGGAGACCTGGAGAGAGTTCCGGGGGTGAACGCCCCCGCGGCCCGGTCTGTGACCAGGCCTCAGTGTGTGTAGAGTCTCTGTGTAAATGTTTACCAAAACAAAGAAAGATCATTGTTCAGTCACTGATGTAGAAACGATAAATTGAGGAACAACAGGGCATGAAAAATTGCCAGAGCACGAAGGAAATAAGCAGAGAAGCAAGATAGTACTGGTTAACGACATTAAGAGAACCCGAAGCAATCTGAAAATGAAATGGTATTGAGAGGCAGGGACAGGAGCTATGAATGGACCCCTGCACGCACGAATGCAGGCGCTCACGAGCACACGTGCGTGCTCGCAAGCGTACATGCGTGCACGCACGTGCTCGCATGTACGCTTGTGAGACTCCTTGGGTGTAATTGGTTCGGGTTCATCATCCAGGAAGGAGAACCGCAGCTCCTTTGGTCCTGTCTGATCCCTGCCTCGAGGCTAATGGAATTCAATACGAGGGAAGCCTAATGCTGGTGGTGGTGCTGGTGCTGCTGGTGGTGGCGCTGCTGCTGGCGCTGCTGCTGGTGGTGGTGGTGGTGCTGCTGAGGTTTCCAATTCAGGGTTGCTACCTGTGTCTATTTCCAGGAGTTCTCCTCTCAGGAAGGTTGTCCTGTGTCCAGGCTTTCCTGGAAATCCCTAATCAGCCTGGCTATTGGCACCTTCGTCCCACAGGCTCACGTAGACATCACATCTCGGCTGATCACACACTTCCGTAGAACCTTACCTATGTTCCTGTAGAGTGTAGAGGCCTTCTACCCGTGTCCCGGCAATATTTCTTATGTCCTCCGTTTGGAGGTTAATACGAGTCTTGGCACACAGGTAATGGCACAATGTTCCTCTTTTGTGTTGATAACACTTGGCCGGGCTCCGGGAGTAGAAAGACACTCGAAATTCATTAAAGGTAAAGGTAACACACGTTCTTTCACTGGGTTTATTATACGTTTTCCTTTTTCCCTCTCTCTCCACTAAGTTATTTTGGTGTACAGATTAAATATTTGCCTTTCGAGTATTTTTCATGTTTAGCCCCTGTTATCTGTCGTCTCCGTTCTAGAGAGTATTTTCTGAATATTGTTTGAGGAGAGGAAGAGGGAGGGAGGGTCCCAACTGGTCTCTGTACATTTTCCATCTCAACTAACCAATCTGTTTTGATAGATGATGTGAGGGAACAATTGATTCTAAACGATACAGCACAGGTGCTTTGAGGACCCGTAAATTTTTCATTGGATGTATTTGCTCTGCTGTGCTCTCTAAAGGTTAGGTCGTACGACAATAATATTCCTAGATTTTTTTAACCTGTTTCTTACGATATAACTGTTTTTTATATCCTGTACCTGTTTGATTTCGCTGTTTTTTTTTTTTCTTGGAATTTTTCAACGTTGAGCATCCTATTATTTTTCAGTTGCTCTGTGGAAGATTTTGTCCACATCGTATTATATTTTTAGTGTCTTCTATCGAGGCAGTTTTCATACTTATTTTGGTTTCCTCGTAAGATGACACGAAGCTGTGATTTGTATTCTTGTCTGCCAACTATGAGAATGAGAAATAGTGAAGGTACCAGGACATGCCTTGCGGAACTCATCATTGTACTCTAAGATTGGATTTAGTTTTGTTTGCTATCATACCTTGATAACTGTTAAAAAATAAAGCAACTTTTTGGTATGTTTTGACATTATTTATTAAGTTCACTTCTCGCTCTCGTTTGTTAAATGGATTTTGCAATATTCGTGTAAACAACATATGTAATTAGTTTGTCTTTCAGTTCCTCATTGATTTTTAGCCTAATGATGTAATGACTGAGAGGCAAAATTTTCCTGCTCTACAACGATGCTGACTTTGTGTAGTTCATGTTTTTCCATAAAATGTGCTGACGTAACAGTCTCTCAAACTTGGCGTTATTAGTCTGTAAATTTTTCCCATACTTCTTCTGCCGCTTTTCTGAACTAGGGTGCTTGTGCTGATAGTGCTGCTGCTGCTGCTGCTGCTGCTGCTGCTGTTGCTGTTTCTGCTGTTGGTGCTGCTGGTGCTTCTGTTGTTGTCGCTACAGCCACCTTTTGTCCTGCCTTCACTGTTTCCCAACCACCTGCTGCCGTTGTTGCTTCATGGGAAGGGATACACAGAAGCTATTACTCATGTTCTGCTTCTTGCTTCTGCTGCTCCTGTTGATCTTGCTTCTGCTGCTCCGCCTTCTCCAGCAGCAGCAGCAGCAGCAGCCTAATTAGCTGATGTCGCTGCTTCTATTTTTATTCTCTTGCTTTTTCTCTTCATTTTTCTTTATTTCTAATCCTCATTTTTCTCATATCTTTTCCTCTCAATTTCCTCTTCTCATCGTTCTCATTTTCTTATTTCTCCTCTTCCTCCTCATTGTTAGTTTACCTTATCCTTTTTTGTCATCCTCGTTTTTCTCATCATTGCCCTTCCCGTCCTCTTTCTCATTCTGGTCTTTCTGTTCCTCATCTGCATTCATTTCTTCCTTTCATTCCTCTTCTCTACTACTCTTTACCCTCCTCTTTAACTCCTATAGTTTTCTTCTCATCCCTGCTGCTCCTCTCCTTGCTATTACTGCGCTTCAGTCTTTTATCCATCTTTGTCTTCTTTCTCGTTCTCTCTTCATTTTTCTCTTCTTCCTCTTTTTTTCATTCTTCCATTTCCTTTCTTCCTCCTCCTCCTCATATCATTGTATTTCTTTCGTCGTCTCTTCCTTCTTCAAGAGGGACAGATAAGAGGACTGAGAGATGCATCTGGGAGATGGGGTGGATATACGTGGAGGGGAGAGAGAGAGAGAGAGAGAGGTACAATAAGAGAGAGGGAAGCTGGTAAATGGTAAAAATAATTCACGGTCAGGACTGAATAACGGTGGAGAAGCAGGAAAGGAGTAACAGGTTTTAGAGACCTGTTACCGGTTTCCTGTTTTTTCCCCCTGCTGCCCGGCCTGAGGCCAGGCTTTCCTCATAAGAGCCTGATCAGCGAGGCTGTTGTTGGTAGCGGCCGGCAGGCCCGCGTAGCCATCACAATCCGGCTGAACAGGTGTTTGCAGGAGATAGATGTCCAGTTCTTCTGGAAATTCATTCGTTCCTGGTCTGGGATCGGGCTGTGAGGTCGGTGACCCTGAAGCCGTCTTCAGGTAAACTTCAGGTATCAGATTGAATATTGGACCAAGGATGAGAGAAATTAAATTTGGCAGAGTTTTGAAGAAATACACAGAAGCCGATGAGGCACAAGGATGGTCAGAAGTTCTTGACTCGAAGATGTTGGAAAAAATATGATGAGTTGTTTGAGGGAGCGATGGAGGCGAACTTAATGATTGCACCTAGGAATGATTACACCTAGGTGCAATTATATCTTGCAATGGTTATATCTAGGAATGTTTTAGAGTTTATCCCTGCTAAAGAAATAGTGAAATGCGACACATTCATTCCGTAGACTTTTATCCCCTGACCCAATATGAATGATGTGCCTGACGCAGGTCACCTTAGCGACTAGATTAAACCCAGACAAGATGTTTAAAATATATATATATATATATATATATATATATATATATATATATATATATATATATATATATATATATATATAATATATATTTTAGGTCACACACTGCCTCGAAAGTTTTATTTCTTTGATGTTCACACTGCCTCAAGGCGTACATGTTTTTTGATGATTATGCTGCCTTGAGCACGGAACTTTGATGGTCACTCTGTCGCGAGGCGTAGTATGTATCTCTGATGGTCGCTCTGCATGGCAGCATATCTCTGATGGTCGCTCTGCATGCAGCATATCTCTGATGGTCGCTCTGCATGGCAGCATATCTCTGATGGTCGCTCTGCATGGCAGCATATCTCTGATGGTCGCTCTGCATGGCAGCATATCTCTGATGGTCGCTCTGCATGGCAGCATATCTCTGATGGTCGCTCTGCATGGCAGCATATCTCTGATGGTCGCTCTGCATGGCAGCATATCTCTGATGGTCGCTCTGCATGGCAGCATATCTCTGATGGTCGCTCTGCATGGCAGCATATCTCTGATGGTCGCTCTGCATGGCAGCATATCTCTGATGGTCGCTCTGCATGGCAGCATATCTCTGATGGTCGCTCTGCATGGCAGCATATCTCTGATGGTCGCTCTGCATGGCAGCATATCTCTGATGGTCGCTCTGCATGGCAGCATATCTCTGATGGTCGCTCTGCATGGCAGCATATCTCTGATGGTCGCTCTGCATGGCAGCATATCTCTGATGGTCGCTCTGCATGGCAGCATATCTCTGATGGTCGCTCTGCATGGCAGCATATCTCTGATGGTCGCTCTGCATGGCAGCATATCTCTGATGGTCGCTCTGCATGGCAGCATATCTCTGATGGTCGCTCTGCATGGCAGCATATCTCTGATGGTCGCTCTGCATGGCAGCATATCTCTGATGGTCGCTCTGCATGGCAGCATATCTCTGATGGTCGCTCTGCATGGCAGCATATCTCTGATGGTCGCTCTGCATGGCAGCATATCTCTGATGGTCGCTCTGCATGGCAGCATATCTCTGATGGTCGCTCTGCATGGCAGCATATCGTAACAGCTAAGCCACAGATAACATATAGTAGATAATTATTGTTCTCATATTAATTTTAGTATATTTAGGTTTTATGTAGTGGTACAGAGAGAGAGAGAGAGAGAGAGAGAGAGAGAGAGAGAGAGGAGAGCAGAGGCATGGAAATGAGAGACAAATAGATCGAATTTTGTAAGAACAGATAGTCATTTAAACAAACGTAAAAAAGAGGAAAAGTAACAAATATCTGTGCATATACAAATTGGCGAGGCGGCGCCAGAGACGATCACAGAGTTAGATAACTCAGTAAGTAAGTGTAGGGAGAGGCAGGGGATTGGCAGGAAAAGGCATGGGGTTGGCAGGGAGAGACGGGAGGTTGGCAGGGAGAGACGGGAGGTTGGCAGGGAGAGACGGAGTAGCAGGGATGGGTTTTGATTATGGTGGGGAGGGTTGATGGAATGGGGGGGGGAAGGTTGAGACCTAATGGAATCAGCCAGGGAGGAGATTGGCAAATTGAAAGTCTTTCATCAGCCCAAGTTTGGTAGTGTGCGTGGGTGGGTTGTAGTGTGGGTGGAGGGTGGGTTGTAGTGTGGGTGGAGGGTGGGTTGTAGTGTGGGTGGAGGGTGGGTTGTAGTGTGGGTGGAGGGTGGGTTGTAGTGTGGGTGGGTGGGTTGTAGTGTGGGTGGAGGGTGGGTTGTAGTGTGGGTGGGTGGGTTGTTGTGTGGGTGGGTGGGTTGTTGTGTTGGTGGGTGGGTTGTAGTGTGGGTGGGTGGGTTTGTAGTGTGGTGGAGGGTGGGTTGTTGTGTGGGTGGGTGGGTTGTAGTGTGGGTGGGTGGGTGGGTGGGTTGTAGTGTGGGTGGAGGGTGGGTTTTTCTTTTCGATAGATAGGAAATGGGTGAGAAGTAAGGTAGAGGATGTGGTAGATGGAAATAGAGAAGAGGTAAAGAGAGCGGAAAATAGATCAGATGATGGTGAGGGAGGTTAGTGGGCAAGGAAGGCAGGTGAGGGTGGGGAGGGTTAGTGGGCAAGGAAGGCAGGTGAGGGTGGGGAGGGTAGTGGGCAAGGAAGGCAGGTGAGGGTGAGGAGGGTAGTGGGCAAGGAAGGCAGATGATGGTGGGGAGGGTAGTGGGCAAGGAAGGCAGGTGAGGGTGGGGAGGGTAGTGGGCAAGGAAGGCAGGTGAGGGTGGGGAGGGTAGTGGGCAAGGAAGGCAGGTGAGGGTGGGGAGGGTAGTGGGCAAGGAAGGCAGGTGATGGTGGGGGAGGGTAGTGGGCAGGGAAGGCAGGTGATGGTGGGGGAGGGTAGTGGGCAAGGAAGGCAGGCGATGGTGGGGGAGGGTAGTGGGCTAGGAAGGCAGGTGAGGGTGGGGAGGGTAGTGGGCAAGGAAGGCAGGTGAGGGTGGGGCAGGGTAGTGGGCAAGGAAGGCAGGTGATGGTGGGGGAGGGTAGTGGGCAAGGAAGGCAGGTGATGGTGGGGGAGGGTAGTGGGCAAGGAAGGCAGGTGATGGTGGGGGAGGGTAGTGGGCGAGGAAGGCAGGTGAGGGTGGGGCAGGGTAGTGGGCAAGGAAGGCAGGTGATGGTGGGGAGGGTAGTGGGCAAGGAAGGCAGGCAGGTGATGGTGGGGGAGGTAGTGGGCAGGGAAGGCAGGTGATAGTGGGGGAGGGTAGTGGGCAAGGAAGGCAGGTGAGGGTGGGGGAGGGTTGTGGGCAAGGAAGGCAGGTGAGGGTGGGGGAGGGTAGTGGGCAAGGAAGGCAGGTGATGGTGAGGGAGGGTAGTGGGCAAGGAAGGCAGGTGATGGTGAGGGAGGGTAGTGGGCAAGGAAGGCAGGTGATGGTGAGGGAGGGTAGTGGGCAAGGAAGGCAGGTGATGGTGAGGGAGGGTAGTGGGCAAGAAGGCAGGTGAAGGTGAGGGAGGGTAGTGGGCAAGGAAGGCAGGTGATGGTGAGGGAGGGTAGTGGGCAAGGAAGGCAGGTGAAGGTGAGTGAGGGTAGTGGGCAAGGAAGGCAGGTGATGGTGAGGGAGGGTAGTGGGCAAGGAAGGCAGGTGAAGGTGAGGGAGGGTAGTGGGCAAGGAAGGCAGGTGATGGTGAGGGAGGGTAATGGGCAAGGAAGGCAGGTGAAGGTGAGGGAGGGTAGTGGGCAAGGAAGGCAGGTGATGGTAAGGGAGGGTAGTGGACTAGGAAGGCAGGTGAAGGTGAGTGAGGGTAGTGGGCAAGGAAGGCAGGTGATGGTGAGGGAGGGTAGTGGGCAAGGAAGGCAGGTGATGGTGAGGGAGGGTAGTGGGCAAGGAAGGCAGGTGATGGTGAGGGAGGGTAGTGGGCAAGGAAGGCAGGTGATGGTGAGGGAGGGTAGTGGGCAAGGAAGGCAGGTGAAGGTGAGGGAGGGTAGTGGGCAAGGAAGGCAGGTGATGGTGAGGGAGGGTAGTGGGCAAGGAAGGCAGGTGAAGGTGAGGGAGGGAGTGGGCAAGGAAGGCAGGTGATGGTGAGGGAGGGTAGTGGGCAAGGAAGGCAGGTGAAGGTGAGGGAGGGTAGTGGGCAAGGAAGGCAGGTGATGGTGAGGGAGGGTAGTGGGCAAGGAAGGCAGGGAAAGGTGAGGGAGGGTAGTGGGCAAGGAAGGCAGGTGATGGTGAGGGAGGGTAGTGGGCAAGGAAGGCAGGTGAAGGTGAGTGAGGGTAGTGGGCAAGGAAGGCAGGGAAAGACCGCTAGAGTTGAGACGCTCTGTTGTTGTCACAGGTGTCAAATTATCACCAAGGTAAACGGTGTTGTCAAGGGTTACAGAGAGAACCTTGACAAGAGAGAGTATCACACACTTCTCTAGGTAAGCAGTAAACTATCTGGAATATGTGCATGGTTTAACACTTAATCTGAAAATCGTCACAAGGGGGCGTTCTACAGGAGGCTATTATTTGCCGCTTTTTATTCATAATTTACATTAATGACGGTGCAGTGGACTTGAAGCATCAGCAGCAGCAGTCTGGACACAAGCAAGAGGATTCCCAGGGATCAGGCTGCGGCCCGCAGCTGGGTGTGGCTCAAAGGGGATCCTGTAGTGCTTTCTGCCGTTGCATTTCTGACATCGTCTGCTGCCACACCCTTCGAGCCGCGTGGGACTGTGTAAGTGGCAGTTCAAGGGTCTAGTTTCTCCCTTCGAGCCCCGTGAGGGAGGGAATGTAGCTAGGATTAGGGACGAATGGTCTCAAAAGATGAAGAGGTACAAATACCTCTTCTCATGGAAAACATTATGAATGTCAAGACACTCCCCCGATGGGGAGCCAAGGCGGGGTCACTAACTGGTAAAGAACCCAGCAGCATAATACTGCGAATCTCTACATAAATGACCTTCACGAGCAGCGGACTACACAGAATTGACTGACAACTAGAGGACACCAGGGTGCTCAAGATGATCTGGATAAGTTAATTTAGTTTGATAAGTGGCAGATGGACTTCAGTGCGGACAAATATGTATTCATAGAACTTGTAAACTAAATAATTCAATCTGAATTGAGGAAAGAATACAGTTTTGATTGGAAGAAATCTGACTCCAGTGCAGCAATACCTAAGTGTTCGTAGTATGGCTAATAGATTGCTTGGATTACTGTATGTAAATAACAGGAGTTTGGAAGTTATACTGCAGCCTTGTACACCTTTGATCATGTCTTGTTTACAGTATGCGACGCATGCACTTGTCTGTAGAATGGAACAAATTTAGTTGGAAAATATTGTTCCATGTATCAGGAATCTTGTTTACAGAAAAAGACTGAGTGTCTTATGTGTACACTGAGAAATTATTGAAGTGTACAAGCGGAAGACAGGTTTAAAAGTATGACACACAAACAAGGCGTTGAAAATATCTAGCCACGACATAGCTGGAACTGTTGATGGGTTGAGCAATTTACTAGGAGAATAAGTGAGGCAGATGGTGTCCCTAGCTTAATGGTGAGTTGAACACACTAGCTAGTGCGATTTGAACTTGCCTAGTGTGATCCAGTAGGTCTATCTCAGTGCTCATTTAAACATGCCTAGTATGATCCAGTAGAGCTACATTAGTACTCATTTGAACCTACCTAGTATGATCCAGTAGGCCTGTTTCAGTGCCTCTTTTATATAATGGTATGTTCGTGCCCAGGACTTGGTCGTCAAGATCACATCAGACTTCAAAAACCACACTAGAGCTAGTTGTCAAGATAACACCGGAACTGGTTGTCAAGACCACACTGGTGTGATAGCTTTAGGCCTAAGGTCTCTCACCAGGATAAATTACCCAGAAATATGTGATTGTGGCTCTAACGAGATCTTGTGACCCTTAGGAGACCTGCTGACCACAAAACTGAGGAGCCATTATCCCCAGCTAGATGTGTGTGTGTGAGAGATAGAGAGAGGAGAGAAAAGAGAGAGAGGGAGACAGTGATACAGGGTAGTCATCTTTTTCGTAACTTATATTAATTCTGTCACGAAATTAGGAAATAACAATCATAAGAGGGCAACGTTTGAAGTTTTAATCTAGAAACGTAAAAATTTATGCACTTACTTGTAGTAATGTGTTATCCAGGGATAACCAAGCTAACACAGCGCTGTTAAAAACTTGGCTACTCACCTGGACTCGTCTAGTTGACCTTGTGAAGAAATGCTGAAGCAAGAACTGCTGCGTCTATTCCATATTTATTTTTATAAGATATTTCCACAAACTGTATTGATCATTATTACGGCATTGAAGAAATTTGACGTACAGAAGAAGCAGTAAGTGAAAGGTGAAGGTAAGTATCTTTTTGAAATTTTGTAATTAGATAAATAAAATATCACTGAAAATATCCATTTTTATTAAGTATAGTATCGAACTCGAACCTCCGTAAGTTTTTAATATATAGTTGATACCTTCATCTCTAGATACGGCTATGATGGGTAGGTTTAACAGGTCACCTATATGATTACGACCCATGCCAGGAGACACTTGACCTGTCTCTTGAACAATATTATAACAACAACTAGAGTATATAGTGTCTGGCTGCTACCTGATACACATGACTGTGGTGGATAGTGTCTGGCTGCTGCCTTATACACATGACTGTGGTGGTAGTGTCTGGCTGCTGCCTTATACACGTGACTGTGGTGGATAGTGTCTGACTGTTACTTCATATATATACCTAGAATTACCACTGTACAACACATACCAATGTATTTTACACATAACACGTCAAATGAGCACTAGATATGGGTTGAGTAATCCACTATTGTGGCAGCAGCAACAGTAAGAGTGCCAGTGGAATCGACAGTCGTTGTTTCCTTATCAACTAAACGCAAATTTTCCTAATATAGCATGATGCTACTTCAACTGTTCACTTATGTAGCTAGTACGTTGTGTTAGCATTGTGACCCGGAAGTAGTAGAGGGGAGGGGAGAGTCTTCTACTTTTCTCTCGTCATCTTGTCTGTGTTGAGGAGATGTGTGTCAGCACCCCACATAGATGTTTTTAAAACCAGACATACATGGTACTCACTTGCGTCCATCGTATAACCTCGGTATGGAACGAAAGGTTCTGTTTCAGGTCGTCTTCATGTGACCTCAGATTCTTTCTTCCTGTTCAAACTCTCTCCTGTCTCATCTCCATTATTGCCTTATTCGCTATGTCCTTGCCTTCCTCCAATGCTCCCTCTTACATCTTTCTATCTCTCCTTCGCTCCACCCCTGCCTCTTTCACTCCTTTCTCCGATGCTCCCCCTTCTTTCCTTCTTTCAATCCCACTTTCTCTCCCCTTCTCCATCCTTTCCTGCTTCACTGGCTTTCTCTCCCTCTTACACATTCGTTGCGGTGCTTGATTACATAAAGCTAACTCCTACAAGGCTACAAACTGCTGGCGGTAAATCATTAGAGGAAAGAGATGATACCGAATCTGTTCCGGTCTCTGAGCTGGATCTCCCTCCCTCCCCACATTAGCATCGGGGTTTTCCTTCTCTGTCTTGGCCCTACACTTTATCATCTTTACCTCCTTACCTAACGATAGTAATTTGTTAATGAACTCGTTACCGAGACACAGTACTCGTTACCGAGACACAGTACTCGTTAGCGAGGCACAATACTCAGCGAGGCACAGTACTCGTTAGCAAGGCACAGTACTCGTTAGTGAGACACAGTACTCGTTAGCGAGGCACAGTACTCGTTAGCGAGGCACAGTACTCGTTAGCAAGGCACGGTACTCGTTAGTGAGGCACAGTACTCGTTAGCGAGGCACAATACTCATCGAGGCACAGTACTCGTTAGCGAGGCACAGTACTCGTTAGCGAGGCACAGTACTCGTTAGCGAGGCACAGTACTCGTTAGCGAGGCACAGTACTCGTTAGTGAGGCACAGTACTCGTTAGCGAGGCACAGTACTCGTTAGTGAAGCACAGTACTCGTTAGCGAGGCACAGTACTCGTTAGTGAGGCACAGTACTCGTTAGCGAGGCACAGTACTCGTTAGTGAGGCACAGTACTCGTTAGCGAGGCACAGTACTCGTTAGCGAGGCACAGTACTCGTTAGTGAGGCACAGTACTCGTTAGCGAGGCACAGTACTCGTTAGTGAGGCACAGTACTCGTTAGCGAGGCACAGTACTCGTTAGTGAGGCACAGTACTCGTTAGCGAGGCACAGTACTCGTTAGTGAGGCACAGTACTCGTTAGCGAGGCACAATACTCAGCGAGGCACAGTACTCGTTAGTGAGGCACAGTACTCGTTAGCGAGGCACAGTACTCGTTAGCGAGGCACAGTACTCGTTAGGAGGCACAGTACTCGTTAGCGAGGGACAGTACTCGTTAGTGAGACACAGTACTCGTTAGCGAGGCACAGTACTCGTTAGCGAGGCACAGTACTCGTTAGTGAGGCACAGTACTCGTTAGCGAGGCACAGTACTCGTTAGTGAGGCACAGTACTCGTTAGCGAGGCACAGTACTCGTTAGCGAGGCACAGTACTCGTTAGTGAGGCACAGTACTCGTTAGCGAGGCACAGTACTCGTTAGTGAGGCACAGTACTCGTTAGCGAGGCACAGTACTCGTTAGCGAGGCTAGGTTGGCAAGTGTGTGATAATGTTACATGACTGTTAATCCTCGTCAGTGTGTTTTACCGCTGATAATCAACATATGTTGTAATATTGGCTGTAAAGAGAGAGAGAGAGAGATGGAAGTTTGACCATCATTTAGTCTGCATCTTCAGGAGAAATTGAATTGGCCGTCATTGAGCGTTCATAGAGGCCAGCCAAACTTTTTTAATTTGTGTCGAAACTTCTCATTTCGCCCTAAGATGTTTTATTTCACTTTAATAAACATTTTCGATTAAGGTTCCTACAAGGGGACAAAAGTTCTGAGAACTTTAAATAAAACCTAGAACAGATTATAAAACAAACTAAATTCATTCAGTAGAGCTAAAAATTGTCTACATGGAGGGTGTTCCGGGGGTCAACGTCCCCGCGGCACAGCCTTGACCAGGCCTCCTGGTGGATCAGGGCCTGATCAACCAGGGTGTTACTGCTGGTCGCACATAGTCCAGCATACGAACCACAGCCCGGCTGATCGGATATAGACTTTAAGTATCTGTCCAGTTCCCTCTTGAAGGCAACCAGGGGCCTATTGGTAATTCCCTTTATTCCTGGTGGGAGATTGTTGAACAGTCTTGGACCTCGGACACTTACTTATGCGTAAGAATTTCAGAAGATCTTACTTGCTAGGGTCACGCCATTGTTATTATCAGAGCCACAAGGAAAATGATGGACCGGATAAGTAAAACTTTCATAACAAGAGATGTCAAGCCATTGGTGATACTCTTAATTCAGTTGTTCTCTTTAGGCTGGAATATTGTTGAACACTTAGACCTTTTAAGGCAGACGAAATTGCAGATCTGGAGAAGGTATGAAGAGCCTTCATACTCTTATAAATTCCATAAACAACCTAAATTACTGTGGAAAACTTGAAGTCCCTCAGAGTGCATTCCCTGGAACGTAGACGAGAAAGATATATCATAATTTACCTTGTAAAATTTCGGAGGACTTTGCCCTACTTCTGGACGCCGAAATCACTCCCTACAAGAGAAAGATACCTGGGAGATGTTGCAAAGTACCCCTAGTGAGGATCAAGGGTGCAATGGGTGCACTAACAGATAGCTCAGTAAGCGTAAAGGGACCAACAATTTTTCCACACCCCCGTTCCCTTTCGGACATAACTGCAATTACCAGTAGACACATGGCTGTTTGCAAAAGGAAACTTTATAAGTTCCTCTGGTCAGTTAATGAGCACTTGGGATGTGGTGCATACGTTTTAAAGTGTGCGGCTAGCACCAACAATCTAGTTAAATTGGCCATCAACCAGGGAAAGCCTAGCCTGGACCGGGCAGTGGGGGCGTCTTCACGTAATTTTTGGGATTGCTGTTATTATTTCAACTATATATTTTGAATTTCTGCAGTCACAGTAACTAATAAATATTATCTGTAATGACACCAAGCAGGGTGCTACACTTGAGCTAGTTTCTACATAAAATTTCTCGCTCCACAGACGGTGTCAAGTACCTTTAATGAGAATGTTGTGCAGCAAGTAGTTTAAGAGGTAACTCAATAATTGTAAATGGTCCAATACTGTTCAACATCCTGCTTTCATATATTTACATGGAATTACTAAGAGACCCTTAGCTATCGTCTAGAGGTAACTTGGTGTCCCCAGATAGTTCCTGATGAGCGTACTGCTAGCACCATTAACCTGGCTGATGAGGCAAGCCACTAGAAAGATGTAGTTCAGGAGAGAACAGGTAGTTACCAGATTGTATACCTTCTTACCGGGTGTATACACACGCTAGCTGGTGTCTGCAATGTGTTGTTGGGCGTGGTGTGTGGTATAAGGGAAGCTCATCGCAGCGTCTTCTTGTTATGGAGTACTGTAAAAAAAAATATATAAAATAACGCTCCATATATAATGTCATTTTCCGTGTAGTATTCTGAAAGTGGACGTGTATTATTCCCTAACAGCGAATGCATTTTATTCCTGTCAGTCAGGCAGTGGCCAGGACAGGAGCAGATGAGAGGTGTGTTTAGTTCAGTATGAGTAGGGTGGTCACGGGGTGAAGTCATCATGTTTGGGTGGTAGTTTGAGTAGGTAATTTTGGTAAATTTTTTAGTGTATGCCATAAGCGATTGTTTTTAAGTGCTCTCATGTTTATTTGTAAACCCTAGTATGCAGGGGCCTGTTTTTGGAGAGTAACGTTTCCACTGTAGGCTATGTAGCCTGCAGAAAGGTGGGTGTCAGAGAGAATCCCTGTTCATAAATGTTCATTTATTTTGTTTAACTCATTAATAGCTTTGAGCTAATGTAAAATGGAGTGTGGTGGTTTTTTGTAATAGTATAAGTTGTATATAAGTTACTATTAATATTATATATATTTTTTGTATAGGTTTGTTTGTCCTTCCATATACTGTATTAATTATTTGCACTCATTCTTCATTATTTAATATGAGTGCATGCTGGCCCAAGGTTTGCTGTCTTTTTTCAGAGTAATTTTATTACCCCTAGACAGCAGTGTGAGCAGCCTTTAGGAGCCAGGAACATTTTATTTAAGTTGCGACATCAAAGTCGTAATACTCCACATCTTGTTTATTTCTACTCCTCACTTCCTTTCTCCCAGGTCGCCACCTCCAAACTTCTATTTCCTTTGGCCTTTTCCTCCCTTCCCTTCCAATTCCCTCTCATCTGCACTCTTTCTCTTGGGTTTCCCACCATCTTAAATTGCCTTTGGACACCCGGCTATTGGATTTAGTGTTGGTGCGTTACGTTGGTCAGCTTCCTTGGTAAGTTGTTTTCCGAGGGGCAGGTGCTCAGTGAGGGAAGGTGTGGAGGCCCGTGTGGTGATGCGGAGGGAAATGTGTTAGGCGGGGATGTTGGGTGGGGGTGGGGGAGGGGCATGGGTGAGGGGGTAGGAGAACGTTGAGGGGGTTATCTCATTTTCCCCTTCGTGTGCGTCTCTGGGTTTTTATTTGGCAAGTGTATATAACAGCAGTGTGCTGCTGCCCTGCAGTGTGCTGCTGCCCTGCAGTGTGCTGCTGCTCTACCTTGCTCGTAGTTAGTGTTATCAGTATAAAAACCAAACTATGCCAGAGTGACAACTGAAATTAGTGAAGTGTTTGAATACACACGGAAAATTTTAAATTCTAGCGGGTGAAGGCTGGCCGCTGCCGCCCACCTCTAGGACTTAAAGACAGTAAGAGCAAAGACATCACTCTCAAAAACGATGAGAGCACAAGACATCACTCTCAGAAATGGTGAGAGCACAAGACATGACTCAAGAACGGTGAGAGCACAAGGCATGACTCTCAAAAACGGTGAGAGCACAAGACATCACTCAAAAGCGGTGAGAGCACAAGACATCACTCTCAACGGTGAGAGCACATGACGTGACTCTCAGAAACGGCGAGAGCACAAGACATCACTCTCAAAAGCGGTGAGAGCACAAGACATGACTCAAAAACGGTGAGAGCACAAGACATGACTCTCAGAAACGGCGAGAGCACAAGACATCACTCTCAAAAACTGTGAGAGCACAATACATCTCTCAAAAATGGTGAGAGCATAAGACATGACACTCAAGAACGGTGAGAGCACAAGACATCACTCTCAAAAGCGGTGAGAGTACAAGACATCACTCAAAAACGGTGAGAGCACAAGACATGACTCAAAAACGGTGAGAGCACAAGACATGACTCTCAGAAACGGTGAAAACACAAGACATCACCCTCAAAAACCGTGAGAGCACAAGACATCTTTCAAAAATGGTGAGAGCACATCACTCAAAAACGGTGAGAGCACAAGACATGACTTTCAAAAACGGTGAGAGAACAAGACATCACTCTAAAAAACGGTGAGAGCACAAGACATCACTCTAAAAAACGGTGAGAGCACAAGACATCACTCTCAAAAACGGTGAGAGCACAAGACATCACTCTCAAAAACGGTGAGAGCACAAGACATCACTCTAAAAAAACGGTGAGAGCACAAGACATCACTCTCAAAAACGGTGAGAGCACAAGACATCACTCTCAAAAACGGTGAGAGCACAAGACATCACTCTCAAAAACGGTGAGAGCACAAGACATGAGTTTCGAAAACAGACATTACTCTCAATAACAGTGAGAACAGATTACTTTCAAAAATGGTCAGAGCAAAATATTTCACTCTCCAAAGCAGTGAGAGCAGACGGCATCACTCTCAAAAACGGTCAGAGCAAAAGACATCACTCTCAAAACAGTGAGAGCAGAAACCGTTACTCAAAATGCCGCAAAACGTCATGAAAGTTAAATAAAAAAAAATCCAGTTGAACTGGTATCTGACATTCACATGAATATAGCAAAACACACTAGAAAAACCAGCTGACAGAGGTGACTACACTAATTAGTGAAAAATCCTGTCCTCTTAATAATCGTAAAAGGCAAACTTAAAAAAAAAAATCCGTGTGGTGCCACATTAACCGCACGTTTTAATTACCATAGTTCAAAGAAATAGGATGTTAAATATAATTATTATTTATCCATGTAAGTATTGTTTATCCATCTATAGTTCACATGAAACCAAAACTGGTGTTATTAATAATTACAGGATTTTTTTTTCGCTTTAGTATAAACTGCCGTGAGAGGAATTAAATATGGCGCTAAGAACTTATGAGGTTAACTAAAGTGTTTCATGACATATAAATATGGCTGTTAATTACAAGAGCTGTAAAGGACCTTTGAAAAACTTCAGTCAGTAAAAACTTGTGGAATATTCTGAGAACGACACTGATGATTATAGACATGCTGCTGGTGAACGTTGTTGATGGCAGTGATGCTGCTGGTGAACGTTGTTGATGGCAGTGATGCTGCTGGTGAACGTTGTTGATGGCAGTGATGCTGCTGGTGAACGTTGTTGATGGCAGTGATGCTGCTGGTGAACGTTGTTGATGGCAATGATGCTGCTGGTGAACGTTGTTGATGGCAGTGATGCTGCTGGTGAACGTTGTTGATGGCAGTGATGCTGCTGGTGAACGTTGTTGATGGCAGTGATGCTGCTGGTGAACGTTGTTGATGGCAGTGATGCTGCTGGTGAACGTTGTTGTTGACAGTGATGCTGCTGGTGATGGTTGTTGATGGCAGTGATGCTGCTGGTGAACGTTGGTGTTGACAGTGATGCTGCTGGTGAACGTTGTTGTTGACAGTGATGCTGCTGGTGATGGTTGTTGATGGCAGTGATGCTGCTGGTGAACGTTGTTGTTGACAGTGATGCTGCTGGTGATGGTTGTTGATGGCAGTGATGCTGCTGGTGAAGGTTGTTGATGACAGTGATGCTGCTGGTGAAGGTTGTTGATGGCAGTGATGCTGCTGGTGATGGTTGTTGATGGCAGTGATGCTGCTGGTGAAGGTTGTTGATGACAGTGATGCTGCTGGTGAAGGTTGTTGATGACAGTGATGCTGCTGGTGATGGTTGTTGATCAGTGATGCTGCTGGTGAAGGTTGTTGATGACAGTGATGCTGCTGGTGAAGGTTGTTGATGACAGTGATGCTGCTGGTGAAGGTTGTTGATGACAGTGATGCTGCTGGTGAACGTTGTTGATGGCAGTGATGCTGCTGGTGATGGTTGTTGATGACAGTGATGCTGTGGTGAACGTGTTGATGGCAGTGATGCTGCTGGTGAAGGTTGTTGATGACAGTGATGCTGCTGGTGAAGGTTGTTGATGACAGTGATGCTGCTGGTGATGGTTGTTGATGACAGTGATGCTGCTGGTGAAGGTTGTTGATGGCAGTGATGCTGCTGGTGATGGTTGTTGATGGCAGTGATGCTGCTGGTGATGGTTGTTGATGACAGTGATGCTGCTGGTGAATGTTGTTGATGGCAATGATGCTGCTGGTGATGGTTGTTGACAGTGATGCTGCTGGTGATGGTTGTTGATGGCAGTGATGCTGCTGGTGATGGTTGTTGATGACAGTGATGCTGCTGGTGAAGGTTGTTGATGGCAGTGATGCTGCTGGTGAAGGTTGTTGATAGTGATGCTGCTGGTGAAGGTTGAGGATGAAAGTGATGCTGCTGGTGAAGGTTGAGGATGAAAGTGATGCTGCTGGTGAAGGTTGTTGATGACAGTGATGCTGCTGGTGAAGGTTGAGGATGAAAGTGATGCTGCTGGTGAAGGTTGTTGATGACAGTGATGCTGCTGGTGAAGGTTGAGGATGAAAGTTGATGAGCTGAGTGAAGGTTGTTGATGACAGTGATGCTGCTGGTGAAGGTTGTTGATGACAGTGATGCTGCTGGTGAAGGTTGTTGATGACAGTGATGCTGCTGGTGAAGGTTGTTGATGACAGTGATGTTGCTGGTGAAGATTGTTGATGAAAGTGATGCTGCTGGTGAAGTTTGTTGATGACAGTGATGCTGCTGGTGAAGGCTGTTGATGACATTGATGCTGCTGGTGATGGTTGTTGATGACAGTGGTGATGGTTGTTGATGATAAGTGATGTTGCTGGCGAAGGTTGTTGATGACAGTGATGTTGCTGGTGAAAGTTGTTGATGACAGTGATGCTGGTGAAGGTTGTTGATGACAGTGATGCTGCTGGTAAAGGTTGTTGATGACAGTGATGCTGGTGAAGGTTGTTGATGACAGTGATGCTGCTGGTAAAGGTTGTTGATGACAGTGATGCTGCTGGTAAAGGTTGTTGATGACAGTGATGCTGCTGGTGATGGTTGTTGATGACAGTGATGCTACTGGTAAAGGTTGTTGATGACAGTGATGCTGCTGGTGATGGTTGTTGATGACAGTGATGCTGCTGGTGATGGTTGTTGATGACATTGATGCTGGTGATGGTTGTTGATGACAGTGATGCTGCTTGTGATGGTTGTTGATGACATTGCTGCTGCTGGTGATGGTTGACAGTGATGCTGCTGGTGAAGGTTGTTGATGACAGTGATGCTGCTGGTGAACGTTATTGATGACAGTGATGCTGCTGGTGATGGTTGTTGATGACAGTGATGCTGCTAGTGATGGTTGCTGACAGGGATGCTGCTGGTGATGGTTGATGACAGTGATGCTGCTAGTGATGGTTGTTGATGATAGTGATGCTGCTGGTGATGGTTGTTGATGATAGTGATGCTGCTGGTGATGGTTGTTGATGACAGTGGTGGTGCTAGTGATGTTGATGACGGTGATGCTGCTTTTGATGGTTGATGATAGTGATGCTGCTGGTGATTGTTGTTGATGACAGTGATGCTTCTGATGGTTGTTGATGACAGTGATGCTGCTATTCATGGTTGTTGATGACAGTGATGCTGCTGGTGAAGGTTGATGACGGTGATGCTGCTGGTGAAGGTTGATGATATGCTGCTGGGGAAGGTTTTTGATGACAGACATGCTACTGGTGAAGGCTGTTGATGATAGACATGCTGCTGGTGAAGGTTGTTGATGATAGACATGCTGGTGGTGAAGGTTGTTGATAGACATGCTGCTTGTGAAGGTTGATGATAGACATGCTGCTTTTGAAGGTTGATGATAGACATGCTGCTTGTGAAGGTTGATGATAGACATGCTGCTGGTGAAGGTTGTTAATGATAAACATGCTGCTGGTGTAGGTCTATGATAGTAGACATGCAGGTGGTGAAGGTCTCTGATAGTAGACATGCAGGTGGTGAAGGTCTCTGATAGTAGACATGCAGGTGGTGAAGGTCTATGATAGTAGACATGCAGGTGGTGAAGGTCTCTGATAGTAGACATGCAGGTGGTGAAGGTCTCTGATAGTAGACATGCAGGTGGTGAAGGTCTATGATAGTAGACATGCAGGTGGTGAAGGTCTATGATAGTGACATGCAGTGGTGTAAGGTCTCTGATAGTAGACATGCAGGTGGTGAAGGTCTCTGATAGTAGACATGCAGGTGGTGAAGGTCTCTGATAGTAGACATGCAGGTGGTGAAGGTCTCTGTAGTAGACATGCAGGTGGTGAAGGTTTTTGATAGTAGACATGCAGGTGGTGAAGGTCTCTGATAGTAGACATGCAGGTGGTGAAGGTCTCTGATAGTAGACATGCAGGTGGTGAAGGTCTCTGATAGTAGACATGCAGCTGGTGAAGGTCTTTGATAGTAGACATGCAGGTGGTGAAGGTCTTTAATAGTAGACATGCAGGTGGTGAAGGTCTCTGATAGACATGCAGGTGGTACAGGTCTCTGATAGTAGACATGTAGCTGGTGAAGGTGTCTGATAGTAGACATGCAGGCGGTGAAGGTCTCTGATAGACATGTAGCTGGTGAAGGTGTCTGATAGTAGACATGCAGGTGGTGAAGTGTCTGATAGACATGTAGCTGGTGAAGGTGTCTGATAGACATGCAGGTGGTGAAGGTCTCTGATAGACATGCAGGCGGTGAAGGTCTCTGATAGACATGTAGCTGGTGAAGGTCTCTGATAGTAGACATGCAGGTGGTGAAGGTGTCTGATAGTAGACATGCAGGTGGTGAAGGTGTCTGATAGTAGACATGCAGGTGGTGAAGGTGTCTGATAGTATACATGCAGGTGGTGAAGGTGTCTGATAGTAGACATGCAGGTGGTGAAGGTGTCTGATAGTAGACATGCAGGTGGTGAAGGTGTCTGATAGTAGACATGCAGGTGGTGAAGGTCTCTGATAGACATGTAGCTGGTGAAGGTGTCTGATAGTAGACATGCAGGTGGTGAAGGTGTCTGATAGACATGTAGCTGGTGAAGGTGTCTGATAGTAGACATGCAGGTGGTGAAGGTGTCTGATAGTATACATGCAGGTGGTGAAGGTCTTGATAGTAGAATGTAGGTGGTGAAGGTGTCTGATAGTAGACATGCAGGTGGTGAAGGTGTCTGATAGTATACATGCAGGTGGTGAAGGTCTCTGATAGTAGACATGTAGGTGGTGAAGGTGTCTGATAGTAGACTGTAGCTGGTGAAGGTGTTGATAGTAGACATGCAGGTGGTGAAGGTCTCTGATAGTAGACATGTAGGTGGTGAAGGTGTCTGATAGAGACATGCAGGTGGTGAAGGTGTCTGATAGTAGACATGCGGTGGTGAAGGTGTCTGATAGTAGGGCATGTAGCTGGTGAAGGTCTCTGATAGTAGACATGCAGGTGGTGAAGGTCTCTGATAGTAGACATGCAGGTGGTGAAGGTCTCTGATAGTAGACATGTAGGTGGTGAAGGTGTCTGATAGTAGACATGCAGGTGGTGAAGGTGTTGATAGTAGACATGTAGCTGGTGAAGGTCTCTGATAGTAGACATGCAGGTGGTGAAGGTCTCTGATAGTAGACATGCAGGTGGTGAAGGTGTCTGATAGTAGACATGTAGCTGGTGAAGGTCTCTGATAGTAGACATGCAGGTGGTGAAGGTCTCTGATAGTAGACATGCAGGTGGTGAAGGTCTCTGATAGTAGACATGCAGGTGGTGAAGGTCTCTGATAGTAGACATGCAGGTGGTGAAGGTCTCTGATAGACATGTAGCTGGTGAAGGTCTCTGATAGTAGACATGCAGGTGGTGAAGGTCTCTGATAGACATGTAGCTGGTGAAGGTCTCTGATAGTAGACATGTAGGTGGTGAAGGTCTCTGATAGTAGACATGCAGGTGGTGAAGGTCTCTGATAGACATGTAGCTGGTGAAGGTCTCTGATAGTAGACATGTAGGTGGTGAAGGTCTCTGATAGTAGACATGCAGGTGGTGAAGGTCTCTGATAGACATGTAGCTGGTGAAGGTCTCTGATAGTAGACATGTAGGTGGTGAAGGTCTCTGATAGTAGACATGCAGGTGGTGAAGGTCTCTGATAGTAGACATGCAGGTGGTGAAGGTCTCTGATAGTAGACATGCAGGTGGTGAAGGTCTCTGATAGTAGACATGCAGGTGGTGAAGGTCTCTGATAGTAGACATGCAGGTGGTGAAGGTCTCTGATAGTAGACATGCAGGTGGTGAAGGTCTCTGATAGTTTGACATGTAGGTGGTGAAGGTGTCTGATAGTAGACATGCAGGTGGTGAAGGTGTCTGATAGTAGACATGTAGCTGGTGAAGGTCTCTGATAGTAGACATGCAGGTGGTGAAGGTCTCTGATAGTAGACATGCAGGTGGTGAAGGTCTCTGATAGTAGACATGCAGGTGGGTGAAGGTCTCTGATAGACCATGTAGCTGGTGAAGGTGTCTGATAGTAGACATGCAGGTGGTGAAGGTTCTCTGATAGACATTTTAAGCTGGTTTAAGGTGTTCTGATAGGGAGACATGTTAGCTGGTGAAGGGTCTCTGATAGTAGACATGTAGGTGGTGAAGGTCTTGATAGTAGACATGCAGGTGGTGAAGGTCTCTGATAGACATGTAGCTGGTGAAGGTCTCTGATAGTAGACATGTAGCTGGTGAAGGTGTCTGATAGTAGACATGCAGGTGGTGAAGGTCTCTGATAGTAGACATGCAGGTGGTGAAGGTCTCTGATAGTAGACATGCAGGTGGTGAAGGTCTCTGATAGACATGTAGCTGGTGAAGGTCTCTGATAGTAGACATGTAGCTGGTGAAGGTGTCTGATAGTAGACATGCAGGTGGTGAAGGTCTCTGATAGTAGACAGGGAGGTGGTGAAGGTCTTTTGATAGACATGTAGCTGGTGAAGGTCTCTGATTAGACATGTAGCTGGTGAAGGTGTCTGATAGTAGACATGCAGGTGGTGAAGGTCTCTGATAGGGGAGACATGCAGGTGGTGAAGGTTCTGATAGTAGACATGTAAGCTGGTGAAGGTGTCTGATAGTAGACATGCAGGTGGTGAAGGTCTCTGATTTGTAGACATGCAGGTGGTGAAGGTGTCTGATAGTAGACATGCAGGTGGTGAAGGTCTCTGATAGTAGACATGCAGGTGGTGAAGGTCTCTGATAGTAGACCTTGCAGGTGGTGAAGGTGTCTGATGTAGACATGTAGCTGGGAAGGTGTTGATAGTAGACATGTAGCTGGTGAAGGTGTCTGATAGTAGACATGCAGGTGGTGAAGGTCTCTGATAGTAGACATGTAGCTGGTGAAGGTGTCTGATAGTAGACATGCAGGTGGTGAAGGTCTCTGATAGTAGACATGCAGGTGGTGAAGGTCTCTGATAGACATGTAGCTGGTGAAGGTCTTGATAGTAGACATGCAGGTGGTGAAGGTCTCTGATAGACATGTAGCTGGTGAAGGTCTCTGATAGTAGACATGTAGGTGGTGAAGGTCTCTGATAGTAGACATGCAGGTGGTGAAGGTCTTTTGATAGACATGTAGCTGGTGAAGGTCTCTGATAGTAGACATGTAGGTGGTGAAGGTCTCTGATAGTAGACATGCAGGTGGTGAAGGTCTCTGATAGACATGAGCTGGTGAAAGGGCTCTGATAGTAGACATTTTAGGTGGTGAAGGTCTCTGATTTGTAGACATGCAGGTGGTGAAGGTCTCTGATGTAGACATTTCAGGTGGTGAAGGTCTCTGATAGTGACATGCAGGTGGTGAAGGTCTCTGATAGTAGACATGCAGGTGGTGAAGGTCTCTGATAGTAGACATGCAGGTGGTGAAGGTCTCTGATAGTAGACATGCAGGTGGTGAAGGTCTCTGATAGTAGACATGTAGGTGGTGAAGGTGTCTGATAGTAGACATGCAGGTGGTGAAGGTGTCTGATAGTAGACATGTAGCTGGTGAAGGTCTCTGATAGTAGACATGCAGGTGGTGAAGGTCTCTGATAGTAGACATGCAGGTGGTGAAGGTCTCTGATAGTAGACATGCAGGTGGTGAAGGTCTCTGATAGACATGTAGCTGGTTGAAGGTGTCTGATGTAGACATGCAGGTGGTGAAGGTCTCTGATAGACATGTAGCTGGTGAAGGTGTGATAGTAGACATGTAGCTGGTGAAGGTTCTTGATAGTAGACATGTAGGTGGTGAAGGTGTCTGATAGTAGACATGCAGGTGGTGAAGGTCTCTGATAGACATGTAGCTGGTGAAGGTGTCTGATAGTAGACATGTAGCTGGTGAGGTGTCTGATAGTAGACATGCAGGTGGTGAGGTCTCTGATAGTAGACATGCAGGTGGTGAAGGTCTCTGATAGTAGACATGCAGGTGGTGAAGGTCTCTGATAGACATGTAGCTGGTGAAGGTCTCTGATAGTAGACATGTAGCTGGTGAAGGTGTCTGATAGTAGACATGCAGGTGGTGAAGGTCTCTGATAGTAGACATGCAGGTGGTGAAGGTCTCTGATAGACATGTAGCTGGTGAAGGTCTCTGATAGTAGACATGTAGCTGGTGAAGGTGTCTGATAGTAGACATGCAGGTGGTGAAGGTCTCTGATAGTAGACATGCAGTGGTGAAGGTCTCTGATAGTAGACATGTAGCTGGTGAAGGTGTCTGATAGTAGACATGCAGGTGGTGAAGGTCTCTGATAGTAGACATGCAGGTGGTGAAGGTGTCTGATAGTAGACATGCAGGTGGTGAAGGTCTCTGATAGTAGACATGCAGGTGGTGAAGGTCTCTGATAGTAGACATGCAGGTGGTGAAGGTGTCTGATAGTAGACATGTAGCTGGTGAGGTGTCTGATAGTAGACATTTTAGCTGGTGAAGGTGTCTGATAGTAGACATGCAGGTGGTGAAGGTCTCTGATAGTAGACATGTAGCTGGTGAAGGTGTCTGATAGTAGACATGCAGTGGTGAGGTCTCTGATAGTAGACATGCAGGTGGTGAAGGTCTCTGATAGTAGACATGCAGGTGGTGAAGGTCTCTGATAGTAGACATGTAGCTGGTGAAGGTGTCTGATAGTAGACATGTAGCTGGTGAAGGTGTCTGATAGTAGACATGCAGGTGGTGAAGGTCTCTGATAGTAGACATGTAGCTGGTGAAGGTGTCTGATAGTAGACATGCAGGTGGTGAAGGTCTCTGATAGTAGACATGCAGGTGGTGAAGGTCTCTGATAGTAGACATGTAGCTGGTGAAGGTCTCTGATAGTAGACATGCAGGTGGTGAAGGTGTCTGATAGTAGACATGTAGCTGGTGAAGGTGTCTGATAGTAGACATTGTAGCTGGTGAAGGTGCTGATAGTAGACATGCAGGTGGTGAAGGTCTCTGATAGTAGACATTTCAGGTGGTGAAGGTCTCTGATAGTAGACATGCAGGTGGTGAAGGTCTCTGATAGTAGACATGCAGGTGGTGAAGGTCTCTGATAGTAGACATGTAGCTGGTGAAGGTGTCTGATAGTAGACATGCAGGTGGTGAAGGTGTCTGATAGTAGACATGCAGGTGGTGAAGGTCTCTGATAGTAGACATGTAGCTGGTGAAGGTGTCTGATAGTAGACATGCAGGTGGTGAAGGTCTCTGATAGTAGACATGTAGCTGGTGAAGGTCTCTGATAGTAGACATGTAGCTGGTGAAGGTGTCTGATAGTAGACATGCAGGTGGTGAAGGTCTCTGATAGTAGACATGTAGGTGGTGAAGGTGTCTGATAGTAGACATGCAGGTGGTGAAGGTGTCTGATAGTAGACATGCAGGTGGTGAAGGTCTCTGATAGTAGACATGTAGGTGGTGAAGGTGTCTGATAGTAGACATGCAGGTGGTGAAGGTCTCTGATAGTAGACATGTAGGTGGTGAAGGTGTCTGATAGTAGACATGCAGGTGGTGAAGGTGTCTGATAGTAGACATGCAGGTGGTGAAGGTGTCTGATAGTAGACATGCAGGTGGTGAAGGTCTCTGATAGTAGACATGTAGGTGGTGAAGGTGTCTGATAGTAGACATGCAGGTGGTGAAGGTCTCTGATAGTAGACATGCAGGTGGTGAAGGTGTCTGATAGACATGCAGGTGGTGAAGGTCTGTGATAGTAGACATGTAGGTGGTGAAGGTGTCTGATAGTAGACATGCAGGTGGTGAAGGTGTCTGATAGTAGACATGCAGGTGGTGAAGGTCTCTGATAGTAGACATGTAGCTGGTGAAGGTGTCTGATAGTAGACATGCAGGTGGTGAAGGTCTCTGATAGTAGACATGTAGGTGGTGAAGGTGTCTGATAGTATGACATGCAGGTGGTGAAGGTCTCTGATAGTAGACATGCAGGTGGTTTAAGGTCTCTGATAGTAGACATGCAGGTGGTGAAGGTCTCTGATAGTAGACATGCAGGTGGTGAAGGTCTCTGATAGTAGACATGCAGGTGGTGAAGGTGTCTGATAGTAGACATGCAGGTGGTGAAAGGGCTCTGATAGTAGACATGTAGCTGGTGAAGGTCTCTGATAGTAGACATGCAGGTGGTGAAGGTCTCTGATAGTAGACATGTAGGTGGTGAAGGTGTCTGATAGTAGACATGCCAGGTGGTGAAGGTCTCTTGATAGTAGACATGCAGGTGGGTGAAGGTCTCTGATAGTAGACATGCAGGTGGTGAAGGTCTCTGATAGTAGACATGCAGGTGGTGAAGGTCTCTGATAGTAGACATGCAGGTGGTGAAGGTGTCTGATAGTAGACATGCAGGTGGTGAAGGTCTCTGATAGTAGACATGCAGGTGGTGAAGGTCTCTGATAGTAGACATGCAGGTGGTGAAGGTGTCTGATAGTAGACATGCAGGTGGTGAAGGTCTCTGATAGTAGACATGCAGGTGGTGAAGGTGTCTGATAGTAGACATGCAGGTGGTGAAGGTCTCTGATAGTAGACATGCAGGTGGTGAAGGTGTCTGATAGTAGACATGCAGGTGGTGAAGGTCTCTGATAGTAGACATGCAGGTGGTGAAGGTCTCTGATAGTAGACATGCAGGTGGTGAAGGTCTGTAATAGCAGACATGCAACTGGTGAAGATCGTTGCAAGTACGTATACTTGTAAGATAAATTACTACGGACAAGCTAATTGATTTCCTTATGAGCATTTCTCCAGAAAATAAATTGAATTTCGGAGAAATTTGTACACGTTATTGCTGGCCACAGTTATATCCGAGAAATATACCTTATTACCGGTCACGGGAACATCAGAGTTATATATACCTTATTACCGTCTCGTGTGTAATGCTATTAAGGTAAGGAGGGAGGGAGGGAAGGGGCTGACAGGCCCGGCACCGTCGTGCTGACGTTGTCAAAACAACGAGGATCAAGCAGCTCGATTTTGTTGCCAGAGGATTTAGTGCGGTGTTGGTGTTGTTTTGCATATGGGAGAGTTAAACCCGTATGTCTTGAGAGATGAGAGGTATTCTGAGTTGAGGCAAGAAAGACAGGAGTTTACCCCTGCAGTTCCTTGGATCAAGAGCCCTTCGGCAGCCTCAGGTGAGGTGTCTTGATCTGTCTTAATGTTATCCGGAACATTACTGGCTTCATTTACCTCACGTAATTGTGTAAATAATAAAGATAGTGGATAATATTGCTCGAGTTAATTTATAATTGAAAGTTTTATTAAAAATATTTATTGAAAAATTCTGTTCACTTAAATTTTATATTAATTTTATTGAGTTGTCTTCACATTGTAAATTCTCTTTCAAATTTTATTGTTTATTTAGTAGAGAACTTTACTTGGAGCAAACTGGACAAGTACATCCACCAAGTGTCAGATCAACCAGGCTGTGGTGGATATGTGGGCCCACAGGTATATCACAAGAATGTAATACTACATATATATATATATATATATATATATATATATATATATATATATATATATATATATATATATATATATGTATGTATATATATATATATATAAACACACCAGGTAGCTACTTTATCAGGTACTGTAAACATTTCTTAGAGATCCTGGTCCATGTTGACATGATAGCATCCCACACTTGCTGCAGATTTGTCAGCTGCGAATCTGCCTTTCTACCACACCCCAATGATTAATGCTAGATTCTCGCCCTACCATCTGTATGTCACAGCGTAAATCGCAATTCGTCAGACCAGGCGACGTTTTTCCAGTCTTCAGCTGTCCAGTTTTGGTGAGCCTGTGCCCACTGTAGCCTCAGTTTAGTATTCTTAATTGACAGGAGTGGAACTCGGTACGGTCTGCTGCTGTATCCCATCCACTTCACTGTTTAATGTATTGTGTGTTCAGAGATGCTCTTCAGCATAATATTGTTGTAACGTGTGGTTATTTAAATTACTGCCACCTCTTTGTCGGCTTGAACCAGTCTAGTCATTCTCCTCTGACCTCTCTCATTAACAAGGAGTTTTCATCCACAAAACTGCTGCTCGCCGGATGTTCTTTGTTTTTCACATTTCCTGCAAACTCTAGAGATTGTTGTGTGTGAAATTCTCAGATCAGCAGTTTCTAAGATACTGAAACCACACCATCTGACACCAACAATCATTGTACGGTCAAAGTCACTTAGATTACCTTTCTTCCCTATTATGATGTTTGGTCTAAACAACTGAACCTTTTGACCATGTCTGCCTGTTTTTAGACACTAAGGTGCTTCAAGCTCATTGGATATTTACATTAACGAGCAGGTGTGCAAGTGTACCTAATAAAGTGCCCACCGAGTGCACATATGTAATATCAATTTCGTTAACTGTTTAAGTTGTCGTCTTTGCATCCCATTAAAAACGGCATATATAAAATTGCATTTTTTAATGGGGGAGGGAAAGTGGTTTTTTGCTCATTATCGCTAAATTTATGGATCAGTTCATTGATGGATCGCAGACTTTTGTATTGCTATTTTTTGGATGATGGAATTGTTTCTTGGGAGAGAGAGAGGGAGAGACTCTCCAGTGAAATGCCATTGTATAATTATAACCTGTATACAGTTTAGTAACTGCTTGCCTGCACTTACCATCCACCCTCTGCTGCCCGCCGCCCACTACCTGCCACCCATCACCTACCGCATACGACCTATCACCCACCACTCCTCTTCCTATCTCCCCCCACCCCCCCCCCCGCGCCCACAACCTGCCACCCATCACCCGGTAGACCACTTTCAGCACTCCTGCCATCTGGGTTACGGAGCATAAAGCTGTGTGGAAAAGCTCCTGGGTTATGTGTGGGTTAACGTTAGCGCCAGCAACACTTAATAACTGGTATATATCATTAATGAAAAAAACACCTTTCATGGCACATGGTGGTAATTCAAATCGCTTGTGTTTTCTGGCCTAGAGTATTCTTCAGTGGTGAGTGTTACATTCAAGGCAGGTGAGATATCAGAAGTGGATTAAGTACAGAGATCATTTACGACCTGAATAGAGCCAATAAATTACTGTGAACGTCCCAGAGAGGAAAAATACGTATTATATACGTGGAAGGTGCTAGAGGGTCTAGTCCCAAATATTCACACACTGCTATAACAGCATACTGGGTGAATGATATGAGAGAAGATGTAAACTAAATCCAGTGAATAGCAGGGGAGCCGTAGGCACAATTCGAAAATATTTTTTATCAACATTCATGGTCCCAGACTATTCAAAGTCGTACCAGAAGATACCACAAAAACACCCGCGAATGGCAATCCAACCAGGCTGTGATACATATGTGGGCCAGCGGGACGCCAGCAGCAACAGCCTGGTTGACTAGGCAAGCACCTGACAAGCCTAGCTCAGGGCCGGGTTCCGGGAGTAGAAAAACTCTGGAAATCAATCAAAGGTATATTAAAATTAAAGATATGTTGTGACGTTGACGTGCAGCCAGAGGTTAGTGTTGAAGTTTGATAGTAGAGGTGGGATGGGTGGTGTTGAGATAGGAAGGAATGAAGGATGTGAAGTAGAGGAGTAGAAGGAAGAAGGTAGGGGGTGAGGAGAGAATGAATGGGAGAGAGGGAGATAGGAGGAAGGAGAGAGATGTATGATGGATGGTTACACCTGAACCCGGAAGTGAACTACACCAGCACCTCTCTGATGACTTACCTACCTACCTGCCCACCCAATCTACTTACCTACCTACCTGCCCACCCAATCTACTCACCAGCCCATTCGCCCACCAGCCCAATCGCCCCACTTGACCATCTGCTCACATGTCCACCCACCCTCCTTCCCACTACTTTCCCACCCACCACCTCCCCAAAACGACTAGTGATTTACTAAATGTGAAAGAAATGATGGAAGAGAGGGGACCAAAAAAGAATTGTACCACCCTGGGCAACACGGTTTTGGAGCGGGTCGCTCCAAAACCGTGTTGCCCACTTTTACGATAGTCTAGAATGCACTGCCAGAATGTAGATGTAGACTTTGCAAAAGCCTTCGACAGCTGTATTCACGGCTCAGTAACACACAATATGCGTGCAAAGGAATAACAAGTCGGATGTAAAGTGTAATAGTGACCAAGGTATAAATCAGAGGCAGCCATAGTAAAAAGCTGTTCCTCAAGGTGACCAGTTGGGCTGTGGTTAGTGCATCGGTTTGCGTGCTGCCATCAGTAACAGCCTGGTTGATCTACCGCGAGGCCTGGTCACGGTCCGGGCCGCGGGGGCGTTGACCCCCGGATCACCCTCCAGGTAAGATACACTAATTCTCTTTCGCATTCTCATGTCCAACGTGAAGACGTAAATCATAAACTGTCAGCCTTTGCAGACGAGGACACAACACATCTCCAAGTTGACGTAAATCAGGTCTCGCAGTTGGCTACGGAAATAATATGTTTCCGGAGGAGAAATTTCCGTTACTCCGCTATGGAAAGGTGTATATAACAAATTCAAACATGTCTATAGAGCGGAAGAGGAATATGAGGAACGTATGAGTGATAATGTCAGATCTTATAGTCATGGATCCAACGATGTTGCTAACACAAACTCAGGGAAATTGATAAATTAGATTTAAAGAACTTTTAAAACAAGAGATACGTTTTTCTTTCTCTAGAGTGGAACATTGCTTCACACCAACAGCCCACTTTAAAGTGGGCGAAATCGCAGAACTAAAGAATGTACAGAGAACTTTCACTGCACTGCATGTACGGTATAAGTTCAATCAAGCACCTACATCAATATTATCGCATGAAGTCCCTCTCTGGAATGTAGGAGTAAATATATCGCGAGAGAAAGAGGCTCGACAGACGGTGCATAATACCTCCAGTGGAAGGCAGGGTGTACTAACACATAACTCAGTAAGTGCAGTTAGCTCCAACAGCCTAGTTAATTAGGGCATTCACTAGGAGGCCTGGTCTGGGACCTGCCCACGAGGACGGGGCCCCCCCCCCCGAATCATCATCAGGTATCCTTCGGGTTCGGTTAAGGGAAGGAAGGATGAAGGAATATGAGGGAGTATTTTAGTGCAGAAACTGAAGGAGGAAGGTAAATGATAACCACCGTATTAAAGATAAAGAAAATGAGGATAAATAAGGTAGGAAACAAAAAAGTAATGATAAGAAAGGTTGGACTTAAATTTAAAGATTTAATGAAATAATATTATGAAGAAAATGCTCGTCATTTAAGCTTGAAAAATAAGGTAGAAAATAAATTAAAATTTTTCCCCCAGGGTGCAGGAGATAAGAAATATAATTTATTAACCGGAGACACGAGCAATGATGATAAATTGGCGGGGCAAGGAAGGAGACTGATAAGTTACATCAGGATCAGCAGTTAACCCCAGGCCGGGCTGCCACGATAGACAAACTCTCGATACCAGTCACAGGTAAATACAGCTTAAAGAGTATTATCCGTCTGTGTTATCCATCCTTCATGCGCCTTTCTGCTTCCTCCTCGACCTCATCCGTTTTTAATTCTGTCCGGTGTTTTATTTTGTCCGGTCATATGCAATGTGCACGTATGTGCTACCAGCAACAATATGAAATTTATGTAATATATAAACAAACTAGGGAACGGGTGGGGTTTGAACCCATGGCGAGTGAGTCTTTCAAACCCCACCCGTTCCTTGGCTTGTTTGCAATGGTGTTATTACGAGTTCGTGAGTTATGTAACATTTATGTAGTGTTTATAGAGGTAAAATGTAGAATGCGTATAAAGCAGTGTTGTTTCGCTGATTTGTGTTTGCAGTTATGGAGACATAGTTCCTGGTCCCGTGTTTTAGATCACTTTGAATGGACGCACTGACTTCTTGTCTCTGGGCCTTATCATGTCTGTTCTTGAAGCTGTGTATCGAGTTTGCCTCCAAACATTGACAATAAGGAAATGGGTGAAATGCTGAAGTCACAGTCCGACTCTGTATTCAGTGAACCACTCATCAATCTAGTAGGCGAGAAAGGTACATAATAATTTGCATCTGGAAAATCCTGGAAGGACTGGTCCCAAACTTGAACACAGAAATCAATCCATATGGCAACAAGAGACTTGGCAGAATGTGCAAAATCCATCCAATAAAAGGGAGAGGCGCGACGAGTACACACAGTCCAACATAGACACTACAAGGTTAAATCCAGCATGAACCACTTGTACAGTGTATGTTGTCTCCCTCTCACTCTTATCTGCTCCCCATACAAAGACCCCTCTGTACCCCCACAAAGATTCCCCTGTACCCCCACAAAGACCCCTCTGTACCCCCACAAACATTCCTCTGTACCCCCACAAAGACCCCTCTGTACCCCCACAAGGACCCCTCTGTACCCCCACAAGGACCCCTCTGTACCCCCACAAACACCCTCTGTACCCCCACAAACACCCCTCTGTACCCCCACAAACACCCCTCTGTACCCCACAAAACCCCTCTGTACCCCCACAAACACCCCTCTGTACCCCCACAAACACCCCTCTGTACCCCCACAAACACCACCTGTACCCCACAAACACCCACCTGTACCCCACAAACATCCCTCTGTACCCCCACAAACACCCCCTCTGTACCCCCACAAACACCCCCTCTGTACCCCACAAACACCCTCTCTGTACCCCACAAACACCCTCTGTACCCCCACAAACACCCTCTCTGTACCCCCACAAACACCCCCTCTGTACTCCCACAAATACCCCTCCGTACCCCCACAAACACCCTCACAACACCCTTCTGTATCCCCACAAACACCCACCTGTACCCCACAAACACCCCTCTCTGTACCCCCACAAACACCCTCTTTGTACCCCCACAAACACCCCCTCTGTACCCCACAAACACCACCTGTACCCCCACAAACACCCCTCTGTACCCCCACAAACACCCCTCTGTATCCCCACAAACACCCACCTGTACCCCACAACACCCCTCTGTATCCCCACAAACCCACTCTGTACCCCACAAACACCCTCTTTGTACCCCCACAAACAACCCCCTCTGTACCCCCACAAACACCCCTCTGTACCCCACAAACACCCCTCTGTATCCCCCAAACACCCTCTGTACCCCCACAAACACCCCCTGTATCCCCACAAACACCCACTGTACCCCCACAAACACCCTCTTTGTACCCCCACAAACACCCCCCCTGTACCCCCACAAACACCCCTCCGTACCCCCACAAACACCCCTCCGTACCCCCACAACACTCTCAGCAATCATGGCTTGACTCCTGTGTCCAGCTCTCTCCCCTACAAATTGAATTTTTGGCGGGAGGGGCTTAAAATGTTCACAATCCTTTATCCCATTGTCGGAAACTTTATTTTTTCCGTGTCAGGTGGGAACCAATCAGCCTCAACCAGGCTACGAGTCATACAATATTCTTCTTGCCACGTGGGTTGTAAGAGAGAGAAACAGTTTTACCTACATGGCCCGAATTGCTTCCTTTTGGCACCCAGGTTGAGCTCAGTTACTTCCTAGCACACCACACACACACACAGCCTCGCCTCAAAGTTTTATTCTTCTGTTTACTTGGAGTCTACCTGGAGAGTGTTCTCAGGGTCAACGCCCTGGCAGCCCGGTCCCAGACAAGGCCTCCTTGTGGATGACCTAATCAACAGGCTGATGATCGTAACCACACGAAGTCCAACATGAGCATTACAGCCCGACTGATCAGAGACCGATTTGAGAAACTTGTCCAGTTTTTTTCTTGAAGATAGCCAGGAGTTTGTTGTAATACCCCGTATGAATGAAGGGAGGACGTTGAAAAGTCTTGGTCCCTTCACACTTACTGTGTTATTCTTCAGTGTACTCATCGCACCTCTGCTTTTCCTCTTACTTCATGGGGAGGATTTGTGTGTGCAGATTAGGGACCAATTCTAGAATTTTCCAAGTGTAGATTATTATGTATCCCTATCGCCTAGGTTTCAAGGAGAACATTTTGAGGGACTTCGTACGTTCTAAGTAATGTAGGTGCTTGACTGAATCTGTGCGGACAGTGAAGGTTCTCTGCACATTCTTCAGGTCTGCAATTTCGCCTGTCTTGAAGATAACTGTTAGAATACAGCATTACTCCAGCCTAGAGAGAACAAGCAACTTAAAGATCATCATCACTGACTTGGCATTCCTTGTTTTGAAGGTTCTAGTTATCCAGCCTATCATTTTTCCTTTCTCGCACAAAATATATTCTGAAAATATTTTTTTACATTATGTTTGCAGAAAAGTATTACTTTTGATTCATTTTATTTCATATTATTCATATCACCAAGTGGGATTCCGTTAAGTGCTTGCCTAATTATATTATTTCATATTATCATTTCGCTAGAGTTTTCGTATATATCTTGAGAACAGCTCACCCACTCGGTTTCAGATTTTGAAGACTGGTTTACTGTAGCTAGTGAAAGATTTATACAACTATTAGCACGTGCAAATACCCTCGGGTCAAATTTTTATAATCATTTCTATATTTGGTTTCTGCACGATAAGTTGAGAGAGCTTCTTCTGACACGAGTATGTCGTCCTCAGAAGGTTGGCGTGTTTACTGCAGGTGGAAATTTACCTTTTTTTTTAAAAATAGTGTAGCATTTTATCTGTGAAATATCTTGAGAATGTATCCTCTGAACGACTTCAATCATTAATAACTGGGGCATCTTATGGAGAGGGCAGTACCCAGGAAGTTTAGTCTTTGTAGATGCTGATTTGCCAGGTTCCTGACATAAACTTGGAAGCGTTGGATTCTGGGCAAGAACTGGAGAATGCTTCAGAGGAAGTTTTGCATTGGTTTTGGGTTGTGCAAGGTCAATTTTTTCAAAAATAACTCGACTTATGCACTGAAGGATCTTTCTTCTGATTGGTTTCCGGTCTTAAAGACAGACCTGTCTTAATTTGAGAAATTTTTAATTGATCTTGGACTTTGTAGGTGTTAATTTGCTAGTTTCTTTCAAGAAACTTCGAAAAGAAGGAAAAGGCACAATAACATGACTGGAACAGTACACAACCCTCACATAGCAGAGAAGACCTTATGACTACGTTTCGGTCCGACTTGGATCATTTATAAAGTCGGACCGAAACGTGGTCGTAACCTCCACTCTCCCCTGTGCGGGTTATTTGTGTAAACTCCAAAAAAATTAAATCTTGATTTTCATGTGGTAATTTGTGAATGCCTCATCCGAACGGTTTGAAACTTTGAACGCTGATAACGTGCGAATGCAACTTGTGAGCTACTTCAAGCGTAGGCTGGACTCTTGGTGTATCTTGGAATAGTGATATGTTTTGAGATAACTAGAGATTGTCTCTTTTGTCTTCAAATATTCGGTACTGATATATAATTGCATTTGAAACTTACGCCGCACTCCGTACTGTTCCTTTTGCGCGCATTGAGGTAGAGGGGGCTGGGCTTACGGGACACTGGGCTACCTTTCTCGGTTATCGCACAGTGACCGAAACACAGCTAGGTGATAACTCCTTTATATCTCTGTGCAATGTACTGTCTTCAACATTCACTATGCTGTATCTTCAACATCCACTATGCTGTATCTTCAACATCCACTATGCTGTATCTTCAAACTTCACTATGCTGATAATCTCAATCCACTATGCTGTATCTTCACATCCCTATGCTGGTTCTTCAACTCCCTATGTGTATCTTCAACATCCACTTATGTTGTACGATCAACATTGCACATATGTCTTCACTCCACTATGCTGTATTTCAACATCACTTGCGTATGTTAACATCCACTATGCTGTATTCATCATTCACATTACGCTTCACATCCAGCTTCTGTATCTCTCATTCACCATATGGTTAAATCCACTAGGCGTCTTACATCACTATGCTGTCTATCCATTCACTACGTCTCACATCCACTATGCTGTATTTAACATTCACTAGTGTTTCAACATCCATATGCTGTATCTTCAACTCATTGCTGTATGTTCAACATCCACTATGCTGTATCTTCAACATCCACTATGCTGTATCTTCAACATCCACTATGCTGTATCTTCATCATTCACCATACTGTCTTCAACATCCACTATGCTGTATCTTCAACATCCACCATGCTGTCTTCAACATCCACTATGCTGTATCTTCAACATCCACTATGCTGTATCTTCAACATCCACTATGCTGTATCTTCATCATTCACATCTGCTCACATCACTTGCTGTATCTTCAACATCCACTATGCTGTATCTTCATCATCACTATACTGTCTTCAACATCCACTATGCTGTATCTTCAACATCCACTATGCTGTATCTTCAACATCCACTATGCTGTATCTTCATCATTCACCATACTGTCTTCAACATCCACTATGCTGTATCTTCAACATTCACCATACTGTCTTCAACATCCACTATGCTGTATCTTCAACATTCACCATACTGTCTTCAACATCCACTATGCTGTATCTTCATCATTCACCATACTGTCTTCAACATCCACTATGCTGTATCTTCAACATCCACTATGCTGTATCTTCATCATTCACCATACTGTCTTCAACATCCACTATGCTGTATCTTCAACATCGGACCGTCATTGCCTGCATATCCGCTTACCTGGGTATCTGCCTCACGAGTCGAATTGCCAGCTAATGAACTGGTGGCCACTGTGTGTGTGTGTGTGTGTGTGTGTGTGTGTGTGTGTGTGTGTGTGTGTGAGCGCGTGTGTGCGCTTGTGCGTGTGCTTGCGTGCGTGCTCGGGTGCTCATTGATTTGTGTTTGCGGGGGTCAGTACTTAGCTCTTGGTCCCGCCTACTAGACCAACTTGATCGGCATCACTAACTTCTGACCTTTAGGGCCCTATCGTATCTACTCTTGAATATGTGTGCATTGAGTTTACCTCCACCACTGCCTCAACCAACACTTTCTACTTTTCAGCCGCCGCCCTGAGACTAAAGAAATACTTACATCTCCGTGACCAGGACCCAGGACATATGTCCTTGATCATGGTCTTCTTAATTCAATTCTATCAATTCCTCTTAAGATTTTATAAGTATTAATATTGTCTCCCCTTGTCCTTCTCTCCTCAAAGGTCTTATCTGATCAACCAGGCTGTTTAGTGGTAGCTGTAGGCAGTCCAACGTAGGCACCAAAGCTTGGCTGATAAAGCTCTGACTTGAGGACCTTTATCAAGTTCTCTCTTGAAGGCAGCAAGGGGTCTGGTAATTCACCTTGTGTATAAAGGGAGGGTATTAAAAAATCTTGACCCTCCCTTTACACCTATTATCTTTTAGTGTACTCATGCCACCCCTACTTTTTATTGGAGATACTTTGCACCATTTTCCGAGCCTCTGGCTTTCGTGGAGAGTGATTTGTGTGTGTAGGTTTGGGTCCAGTCCTTCCAGGATTTTCCAGGTGTAAATTATGATGCATCTCTCGCCTACGTTACTGAGAGTTAATGGTTGTCGTGACACCACTTCTGACCCTCGCTGGTTAAGTTGGTCTGAGTAACATGAAACTGTGTATTCTCTTTTCTTCCTCTTCCTCACATACCTCACTTGTCTTCTCGACCACCCATTACTAATATTCTGTTTCAGGTCTCCCTTTTCAGTGACCTCCTTTAGTGTTTCCTACCTTTCAGGTATTCCATAGGCCGCTTAAGGGCTTTTCTCTTTACTACTTTTTTCTGGCTTATGGATTAACCTGGTAGTATACAGTATCAAAATGTTTTGTCTTTCACAATTTAGAAAAATTGCAGTTCGTTCAGCCCTGCCCTTTTCGTTTTTATCTCTGTAAATCTAACACGTAACTCCAGATTTGTTAGGCATGATTTCCTCTCTCTAAAACCCTGCAGGTTCTCTGATAAATTCTTCTCTGTGACCTCTCTCTGATAACCCTCTGAACACCTTATGATATTAGTATGTCAGTTCCGCTGATCTGTTGTTCAGGCTTTCTTGTCAACGTTGATTAGGTTGGTGTGTTGCTGGAGGCGGGAAAGCTACGTGGAGTAGGTGATTGTGTGCTTAATTAACCTGTTTCTTTTTTAATTAAGGCAGCCAGTTTTCCACGAATTACTCTTCATGCATTTCTGTGCTCTAGAAATGGTCAGAGGGTTAGATTTGGTAGTAATATGGTGTGAATATGAGCTAACATAAGTTAGTTAACTTATGTTAGCTCATATTCAGTACAACTCCGTATTTTATTTTCAGCATCGTTTGTATCATATTTTTCTTAGGAACGATGCAAATTTGCAAGATAGGATGGGTTATGAGGGATAAATGATGAGGGACTAGTTCTAAATTTGCCCTCGAAAATCACTCCCTATGAAAGCAAAAAAAAAAATCTGGGCAGGAGATGCAACATCTCCCCAATGAAAAACAAGGGCGCCACGAATACACTAAGAGACAACACAGTAAGTGTCAGGGACCCAAGACTGTTTAACTGCCTCCCAGCATAAAAAGAAGGATTACCAATAGACCCCTGGCTGTCTTCAAGAAGGCGCTGGACAGGGACCTCAAGTCAGTACCTGGTCAGCTGGGTTGTAGCTCGTACATCGGTTTGCGTGCGGCCAACAGTAACAGCCTGTTTGATCAGGCTCTGATCCACCACGAGGCCTGGTCACAGACCGGGCCGCGGGGGCATGGAGAAAGTTTCCTGCGATATTCCATGATAGTACTAGTAGTCAGAGAATTAATGACACCGCCGCCGCCGCCGCCGCCGCCAAAGGATGTTTTTGTAATGTCTTGTAATGTGACTAGTTTCTTCCAACTTTTTCTTGATGCCCTTAACAATGTTCCTGTCTAGCAGGGTCAGATGGTCGCCAAATTTCGTGCCCTAATTTTCGTTGCCCAAACTGGCGGCCCTAAAACATTACCAGATAATCACCAGGTGAGGATCATTCATCTCTTGGCCAATTAAGGTTAATTGTATTGACTCGTCTAAATTAAGGATTTTTTGTGTGTGTGCCGCTCTTTCTGCTTCTCCACCAAGCACTGTCTTTGTTCTTCACTTGTGTTCTTCAGCAGGAAGCACTTTGTTCTTCACTTGTGTTCAAGAAGCACTGTCTTTGTTCTTCATTTGTGTTCTTCAAGAAGCACTGTCTTTGTTCTTCACTTGTGTTCTTCACCACGAAGCATTGTCTTTGTTCTCCAAGAAGCACTTTGTTCTTCACTTGTATTCAAGAGGCTCTTTGTCTAGACTTATGTATTCCAACAAGAGCCTTTGGAGATAAATGGTATAGAATACCGACACGATGGAAAAATACAGGATTTTGTAGTTAAGTGCGTCCTTTTTACTATCTTTCGCCCAAGCACGTGGGCTTATAAGTCACATAGATGTACTTCATGCAGGAGTACTTGAGTCATCCAGAGACTCAACGTATTTCGGAAATGCATACGTCAGCAGATATGGACGTTTAAATGCTGTGTTTTCACACCGAAACTTCTAAAAATTTAATCTTACAGACTGTAGTCTCACCGCCAGACGAAGCATTAGTACTTAGACTTATCGCCAGAAACATCCAAGAGACGCAGACTTATCGTCTCGGATAGACATTCAGAGCAGACTTTGCAGGGAATGTAAGAATCCAGAGACGAGACTCGTTCATGGAAAAGATACCAATGGTAGTAGCAATACCAGTCACGATGGTAAAAACAGTACACAAACAGTATACTGCCAATCATTTGCTTACCAGTAGGACTGATTTCGCACCACCTGCTTTATCATGTGACAAACTCTAAGCATGTTACCTCATGAAGGTGCAGACTAACATCAGAGATCCAAGTAGTATTTCGAGATTACTCACTGTAGCAGCCACCTGCTAGTTGTTCCGCTGGTAGAGAACTCTGCTGTTGTTCAGCCGGTACAGCTCTACACTTGTTAACTGGTTACAGCACTTGCGTTTCCCGCTGGTAGCAAGCCACTCTGCAGTTATGCCGCGTAGCAGCACTTGTGTTATGCCAGCTGGTAGAAGCACACTCTGCTGTTGTTACTGAGCAGCAGACTTGACTGTTCGTCCAGGGAGCAAGACACTTGCTGTGTTCAGCTGGTAGCAGCCGACTCGCTGTTGCCATGGTAAGCAGCCACTTGATGTACAGATGTAGCAACCATCATCGGTTACACAGGTACAAGCCAAGCGTGTTCACTGGTAGCAGCACTCTATTTTCTTCCAGCTGTAGGACTGATATCTGCATCTCTGTTTCTCGACTGAAAAGCCCTCTAGTGTTATGCTAGCTGGTCAGCTTGATGTGCCAGCTAATAGCAGAAGCTTGTTGCACTGGTAAGGATGTGGATCCAGCTGGTAGCAGCCACTCTGCTGTTGTTACCAGCTGGTAGCAACCACTCTGCTGTTGTTCCAGCTTGTAGCAGCCACTCTGCTGTTGTTCCAGCTGGTAGCAGCCACTCTGCTGTTGTTCCAGCTGGTAGCAGCCACTCTGCTGTTGTTCCAGCTGGTAGCAGCCACTCTGCTGTTGTTCCAGCTGGTAGCAGCCACTCTGCTGTTATACCAGCTGGTAGCAGCCACTCTGCTGTTATGCCAGCTGGTAGCAGCCACTCTGCTGTTGAGTGTTAAGCATGCTGATAGTTGTTGACCCCGTCTCCAGGTGTCGTCCCAGCTTTAACACAAAGGACGCTCTAATTATTCTTTGCAGAAAGAAAAAACTGCGAAATACACATTTTCTTCGTCCTTTGCGAGTCTCATCAGCGCCGTTGTGATGTGGAAGGTCGAGAAAAGTGCGTGGGATAAATACCAGGTCCCGGTCAAGTTTGTGAAGTTGTTTTATTTTGTTTATCTTTGTGTGTGTGTGTGTGTGTGTGTGTGTGTGTGTGCCTCTACATGTGTGTGTGTATACTTAGCTATTTGTGTTTGCAGGAGTGTGTGTGTTTGCCTCTACATGTGTGTGTGTATACTTAGCTATTTGTGTTTGCAGAAGTCGAATCACAGCTCCTGGCCCCGCCTCTTCGCTGGTCACTACTAGTCCACTGCTCCTGAGCTTTATCGTGTCTCTTGCTAAAGCTTTGTATGGATCCTGCCTCCATAACATCACTTTCAGATCGTTTCACTTCCTGACAACTCTGTGACTGAAGAAATACTAACATCCCTGTAACTCATCTGAGACTTCAACTTCCAGTTGTCCCATCTCTGAAACATACTGTCGCTATGCACATTATCAATTCCTCTCAGTATTTTGTATGCCGTTATCGTGTCCCTCCCCTTATCTCTCCGATCCTCCAGTGTTGTCAGGTTGATTTCCTCTCCTCGTAGGGCATACCCCTTATCTCTGGGACTAGTCTTGTTGCAAACTTTTGCACTCTCTCTAATTTCACGACGTAATTTCTAATTCTGCCATAATTTCCATAAATTTTTTTGCCTAATTTCTGCCATAACATACTGAAGCGAGAGATGGGAGGAAGTGTAAAATAAACCCAATGAGAAGCAGGGGTGCGGTGGGCATAAGAAGGGAACACTGTATCAACATTCGTGGCCCCAGACTAGTCAACATCTTACCAGAAGATATCAGAAAGACTGCTGGTACACGTGTAGAAGTCTTCAAGAGAAACCTGGATAAGTATCCTCACTAGGTGTCAAATCAACCAGACTGTGATGGATATGTGGGGCAGTGGGCCTCCAGCAGCAACAGCCCAGTTGACCAGGCTAGCACCAGACAAGCCTGGCTCCGGGAGTAGTAAGGTTCTCGAAACTCATCAAAGGTATACAAAGGTATCTCTGAAACCCTGCTGGTTATCGTGTATGAGCTCATTCCTATCTAGGTGCTCTACCAGTCTTTTCCTGATAAACTTCTCCATGGTCTGTAGTTTAATGTTACCTTCCTGTCTCCTTAAAGATTGGGACTACATTTGCTGTCTTCCACACCTCAGGTAGTTGCCCTGTTTCGATAGATGGGAAAATTATTGTTAGTGGCACGCACAGCGCTTCTGCTCCCTCTCTCAGGACCCACGGGGAGATGTCCGGTTCCACTGCCATTGAGGTATCTAGCTCACTTAGCAGCCTCTTCACCTCCTCCTCGGTTGTGTGTAGTGTGTCCAGTACTTCTTTGTGTACCCTACCATTCCATACTGTAGTCCACTCTGTCTCCAGTGAAAACACTTCCTTCAACCTCGAGTTTAGCTCTTCACATACTTTGTCGTTTCTTGTGATCTGCACTTCTTCCTTCCTCAGCCTGATTTCCTGGTCCTTGACTGTTGTTTTACTCCTGGTATTGCTGTACAACAGGATTGTGTCAGATTTGGCTTTCGATGCTATATCATTTTCGTATTTACGCTGGGCCTCTCTCCTTATCCATGCATATTCATTTTTGGTTCTTCTACTAGTCTCTTTATTTTCCTGGGTCCTTTATCTTCTATACTTTTTCCATTCTCTAGCACACTTAGTTTTCACCTCTCTACACCTATGGGTGACCCAAGGGCTCGTTCTGGTCTTCCCATTGATTCTGTTGCCCTTATGTACCAACCTCTCCTTCACCCTTTGTGTGTGTGTGTGTGTGTGTGTGTGTGTGTCTATAGTATCATGTTGATGGCGTTTCATGTAAGAAAGGAAGTGACAACTTGTAGTCTAACTGTAGTTGATTTATAACCTGTAGTCTAAAGGGAAACCTCACCGTACTAAGGCAGGGAAACCTCACCGCCCTAAGGTAGAGAAAGTTCACCGTCAGGAGGCAAGGAAACCTCAGCGTCAGGAGGCAGGGAAACCTCACCGTCAGGAGGAAAGGTTTGAAACCTCATCGTCAGGACGAAGGGAAGCCTCACCGTCAAGAGGCAGGGAAACCTCAACGTCAGGATGCAGGGAAACGCTCGTCAGGAGGGAACAAAAGGGCAGGGCTTCATTGATATTCATAGCCACAAATTTGCCAGTCAGCTGACCCGCCTCAAAGGTTCCTTCTCCTGGTCTCAAGACCAATATTACTCTCCCTACCTCCTCCCCCAGGAGCAATATTACTCTCCCTACCTCCTTACAAGAGCAATATTACTTTCCCTACCTCCTCCCAAGAACAATATCACTCTTCCTACCTCCTCCCGGAGCAATATTATTCTCCCTACCTCCTCCCAGAACCAGTATTACTCTCCTCTCCTCCCAGGACCATTATTACTCTCCCTCCTCCCAGGACCAGTATTACTCCTCCTCCATCCTCCCAGGACCAATATTACTCCCCCTTCCTCCCATGACCAATACTAGTCCCTCTCCCTCCCAAGACCTATATTGCTCCCCCTTACTCCTCGCAGGACCAGTATTACTCTCCCTCCCAGAATCAATATAACCCTCCCTCCAAGAACCAATATTATTCTCCCTCCAAGGATCAATATAACTCTCCCTCCCTCCTCCCAGGATCAATATAACTTCCATTACTCTCTTCCCAGGATTAATATCCTCCACTGCCCTCCTCCCAGGATCAATATAACCTCCACTGCCCTCCTCCCAGGATCAATATAACCTCCACTGCCCTCCTCCCAGGATCAATATAACCTCCACTACTCTCCTCCCAGGATCAATATAACCTCCACTACTCTCCTTCCAGGATCAATATAACCTCCACTACTCTCCTCCCAGGATCAATATCCTCCACTACTCTCCTCCCAGGATCAGTATAACCTCCACTACTCTCCTCCCAGGATCAGTATAACCTCCACTGCTCTCCTCCCAGGATCAATATCCTCCACTACTCTCCTCCCAGGATCAGTATAACCTCCACTACTCTCCTCCCAGGATCAGTATAACCTCCATACTCTCCTCCCAGATCAGTATAACCCCACTGCCTCTCCAGATCAATATCCTCCACTACTCTCCTCCCAGGATCAGTATAACCTCCACTACTCTCCTCCCAGGATGAGTATAACCTCCACTACTCTCCTCCCAGGATCAGTATAACCTCCACTACTCTCCTCCCAGGATCAGTATAACCTCCACTGCTCTCCTCCCAGGATCAATATCCTCCACTACTCTCCTCTCAGGATCAATTTCCTCCACTACTCTCCTCCCAGGATCAATATCCTCCGCTACTCTCCTCCCAGGATCAATATCCTCCACTACTCTCCTCTCAGGATCAATTTCCTCCACTACTCTCCTCTCAGGATCAATTTCCTCCACTACTCTCCTCTCAGGATCAATTTCCTCCACTACTCTCCTCCCAGGATCAATATCCTCCGCTACTCTCCTCCCAGGATCAATATCCTCCACTACTCTCCTCCCAGGATCAATATCCTCCACTACTCTCCTCCCAGGATCAATTTCCTCCACTACTCTCCTCCCAGGATCAATATCCTCCACTACTCTCCTCCCAGGATCAATATCCTCCCTAACCACTCTCCTCTCAGGATCAATATCCTCCACTACTCTCCTCTCAGGATCAATATCCTCCACTACCCTCCTCCCAGGATCAGTATAACCTCCACTACTCTCCTCCCAGGATCAGTATAACCTCCACTACTCTCCTCCCAGGATCAGTATAACCTCCACTACTCTCCTCCCAGGATCAATTTCCTCCACTACTCTCCTCCCAGGATCAATATCCTCCACTACTCTCCTCCCAGGATCAATATCCTCCACTACTCTCCTCTCAGGATCAATATCCTCCACTACTCTCCTCTCAGGATCAATATCCTCCACTACTCTCCTCCCAGGATCAGTATAACCTCCACTACTCTCCTCCCAGGATCAGTATAACCTCCACTGCTCTCCTCCCAGGATCAATATCCTCCACTACTCTCCTCCCAGGATCAATTTCCTCCACTACTCTCCTCCCAGGATCAATATCCTCCACTACTCTCCTCTCAGGATCAATATCCTCCACTACTCTCCTCCAGGATCAATATCCTCCACTACTCTCCTCTCAGGATCAATTTCCTCCACTACTCTCCTCCCAGGATCAATATCCTCCGCTACTCTCCTCCCAGGATCCTCTCAGGATCAATATCCTCCACTACCCTCCTCCCAGGATCAGTATAACCTCCACTACTCTCCTCCCAGGATCAGTATAACCTCCACTACTCTCCTCCCAGGATCAGTATAACCTCCACTGCTCTCCTCCTCAGGATTCCCCTATCCTCCAGATCATTACTCACCTCCTCCCAGGATCAATTTTCCTCCCACTACTCTCCTCCCAGGATCAATATCCTCCACTACTCTCCTCTCAGGATCAATTCCTCATACTCTCCACTGATCAATATCTCCTACTCTCCTCAGGATCAATATCCTCCACTACTCTCTCTCCCAGGTATCACATATTTCCTCCACTACTCTCCTCCCAGGATCAATATCCTCCACTACTCTCCTCCCAGGATCAATATCCTCCACTACTCTCCTCCAGGATCAATATCCTCCACTACTCTCCTCTCAGGATCAATTTTCCTCCACTACTCTCCTCCCAGGATCAATATCCTCCACTACTCTCCTCTCAGGATCAATATCCTCCACTACTCTCCTCCCCAGGATCAATATCCTCCACTACTCTCCTCCCAGGATCAATATCCTCCACTACTCTCCTCTCAGGATCAATATCCTCCACTACTCTCCTCCAGGATCAATATCCTCCACTACTCTCCCCAGGATCAATATCCTCCACTACTCTCCTCTCAGGATCAATATCCTCCACTACTCTCCTCTCAGGATCAATTTCCTCCACTACTCTCCTCCAGGATCAATTCCTCCACTACTCTCCTCTCAGGATCAATATCCTCCACTACTCTCCTCCAGGATCAATTCCTCCACTACTCTCCTCCAGGATCAATATCCTCCACTACCTCCTCTCAGGATCAATTCCTCCACTACTCTTTCCTCCAGATCAATTTCCTCACTACTCTCCAGATCAATATCCTCTACTCCTCAGGATCAATCCTCCATACCTCCTCTCAGGATCAATTATCCTCACTACTCCTCTCAAGATCAATTCTCATACTCTCCCAGGATCAATTTAACCTCCACTACTCTCCTCTAGGATCAAGTTTCCTCACTAGCTCTCTCAGGATCAATATGCTCCACTAATTCCTCAGGATCAATTAACCTACTCTCTCTCCAGATCAATACCTCACTACTCTCCAGGATCAATATAAGCTCCATAACTCTCTCGGTTCAGTATAACTCCACTGGCTCTCCTCCCGGATCAATATCTCCACTACTCGTCTCAGGATCAACTATAACCTCCATAACTTCTCTCTCCATGGATCGATATGAAACCTCACTGATTTCACTCTAGGTCAATTGCTAGCCTTTACGTTCTTCTAGGTTTCATTTTCGATTTTTGTGCAATTCCAATTGATGAAGATTCAGTGAACTTCAATTGATTACTTAGACACAAATTCTGGCGACTTGAAAAGTATGAGCGGGTTACCTGAAGATCCTGTGTATAACGGCCTGCCAAAGTCTTAACTACTGCATCTAGTGGAAGGTTTTATTGATTTTAGGCTGTGTAGGTGCCAATTTGTTACTTATGGAAGAAATTAGGAAATTAGTTGCATATGATATTTACAGTAGTTGCATGTGATATTTAAATTAGTTGCATGCTAGAAATTTTGCCACACCCTGTAGCTACTGTTCCTGTTAAGTAGAGGGATTTAGTTTTGAGGGATATAGAGGATATCTTTCTCGGATCATTAGAGGGGGACTGGGATTATGGGATACCTGGAGTTGCTCCCATTGGTCATCATCCCTGCGACCCGGTCCCAGACCAGGCCTGGGTTCTGCCTTGATATTAGTGTCAGTCGCCCGGCTGATCAGCAACTCTTTTGATGCGTCTCTCGCGTAATCCTCCTCACTCATGAAGGAGAGTGTTGAAAAGTTGTGGTCCCTTTACACTTTTTAAGATGCATCAGCCATTAAATACTGAAGATTTAAAGGGAATAAACATTTCACACTTTGGTTAAATCTGCTTCTACACATTTTATTTTCACTCTCTACCGTCGTAGTATTTTTAACGTTTGAAGTTGTCAGTGGAAGTTCTCCGGGTCATTCCAGGATGCTGGAAATGGGCTCGACAACCTTCCTTGTAGGACACGAACATGCCAGGTGTTCCAAGAATTTACTCCTCGTTACCATACACAGGTGTTTGAATTTTAATGCTGATTGGATGAGGCGTTCTCGAATTATGAGCGAAATAAAATCGAAAAGTTGGAGAATAAAAAAGAAAAAAAATTAAGAAAACTCCTAAAGGTTCCCCTTCGGGGATAATAATAATAATAATAATAATAATAATAATAATAATAATAATAATAAGTGATAATTTATAATGTTAATGAGGTTATTTAAAGTATGATTGGGTTATACTTTTTAGTTAATATTACAGTGTGTTGCTTTTTCCACACCACCAAGCTGTTTTCATTTGCATTAATTTAACACTTGTTAGCCCAGATGTTTTAAGCCGTGTTAGCAAAGCTAAACATGCTTAGAGAATATCATATGCTTGAGCTTGTGTGTACACGGGTGAGACTGAAGCAACAGTTGGCAGGCGCTAAGCAAACACACGCTGGACCACCACGCTAACTCTTAGAGCTGCGTCAGTCTTTCTGGCTGGCTGGTTGACTGGCTGAGTGGCTGGCTGAGTGGCTGGCTGGCTGGCTGGCTGGCTGGCTGGTTCTCCATACACCTGACTACTTGCACGACTGTCCAGTGCAATTTTCCGCCTCGTTTAGGGTCACCTGAGCGTGGACTGCTATTGTCTTGTCCTGGGACCTGACAAGCTGCATTGCGAACCTGACCTGATCCCTTTCAAACCCTCAACTATTTCCCCACCCGTCAGGCTAAGGGAAGCGACCTTGACCCCTGCTAGAGATAGAGGTGAGCGTAACACCCCTTAATCACTCCTATACCTACCTGGCTGCCCTTTCCTACTTGCCTGCTCTCCCCTACCTGGCTGCCCTCCACACACAGCAAGAGAAGGATCAATATCTTGGTCTTGCCACAGGGAATGTGTTCAACACTGGTAACGGAAGCTTCACCAGTCAAGTGCCAGAAGGTTCTCCACCCCCCACCCCCCACAGGTGCCTATGTTAGACTTCGTGCGACCAGCACCAACAACATGGTTGATCAGGTAATCCACCGGGGGGGGCCTGATCTGGGACTGGGCCACGAGGGTGTTGACCCCCGGACCACTTTAGTTAAGTGTGGTGTTTGTGGTCATTTCGTTCGTGTCAGACAACACTGCTGCAACATGGTCTTCCTCTAATGACATTTCAGTCATATGACTAATAATAATAATAATAATAATAATAATAATAATAATCAAGATATCCTAATCAGGAGGATCTCCTTATGAGGAGCATGTGTTTTGTACTAGGAGTTGGGAAGCTATGTTATGTTTATAACTCTCACTCTCACTCTCTCTCTCTCTCTCTCTCTCTCTCTCTCTCTCTCTCTCTCTCTCTCTCTCTCTCTCTCTCTCTCTCTCTCTCTCTCTCTCTCTCTCTTTCTCGCTCTCTTTCTCTCTCTCTCTCTTTCTCTCTCTCCCTTCCTACCTCGGTCTATAAGGTATAAGATCTCGTGGGTAAATAACTTTGGTAATCACAAAACTTAGTTTGCCTTGATGTGTGTAAGTGTTAAGTAGCGTTGTCCTGGATCACTCAGGCTTCACCATAGTACAGTGTACACTTGTGATTTTATCAAGGACATTCTGTGCTTTGTTATATTAGTAATGATTTTATCACGGACGGTGCTGTGCTGTGACTGTTATATTAGTAATGAATATAACACGGACGTTCTGTGCTGTGGCTGTTATTTTAGTAATGATTTTATCAAGGACGTGCTGTACTGTAACTCTTAAATTAGTAATGAATATAACACGGACGTTCTGTGCTGTGGCTGTTATTTTAGTAATGATTTTATCAAGGACGTGCTGTACTGTAACTCTTAAATTAATAATGAATATAACACGGACGTGCTGTGCTGTGACATACATTAGTAATGATATCGAGGACGTGCTGTGCTTTGTTATATTAACAATAATTTTATCACGGACGAGCTGTGCAGTGACTGTTATATTAGTAATGATTTTAACACGAACGTGTTGTGCTGCAGCTCTGTTAAATTAGAAATGAGACACCAGAGAGAAGAGGAAATTCTCCCAGGCTTTTCTACTGCCTTTTTATACACCTTTAAATTATTCCACTAACATTTTTATTTGTGTATTTTTTTACATTTAAAATTTTTTTTTCCTTGTATACAAGGCGATTAAAAACTCTTGCCGATTTTAAATATTTATTAAGAAAAGTGTCAGTGGTGATGTAAAAATTACAATAGGGAAATAAAGTACTTAGAATTGTTATTGGCGATGTTGTGTACAGTGTTGTGTACAGTGTTGTGTACAGTGTTGTGTACAGTGTTGTGTACAGTGTTGTGTACAGTGTTGTGTACAGTGGCTGTTTTTACGTGTTGTGTACAGTGTGTGTGTACAGTGTTGTGTACAGTGTTGTGTACTTACAGTGCTGTGTACAGTGTTGTGTACAGTGTTGTGTACAGTGCTGTGTACAGTGCTGTGTACAGTGTTGTGTACAGTGCTGTGTACAGTGCTGTGTACAGTGCTGTGTACAGTGTTGTTACAGTGTTGGTTGTGTACAGTGTTGTTCTGTGTACAGTGTTGTTTCAGTGTTGTACACTGTGAATGTTGTCTACAGTGTATGTCATCAGTGCTGTGTACAGTGTTGTCTACAGTGTTGTCTACAGTGCTGTGTACAGTGTTGTGTACAGTGTCTACAGTGCTGTGTACAGTGTTGTGTACAGTGCTGTGTACAGAGCTGTGTACATTGTCTACAGTGTTGTCTACAGTGTTGTCTACAGTGCTGTGTACAGTGTTGTGTACAGTGTTGTGTACAGTGCTGTGAACAGTGATGTCAGCAGTGTTGTGTACAGTGTGGTACAGTGTTGTGTACAGTGTTGTGTACAGTGTTGTCTACAGTGTTGTCTACAGTGTTGTCTACAGTGCTGTGTACAGTGCTGTGTACAGTGTTGTCTACGGTGCTGTGTACAGTGCTGTGTACAGTGTTGTCTACAGTGTTGTCTACAGTGCTGCGTACAGTGTTGTCTACAGTGTTGTGTACAGTGCTGTGAACAGTGCTGTGTACAGTGCTGTGTACAGTATTGTCTACAGTGCTGTGTACAGTGCTTGTGTACAGTGCTGTGTACAGTGCTGTGTACAGTGTTGTGAACAGTGCTGTATACAGTGTTGTGTACAGTGTTGTGTACAGTGTTGTGTACAATGCAGTGTACATTGTTGTGTACAGTGCTGTATACAGTGCAGTGTACATTGTGTTGTGTACAGTGCTGTGTACAGTGTGGTGTACAATACTGTGTACAGTGTGGTGTACAGTACTGTGTATAGTGTGGTGTACAGTACTGTGTACAGTGTGGTGTACAGTGGTGTATACAGTGCTGTGTACAGTGTTGTGTACAGTACTGTGTACTGTGATGTGTGCAGTGCTGTGTACAGTGTTGTGTACAGTGTTGTATACAGTGCTATGTACAGCGCTGTGTACCGTGTTATGTACAGTGCTGTGTACAGCGCTGTGTACAGTACTGTGTACATTGTGTACAGTGCTGTGTTCAGTGTTGTGTACAGTCTTGTGTACAGTGCTGTGCACAGTGCTGGGTACATTGTATGCAGTGCTATGTACAGTGCTGCGTAGTGTTTGTACAGTGTTGTGTACAGTGTTGTGTACAGTGTTGTGTACAGTGTTGTGTACAGTGTTGTGTGCAGTACTGTGTACAGTGTTGTGTACAGTGTTGTGTACAGTACTGTGTATAGTGTGGTGTGCAGTACTGTGTACAGTGTTGTGTACAGTGGTGTGTACAGTATTGTGTACAGTGTTGTGTAGAGTGCTGTGTACAGTGTTGTGTACAGTACTGTGTACAGTGTTGTATACAGTGCTGTGTACAGTGTTGTGTACAGTACTGTGTACTGTGATGTGTACAGTGCTGTGTACAGTGTTGTATACAGTGCTGTGTACAGTGCTACGTGTTCAGATGGCATGTTGTGCTTTGTTGTCAGTGCTGTGTACAGTCTTGTGTACAGTCTTGTGTACAGTCTTGTGTACAGTGCTGCATACAGTGCTGCATACAGTGCTGTGTACAGTGCTGTGTAGTGCTGTGTACAGTGTTGTGTACAGTGCTGTGTACAGTGTTGTGTACAGTGTTGTGCACAGTACTATGTACAGTGCTGTGTACAGTGTTGTGTACAGTGCTGTGTACAGTGCTGTGTACAGTGTTGTGTACAGTGCTGTGTACAGTACTGTGTACAGTGCTGTGTACGTACAGTGTTGTGTAGTGTTGTGTACAGTGCTGTGTACAGTGTTGTGTACAGTACTGTGTACAGTGCTATGTACAGTGCTGTGTACAGTGTTGTGTACAGTGTTGTGTACAGTGTTGTGTACAGCGTTGTGTAGTGTTGTGTACAGTGTTGTGTAGTGTTGTGTACAGTACTGTGTATAGTGTGGTGTGCAGTACTGTGTACAGTGGTGTGTACAGTGTGTACAGTTTTGTGTACAGTTTTGTGTACAGTACTGTGTACAGTGCTGTGTACGTACAGTGCTGTGTACAGTGTTGTGTACAGTACTGTGTACAGTGCTATGTACAGTGCTGTGTACATTGTGTACAGTGCTGTGTACAGTCTTGTGTACAGTCTTGTGTACAGTGCTGTGCACAGTGCTGGGTACATTGTGTACAGTGCTATGTACAGTGTTGTGTACAGTGTTGTGTACAGTGTTGTGTAGTGTTGTGTACAGTACTCTGTATAGTGTGGTGTGCAGTACTGTGTACAGTGGTGTGTACAGTATTGTGTACAGTGCTGTGTACAGTACTGTGTACTGTGATGTGTACAGTGCTGTGTACAGTGTTGTGTACAATGTTGTATACAGTGCTGTGTATAGTGCTGTGTACAGTGCTGTGTACAGTCTTGTGTACAATGCTGTGCACAGTGCTGGGTACATTGTGTACAGTGCTGTGTACAGTGCTGCGTAGTGCTGCGTACAGTGTCTGTGTACAGTGTTGTGTACAGTGCTGTGTACAGTGCTGTGTACAGTGATGTGTACAGTCTGTGTAGTGCTGTGTACAGTTTGTGTACAGTGTTTGTGTACAGTGTTGTGTACAGTACTGTGTACGTAGTGTGTGTACAGTGTTGTGTACAGTTTCTGTGTACAGGTTGTAGTACAGTGTTGTGTACAGTGTTGTGTACAGTCTGTGTACAGTACTTTAAGTTGTTATAGTACTGTGTACAGTGCTGTGTTGTACAGTTGACTGTGTACAGAGTGTGTAGTACAGTGTTGTGACAGTGTTGTGTACAGTGTTGTGTACAGTACTGTGTACAGTACTGTGTACGTACAGTGCTGTGTACAGTGTTGTGTACAGTACTGTGTACAGTGCTGTGTACAGTGTTTGTGTACTGTGTCGTACAGTTCTGTGTACAGATGTGTGTACAATTGTTGTGAACAGTGTTGTGTACAGGTGACTGTTGGTACAGTGTTGTGTACAGGTTACTGTCGTACATGTTGTTGTTACTAGTGTCTTGGTGTACAGTGTGGTTTAAATTGTATTGACATGTGTTGTGTACAGTACTGTTTACCTGTGCTGTACGAGTACATATCTGTGACCAGAAATAGTTGTGTACATCACTTGTACAAGTACGGGTTACGTACGTGTTTGTGTGGTAAGCATTGACTTGGGGTACAGTACTAATCGTTCTTCAGTGAGTTGTTCTTTATGTATGTACTGTTGTACACCTATATGTTTCTGTGTATAGAGGTGTATGGCTGTTGTAATGGATACATTGACACATGTGCTAAGTCTTGTGTACTCTGTTTAGAACTGTTGTACGTACAGTGCTTGCTATCGTTTAAGGAATCTGTGTAACGGTGGTTAATGGGTATCAGACCTACTTGAGTCGTTGTGTCTTGTCAGTACTGTGTACAGTGCTGTGTACGTAAGTGTTGTGTACAGTGTTGTGTAAGTACTGTGTACAGTGCTATGTACGTACAGTGTTGTGTACGTGTTGTGTACAGTACTGTGTACAGTGCATGTTCGTACAGTGTTGTGTACATTGGTGTGCGACAGTGAACATTCATTTGTTGCTAAGTATTTCAATACTGTATGCATGAACAATAGGGAAGGCGGAGTAACTGCTACTAGTGAATTAGTACAGAACTTGATCTGATTCCACTGTTGTTTATCAAATGAATGTAATGTGCCAGTCGTGACCTTAATGTACTTCAGCACAATATACAAAATTAGAATAATTCTCACCCTGCTTCTTACAGTGTTCATTATCTAGTGACACAGTACGAAAGGTTAAGTCTACACTATAAATGTACGAGGGTTAGGGATACTGTTGTTTGGTGGGTCAATAAGTGATGTGTATTGGTGTGAGTAGTTTACAATCATTTTAGGAGTTGTTCTTTTTTGATATACGTATTTTACACCCTAATATTGTTCATTTATATAGAGGTTTTAGTTATAGGCTGATTTGTGTGTGGATAAATTAGACACATGTGCAACTCTTGGGTATCTTTATTGAGGAAACGTTTCGCCACACAGTGGCTTCATCAGTCCATACAAAGGAGAATCTTGAAGAACAGGAGGAGAATGAGGTAATCAGTCCCTCAACCTTGAGTCGATGTGGTCAGTCCATCAATCTTGAATAGAATACGGCATACGTGCGGAGAAGGAGCTTATAAACCGTATGGCAGGAGAGGTGCAACAGTCATAGGCGGTGTCACATTTGTTCAATGTGGAAGTAGGTCGTGCCCAAGAATTAGGCAAGCGAAGAATTCCCAAGTATTAAGATCCCAAGAAGTTGCAGTGTCTGACACTGTGTCAGACACTGATTTGTGTGTGTATATGTGTGTGTGTGTGTGTGTGTGTGTGTGTGTGTGAATGTTATTTGGTAAGAAGTGAAAAAAGTGCATAAAAATAAATAATAATAAAGATAGACAGTTTACATTAAAATCGCGGCTCCTCGTTCATACAATGTTACGAGAATTAATTTAATTTCGACTTGTTTTCATTAATTGGACTGGCTCATTGACTTAATTATAACACACTAATTACGTATATATACATAATTATGCAAAGCGTCCAGAAAATTGCCTTGTAGCGATTCACTTGAAATTTGTTTTATTTATACTGGTAAAAAACATTGAGACAACAAGTTTCACATCAGAAAAAAACAGAAACTATAAAATATATAGAAATTTATGAGGAAGATTCACGAGGCAAAATGTGCAATGATTCATCTCGCTCTTGCTCGCTCACACGTTATTCACCTGTTTTTAAATATTTTACAAAAATGTATATTAAATATATCGCGTTATTTCAAATGTATATAATATATTTTTATTTCAAAATAGTTCTTGTTCTCAGTGGATTATTCATTCCCGTGTTTAAATTTCTCTCTCTCTCTCTCTCTCTCTCTCTCTCTCTCTCTCTCTCTCTCTCTCTCTCTCTCTCTCTTTCAGCTACTGCAGACTTTCGGTGATAAACACACATTTTCTTTATTAATTTATATTAAGATGTGTAGTCTAGATAAATGAAAATGATAAACACAGTAGTAATTATTATGGTAGGATGATCACTAAATGACTTCCAGGAGGGAGACAAAGTATGAGATGATCAATGTTGTCCACAACTTAGCTTCACTTTCCTCAACCTTTTACCAGTAAATAGCAGAAATATTGAGGGAAATGGATGCGAATGCATTAACTTGAGACATATTTACTGAAGACGTTTTCGGTCCTTGATCACTTTAGATACATAATGTATTAGATGTGATGAACGTCCGAGGACCGAGTTTTCAGTAAATTTTCCTAGGTGAATGTATTCGTCTCTGTTCCCTTCGTGTTGTCGGCAGTCATTTACCTTCTCACTATGTAAGAAATATTGCCGGAAAGAAAGGTAGGTTTTTTCCGAGGGAACTAGACAGGTTAGCTCAGGAAGTGCTGGACTAGACAGGCTACGATGTGTACATGAGCGTGCGGGTGTGTGGCCTGGTGGGCGTGTGGCCTGGTGGGTGTGTGGCCTGGTGGGTGTGTGGCCTGGTGGGTGTGTGGCCTGGTGGGCGTGTGGCCTGGTAGGCGTGTGGCCTGGTGGGCGGTGTGGACGGGGGCAGTGTAGCATGGTGGGTTGGCAGTGACATGGGTGGTGGAGTAGAGAGGTTGGTGTGTGGCATGTAGAAGTCGCCTGGTGATGTGTGGCATCGTGGTGTGTGGCCTGTTGGAAGCTGTGGCCCGCGAGTGTGTAGGCATTGTAGTGGTGGACTGGTGGGGTGTGAGAATTGTAGAATGTAAACATGTGTGAGCAAAAAGATTGTGGTGTAGTGCATTGTTGGTGTGTGGCCTGGTGTGTGTTGGCATTGGTAGTTTGTGATTGCCGTGGGTGTAGGCATGGTGGGTGTGTGCCAAGGTAGGGTGTATCAGCTGGGTGTGTGGCAGGTGATGTGTAGGCAGATTGCGTGTGCATGCTGGAATGTGGCCTGTGGGTAGTGTCCCTGTAGGCGAGTTGCCTGTGGGTGGCCCTGCGTGTCAGTGGCCATGGTTGCGTGTTACCTAGTGGATGTGTGGTCATATGGGTGATGCATTGGGCTGTGTTTGGGATGTGGGTGTGAGGATGTGTCGGGGCTGTAGCGTGTGGCCTGGTCAGGTGTGTGGATAGTGGGTGTGTGCAAAGGTGGTTGTGGCAATGGTGGGTATTGTGATATACGGCAATGAAAGTTGCTCTGTCTTTCCCTGGTAGGATGCCTGTGCTGTGGCCATGGTGGGCCGTTTTAAGCTTATTCCTGGGAATGACTAGTCCTGTCCCCCTCGCCTGTATATATTATGTCGTGCCGAGTGTGTAAAACTGGCAATTAGGCAAGAACTCGTTTAAAAGTTAAGTCCTTCTGAATTTCGTCTGGTGTTAGTGTTGTTTGTCATGGTGTGGTGTGTGGAATTAATGGCCGGGGTGTGGGTTGGCCTGGTGTGTGTGGCCTGGTGGGTGTGTGGCCCCTGGTGGGTGTGTGTGGTGGGTGTGTGGCCGGTGGCGTGTGCCTGGTGGGGTGTAGGGGGTGCAGATCGTAACCCCCTGGTGGGTGAAGTCAACACCATGCTTGGACATAAGCAGAGAAGAGATTATGTTGCAAATAGTATAAAATACCAGCGAGTTGATGATAGACACGTGCAACAGTCGGGTGTCTTCATTGTTGAAGCGTTTCGCCCACACAGTAAGAAGATTATACTGGTAGCAACATTGTTGATAGAATTATTTAGAATATAAAGATTTTGTTACAGCTAAAAAGTATTTTTGTGACAGACATTTTCCTCTTTTTTTTTTTGTCTTGTTTCATTTTATTTTTTGTCACTTGGACTGTTAGTGGTGGCGGCACACACTCCAACGTACGAACTACACTCCAGCTGGTCAGGCAGTGATTTAAGGAAGATATTCAGTTCACTCTCGAAAAAATTTTTCTTTTAGTTCGTACCACTGACATTCAACGAGTTTCTTTTAGTGGCGACCCTCCTTTCAGTGGACGCATCTTGCACCGATTACTAAGTTAGGTCTTGTCATATACGGAGTGATTCCATTGGCCAGGTTTGGGACTATTCCAACGAGGATTTTCCAGGTGTACCTTTCTCGCCTTCGTTCCAAGGGATATAGTTGAAGTGACTTCAAACGTTCCCAGTAGTAAATTTATTGACTGTATACGAGCAATGAAAGTTCTCTGTACTCTTTCCATCTCAGGAATCTCGTCTGTCTCATGACTCATGGTGCCGTTTTTAAGCTTATTCCATGGGGAAATTTTCTAGCTCCTGTCCCCCTCGCCTATATATATATATGTCGTGCCGAATATGTAAAAACTGGTCAATTAGCAAGAATCTTTAAAATTAAGTCCTTCTGAAATTTCCTTATAGTTTAAGATATATTTTTTTTCATTAATGTTAATGTAAAAAATTTTTATTATGCACAAAAAGTATCTTAGAAACTTACCTAACCTTATTATAACAAGAGCAATTATTTTTAGCCTAACCAACTAGATATTATTTTAAATACGTTTACAATAATTTTAGTACTAAACAAACACATCAAATATATTTTTTCGTTAGGATCAGAATGATTTTTCGAAATATTGCATACACAAATTTTGACTCGTCCTATATGGCAAGATGACGTTCTTTTAAAGCAAAATCGCAATTCTGCCTATTCGGCACGACTAATATATATTATATAATATTTATATAAATATATATATATATATATATATTATATATATATATATATATATATATATATATATACTGGCTCTCTTACTTTTTTATTTTAGTGTGATTTTGTAAATGGTTCAAGTCAGACCAAAACATCCGTCGTAAGCTCTATCTTCATGCGCGGGTTATTTGTGTATTGATCTAATCACGGTATTGTGCCTTATTTTGCTCTTATTGAGCAGTTGAGTTTACCTCTCCCACCTTCCTATTTAGATCATTTCACCTGCCTACAGACTGAGGCTGAAGACATCTTTGTGACTCGCTTGTGTCTTTGGCTGTCATTAATGACCTCTTGTTCCTGGTCTGGCCTCACATATCAGTCTCCTCGGTAACCGTTCTGTGAATCCTCAGTATCATGTTCGTCGTAACCATGTTTTCTTTAACCCTCCCCTCACGCAGCTCCTCAGTATCCTCCCCTCACACAGCCCTTCAGTATCTTCCCTTATGCAACCCCTCAGTATCCCTTTCCCCCCACGAAGCTCCTCAGTATCCTCACTTATGCAACCCCTCAGTATCCTCCCCTCATGCAACCCCTCAGTATCCTCCCCTCATGCAACCCCTCAGTATCCTCCCTTATGCAACCCCTAAGTATCCTCCCTCATGCAGCCCCTCAGTATCCTCCCTCATGCAACCCTTCAGTATCCTCCCTCATCCAGCCCCTCAGTATCCTCCCTCATGCAACCCCTCAGTATCCTCCCTCATGCAACCCCTCAGTATCCTCCCTCATGCAGCCCCTCAATGTCCTCTCATGCAACCCCTCAGTATCCTCCCTCTTGCAGCTCCTCAGTATCCAGCCCTCATGCAACCCCTCAGTATCCTCCTCATGCAGCCCCTCGGTATCTTCCTCATGCAGCCCCTCAGTGTCCTCCCTCATCCAAACCCCTCAGTATCCTCCCTCATGCAACCCCTCAGTGTCCTCCCTCATGCAGCCCCTCAGTATCCTCCCTCATGCAGCCCCTCAGTATCCTCCCTCATGCAGCCCCTCAGTATCCTCCTCATGCACCCATCAGTATCCTCCTCATGCAGCCCTCAGTATCCTCCCTCATGCAGCCCCTCAGTCTTCCTCTCATGCAACCCCTCAGCATCCTCCCTCATGCAGCCCTTCAGTATCCTCCCTCATGCAACCCCTCAGTATCCTCCCTCATGCAGCTCCTCAGTATCCTCCCTCATGCAGCCCCTCAGTATATTCCCTCATGCAACCCCTCAGCATCCTCCCTCATGCAGCCCCTCAGTGTCCTCTCATGCAACCCCTCAGTATCCTCCCTCATGCAACCCCTCAGTATCCTCCCTCATGCAACCCCTCAGTATCCTCCCTCGTGCAGCCCCTCAATGTCCTCCCTCATGCAGCCCCTCAGTGTCCTCTCATGCAACCCCTCAGTATCCTCCCTCATGCAACCCCTCAGTATCCTTCTTCATGCAGCCCCTCAGCATCCTCCCTCATGCAGCCCCTCAGTGTCCTCTCATGCAGCCCCTCAGTATCCTCCCTCATGCAGCCCCTCAGTGTCCTCTCATGCAACCCCTCAGTATCCCCCCTCATGCAACCCCTCAGTATCCTTTTTCATGCAGCCCCTCAGATCCTCCCTCATGCAGCCCCAGTGTCCCCCATGCAACCCCTCAGTATCCTCCCTCATGCAGCCCCTCAGTATCCTCCCTCATGCAGCCCCTCAGTGTCCTCTCATGCAACCCCTCAGTATCCTCCCTCATGCAACCCCTCAGTATCCTCCCTCATGCAGCCCCTCAGTATCCTCCCTCATGCAGCCCCTCAGTGTCCTCTCATGCACCCCTCAGTATCCTCCCTCATGCAGCCCCTCAGCATCCTCCCTCATGCAGCCCCTCAGTGTCCTCTCATGCAACCCCTCAGTATCCTCTTCATGCAGCCCCTCAGTATCCTCCCTCATGCAGCCCCTCAGTATCCTCCCTCATGCAGCCCCTCAGTGTCCTCCCTCATGCAACCCCTCAGTATCTCCTCATGCACCCCTCAGTATCCTCCCTCATGCAGCCCCTCAGTATCCTCCCTCATGCAGCCCCTCAGTGTCCTCTCATGCAACCCCTCAGTATCCTCCCTCATGCAGCCCTCAATGTCCTCCCTCATGCAGCCCTCAGTGTCCTCTCATGCAACCCTCAGTATCCTCCCTCATGCAACCCCTCAGTATCCTTCTTCATGCAGCCCCTCAGCATCCTCCCTCATGCAGCCCCTCAGTGTCCTCTCATGCAGCCCCTCAATGTCCTCCCTCATGCAGCCCCTCAGTATCCTTCTTCATGCAGCCTCTCAGTATCCTCCCTCATGCAGCCCCTCAGTATCCTCCCTCATGCAGCCCCTCAGTGTCCTCTATGCAACCCCTCAGTATCTCCTCATGCAACCCTCAGTATCCTCCCTCATGCAGCCCCTCAGTATCCTCCCCATGCAGGACCTCAGTGTCCTCTCATGCAGCCCCTCAGCATCCTCCCTCATGCAGGACCTCAGTGTCCTCTCATGCAGCCCCTCAGTATCCTCCCTCATGCAGCCCCTCAGTATCCTCCCTCATGCAGCCCCTCAGTATCCTCCCTCATGCAGCCCCTCAGTGTCCTCTCATGCAACCCCTCAGCATCTTCCCTCATGCAGCCCCTCAGTATCCCCTCATGCAACCCCTAAGTATCCTCCCTCATGAAACCCCTCAGTATCCTCCCTCATTCACCCCTCAGTATCCTCCCTCATGCAACCCCTCAGTGTCATTCCCTCATGCAGCCCCTCAGTATCCTCCCTCATGCAGCCCCTCAGTATCCTCCCTCATGCAACCCCTCAGTATCTTCCCCTTATGCAGCCCCTCAGTATCCTCCCCTAATGCAACCTCATGAGGGAGGATACTGAGGGGTTGCATGAGGGAGGACACTGAGGGGCTGCATGAGGGAAGATACCGAGGGCTGCATGAGGAGGATACTGAGGGCTGCATTTGGGAGGATACTGAGGGCTGCATTTGGGAGGATACTGAGGAACTGCACGAGGGGGGACACTGAGGGGCTGCACGAGGGAGGATACTGAGGGGCTGCACGAGGGAGGATACTGAGGGGTTGCATGCAGCCCCTCAGTATCCTCCCTCATGCAACCCCTCAGTATCCTCCTCTCATGCAACCCCTCAGTATCCTCCCTCATGCAGCCCCTCAGTGTCCTCTCATGCGCCCCTCAGTATCTTCCCTCATGCAGCCCCTCAGTGTCCTCTCATGCACCCCTCAGTATCTTCCCTCATGCAGCCCCTCAGTATCCTGTCTCATGCAGCTCCCTCAGCGTCCTCTTTTAAGAACATAAGAAAGAAGGAACACTGCAGAAGGCCTGGCCCATTCGAAGCAGGTCCAAGTCACCTCCCGGCTTAAACCAATGATCCACCTAGTCAGGTCAGGTCAGGTCACATCCACTTAAGGAAAGGGCACGGCATAAGACCTATTAGCACAAGCCAGTCAGGTCCAACTCACAACCACTCGTGTATTTATCCAACCTATTTTTAAAACTACTCAGCGTCTTAGCTTCTATGACGGTACTCGGGAGTTTGTTCACTCATCCACAACTCTGTTACCAAACCAGTAGCTTTCCTATATCCTTCCTGAATCTGAATTTTTCTAACTTAAAAGCATTGCTGCGAGTCCTGTCTTGGCTATATATTTTTAGCACGCTATTTCCATCCCCTTTATTTATTCCTGTCTTCCATTTATACACCTCAATCATATCCCCCCTAATTCTACGTCTTTCTAGAGAGTGCAGATTCAGGGCCCTCAGTTTATCCTCATAGGGAAGATTTCTGGTATATGGGATCAACTTTGTCATCCTCCTTTGTTTGCAACCCCTCAGTATCCTCCTCTCATGCAGCCCCTCAGTATCCGCCCTCATGCAGCCCCTCAGTATCCTCCCTCATGCAGCTCCTCAGTGTTCTCCCTTGTGCAGCCCCTCAGTGTTTTCTCATGCAGCCCCTCAGTATCCTCTTTTTATGCAGCCCCTTCAGTATCCTCTCATACAGCCTCTCAGTATCCTGGTCAGCAGCCCCTCAGTATCCTCTCATACAGCCTCTCAGTATCCTGGTCAGCAGCCCCTCAGTATCCTGGTCAGCGGCCCCTCAGTATCCTGGTCAGGAGCCCCCTCAGTATTCTCGTCAGCAGCCCCTCAGTATCCTCGTCAGCAGCCCCTCGGTATTCTCCTCAGCAACCCCTTAGTCTCCTCCTCAGCAGCCCCCTCAGTATCCTCCTCAGCTGCCCTTCAGTATCCTCCTCAGCAGCCCCTCAGTATTCTCATCAGCAGCCCCTCAGTATCTTCCTCAGCAGCTCTTCAGTATCCTCCTCAGCAGCCCCTCAGTATTCTCATCAGCAGCCCCTCAGTATCCTCCGCAGCAGCCCCTCAGTATCCTCCTCAGCAGCCCCTCAGTATCCTCCTTAGCAGCCCCTCAGTATCCTCCTTAGCAGCCCCTCAGTATCCTCCTCAGCAGCCCCTCAGTATCCTCCTCAGCAGCCTCTCAGTATCCTCCTCAGCAGCCCCTCAGTATCCTCCTCAGCAGCCCCTCAGTATTCTCATCAGCTGCCCCTTAGTATCCTCCTCAGCACCCCCTCAGTATCCTCCTCAGCAGCCCCTCATTATTCTCATCAGCAGCCCCTTAGTATCCTCCTCAGCAGCCCCTCAGTATTCTCATCAGCAGCCCCTTAGTATCCTCCTCAGCAGCCTCTCAGTATCCTCCTCAGCAGCCCCTCAGTATCCTCATCAGCAGCCCCTCAGTATTCTCCTCAGCAGCCCCTTAGTATCCTCCTCAGCAGCCCCTCAGTATTCTCATCAGCAGCCCCTTAGTATCCTCCTCAGCAGCTCCTCAGTATCCTCCTCAGCAGCTCCTCAGTATCCTGCATGAAAAACGGTCAACGTGCTACGGTGACACTTGACAGGAAGCATTATTGACGGTGTGTTTTCAACCCTTAATCTTAAAATTCTATTTGAATTTATAACAAAGAATTTGCAGCAGTGTTCGCGATTTATATGACTGAATCCTGCAATATTATGCCTGAATCCTGCTATATTATGGCTGAACCCTACTATATTATGACTGAATCCTGCAATACTATGGCTGGATCCTGCAATATTATAACTGTGTCCTGTAATATTATGGCTAGATCATGTATTATAATTGAACAGTGTGTTATAATAATTAAATCCTGTTTTTAAATGACCAAGTCCTGTCTTCATTTAGTATTGTTGATGACAGTGTTTCTCTCTCTCTCTCTCTCTCTCTCTCTCTCTCTCTCTCTCTCTCTCTCTCTCTCTCTCTCTCTCTCTCTCTCTCTCTCTCTCCCCTCCCTCCCCCCTAGGCATCATGTGTTTCATTGTGTTGCTAAGGGTACAGCAACTCTCCAAGCTAACACTCGCCTAGTTTTCGAGTTTGCCATTAAATTATAATGTTGAGTGGGGATAAGTTTAGGTTAATCCTTTCACGAACCTAACATGTATAGAACAGTTATGAATTATACTAAGTCGAATTTATTTAATACAATGCTCTAACACTCTCAGAGTGACCTCTGACCTACTGTATCAGCTGTGATTTATATATTACACTCGCATTACCACTCCCCCCAACATCCACTAACCTCAACCCCATGCACACCTCTATCCCCGTGTACACCCCAACCCCGTGCAAATCCCAGACCCCGTGCACATCCCTGCCCCGTGCACATCTCTACCCCTGTGCACATCCCTGTCCCTCGCACATCCCTGCACCTTGCATATCCCTGCACCTCTCACATCCCTACCATTTGCACACCCGTGCCTCACACACCCTCTGGTGCGATTGGTCCACATCTACATTGCAAAATTACTCCCTGAGAAAACAAGAGTTTTGAAAAACGCTGCATAATACTTTTAATGAAAAGCAGAGATGCAGTGAATGCACTAGGAGATGACTGAGTGTGAAGAGATTAAGTCTGTTCAGCATCCTTCCTTCATACGTCAGGCGAATTACCTATAGACACGAAGTCGCCTTCAGGAGGGAACCGGATATGTCAGTTCCTGATCATCTGGACTGTGGTGCATATATTTTTACCTTACTTAACCTAACCGCTGGCATTAACAACCTTATTGATCAGGTCACCAACCAGGAGACCAGGTCTAGGACCAGGCCTCGGAGGCGATGGCTCCCGCCTCCCCGTAATGTTCTTTTTACATATTTGTAGCTTATTATTAACTTTATTAATGTTCCTTGATGTTGTTCCGTCTCGTAGTTTTCTGCTACTATTGCCTCCTTTCACCCTTCACTTCCCTTCCTCTCTTGTGCCACTAAACTACTCTTCATACCTTCTACTTCCTCTGTTTCTTCTGCTACTACTTCCACTATCAGCCTTACCACTATCAGCCTTACCACTATTACTACTACTTTTTCTATCTCTCTTGGTGCCGTCCGTGTCCCCCTCGCCTGTGTCCCCCTCGCCTGTGTACATACTGGCTTTATGTACATAGTCTGACTTTATAAGTGGTCCAAGTCGGACCGAACCGTAGTCGTAAGCTACTCCTGTGTGCCGATTATTTGTGTATCTTTAGTAGGTTCATCTCCCCAGTGACCTCAGCTCCGGCCTGCTGGTTGATGGTATGGTCAATCAAACTGTTGGTTGTTGCTGCACGCAGCTCGATGTAGGTGGTACAGTCTGGGTGGTAGGTTTCAGGAGGAACTTGCCAGAGGTCCATCTTGTAGACAGTTGTTAGTCTGTCAGTGTTGGCCCACCTTACACACTTTATTCTTATGAAGTTATTTCTTAGTGTATTTGTTGTGCCCTTTCTTTTACTTGTCAGTATTTTTGCACCATGTATCGAGTATCTCATTGTTTTTGCACTGTCTGTCGTGTATCTCATAAATTTTTGCACCGTCAAAAAACTATCTACCATGTATGCCATTACTATTTAACATGTATCTCAGTATTTTTTGCAGTCTATCGTGTATCTTAATCATGATTTTATAAAAAGTGTCTGGAGCCAGTGTCTGCAGTATCTTCAACCAGTGTCTGCAGTATCTTCAACCAGTGTCTGCAGTATCTTCAACCAGTGTCTGCAGTATCTTCAACCAGTGTCTGCAGTATCTTCAACCAGTGTCTGCAGTATCTTCAACCAGTGTCTGCAGTATCTTCAACCAGTGTCTGCAGTATCTTCAACCAGTGTCTGCAGTATCTTCAACCAGTGTCTGCAGTATCTTCAACCAGTGTCTGCAGTATCTTCAACCAGTGTCTGCAGTATCTTCAACCAGTGTCTGCAGTATCTTCAACCAGTGTCTGCAGTATCTTCAACCAGTGTCTGCAGTATCTTCAACCAGTGTCTGCAGTATCTTCAACCAGTGTCTGCAGTATCTTCAACCAGTGTCTGCAGTATCTTCAACCAGTGTCTGCAGTATCTTCAACCAGTGTCTGCAGTATCTTCAACCAGTGTCTGCAGTATCTTCAACCAGTGTCTGCAGTATCTTCAACCAGTGTCTGCAGTATCTTCAACCAGTGTCTGCAGTATCTTCAACCAGTGTCTGCAGTATCTTCAACCAGTGTCTGCAGTATCTTCAACCAGTGTCTGCAGTATCTTCAACGTGCAAATAATGATTGCAACTTTCTCTTCTCAGCTCCAGGAAGTTTAGGTTGATTGATTGTACAAGTTTTCAGTGATTTATGTTTGTGACAGAATTGATGGGACAGTGAAAGTTTGTGACAACTGATTGGACAGTGAAAGTTTGTGACAGAACTGATGTGACAGTGAAAGTTTGTGACAGTTGATGGGACAGTGAAAGCTCTCTGTACCTTCTTTAGATACGCAGTTTCACCTGCTCTGACGAATTTATTTACGATACAGGAAGATTCATGTCTTGATTCCAGTAATTTTATGGAGGTGGGGACTGGTTAGTTGGTAATGTGACGCCAGGAGCCTCCAGATCTCTGGTGTACAAGTGTCTTGTATAGTGCCGTTATTGACTTGACATCTGTTTCAGAGGTTTGTGTCATCAAGCTTCATAATGACAATTAGATGCATGTGCAACATCTGGATATCTTTAATGTAGACGTTTCGCCATCCAGTGGCTTTATCAATACAAATTCTAGGACATAATTTGAAGACAGTAGAACTATATTCATTAGATGAGGTAATCAGTCCCTCAGCCTTGGAGTTGGTGTGAAGAGCACCGTAGTCGCGAAGAATCTGAAGCGCAGGCAAGAAGGCTGGTGCTTATATACTGGAGCCAGTATATATGTCTGATTTTCATCTTGTCGGTAATTTATACCATTCATGTACAAGCTTAATGATGCTACCCTTAGCTGTTCGTGTTCATTGCTGCTTGATACTCCTTGTGATGGAGAAAGAAGAGGGAAGGGTTGGCAGAAGAAGGTAATAGCGAAAAGAGAAGAGGGGATAGAGAAATTAGGAAGAGGGGGGGATTGAAAGGAAGAGATAGAAGGAATGGGAACGGGATGATGATGAAGGGAGGGAATTAGCGAGTGGAGCAGCACAGTAATTAAATTACCGATGATGGATTGGATTCCAGTGAAGCCTTGACTGTTTGTGTAGTGATAGAGAGCTCTGGGGGAGGGCAGGGAGACTAATTAGTGTGTTTATATATTATATATATATATATATATATATATATATATTAAAATATTTATATATATATATATATATATATATATTTATATATATATATATATATAAGTACAGTGTTCAGTACCTTCTAGTACAGTGTTCAGTACCTTCTAGTACAGTGTTCAGTACCTTCTAGTACAGTGTTCAGTACCTTCTAGTACAGTGTTCAGTACCTTCTAGTACAGTATTCAATACCGTCTAGTGCAGTGTTCAGCACCTTCTAGTACAGTGTTCAGCACCTTCTAGTACAGTGTTCAGCACCTTCTAGTACAGTGTTCAGCACCTTCTAGTACAGTGTTCAGCACCTTCTAGTACAGTGTTCAGTACCTTCTAGTGCAGTGTTCAGCGCCTTCTAGTACAGTGTTCAGTACCTTCTAGTACAGTGTTCAGCGCTTTCCAATACAGTGTTCAGCACCTAGTACAGTGTTCAGTACCTTCTAGTGCAGTGTTCAGCACCTTCCAATACAGTGTTCAGCACCTTCTAATACAGTGTTCAGCACCTTCTAGTGCAGTGTTCAGCACCTTCTAGTGCAATGTTCAGCACCTTCTAGTACAGTGTTCAGCACCTTCTAGTACAGTGTTCAGCAGCTTCTAGTACAGTGTTCAGCAGCTTCTAGTACAGTGTTCAGTACCTTCTAGTACAGGGTTCAGCACCTTCTAGTACAGGGTTCAGCACCTTCTAGTACAGTGTTCAGCACCTTCTAGTACAGTGTTCAGCACCTTCTAGTACAGTGTTCAGTACCTCCTCCTAGTACAGTGTTCAGTACCTCCTCCTAGTACAGTGTTCAGTACCTTCTCCTAGTACAATGTTCAGTACCTCCTAGTACAATGTTCAGTACCTCCACCTAGTACAATGTTCAATACCTCCACCTAGTACAATGTTCAGTACCTCCTCCTAGTACAATGTTCAGTACCTCCTCCTAGTACAATGTTCAGTACCTCCTCCTAGTACAATGTTCAGTACCTCCCTAGTACATGTTCAGTACCTCCACCTAGTACAATGTTCAGTACCTCCACCTAGTACAATGTTCAGTACCTCCTCCTAGTACAATGTTGAGTACCTCCTCCTAGTACAATGTTCAGTACCTCCTAGTACATTGTTCAGTACCGCCTCCTAGTACAATGTTCAGTGCCTCCTAGTACAATATTTAGTACTTCCTAGTACAATGTTCATTACCTCCTAGTACAATGTTCAGTACCTCCTCCTAGTACAATGTTCAGTACCTCCTCCTAGTACAATGCTCAGTACCTCCTCCTAGTACAATGTTCAGTACCTCCACCTAGTACAATGTTCAGTACCTCCTCCTAGTACAATGTTCATTACCTCCTCCTAGTACAGTGTTCAGTATCTCCACCTAGTACAGTACCTTTACCTTTTGATATACCTTTGAAGAATTTCGAGAGTATATCTACTCTCTGAGGCCGGCCATGAGCCAGGCTCGTCTAGTGAGCTCCTGGTCAACCAGGCTATTACTGCTGGAGGCCGACTGCTCCACATATCCATCACAGCCTGGTTGGTCTGGCACCTGGTGAAGATACTTGTCTAGTTTCCTCTTGAAGGCTTCAACACTTGTTCCAGCAGTGTTTCTGATATCTTCTGGTAAGAAGTTGAAAAGTCTGGGACCCCAGATGTTGATACAGTGTTCCCTTATTGTCCCCACCGCACCCCTGCTCCTCACTGGGTTTATTTTACACTTCCTCCCATATGTCTCACTCCAGTATGTTGTTATGGCAGTGTGCAGATTTGGGACCAAGCCCTCGAGTACCTTCCAGGTATATATTATCATGTACCTCTCTCTCCTCCGCTCCAATGAGTACATGTTCAGACTTGCAGGCGTTCCAGTAGTTTAGGTGCTTTACTGGCTCAATGTGAGCGTAAACGATCTCTGTATTTGTTCGCTCGATATTTCTCCTGCCCTGAACGGGGCCGTCAACACTGAGCAATATTCTAAGTGAGGGAGCACTAGCGATTTGAAGAGTGTCACCATCGGCATTGTTTCCCTTCTTTTGAAAGTTCTCAATACCCACCCAGTCATCTTCCTGGCTGTCGTGATCTTTGTCTTGTTATGGTCTTTAAAAGAAAGGTCCGCTGACATAGTTATTCCCAGGTCTTTTACGTGTTCCTTACGTTCTATTTGGTGACCCTCTTGAGTTTTGTATATAGTGTTCCTTTTGAGTTCTTCATTCTTTCCATACCTAAGCAGCTGGAACTTATCCCCACTGAACGTCATGTTGTTCCCCACTGCCCACTGGGAAACCTTGCTTATGTCTTCCTGTACTTTTTCAGTGTCCTCTACCGAAGTGACGTTCATGCTTATTTTAGTGTCATCTGCAAATGATGATACAAAAGTGTGCCGGGTGTTTTTACCTACATCTGCTATGAGGATGAGAAACAGCAGAGGTGCCAGGACAGTGCCTTGGGGCACTGAGCTTTTGACCTCGCTGATGCTGGATCTTGCCCTGTTCACTACTACTTTTTGTGTTCTGTGTGTTAGGAAACCGAAAATCCATCTGCCTACCTTCTCCGTAATGCCCATGATTGGTCAAAAGAGAGGCATATATAGGCAAATCAAAAGAGGAGAGGGGCAATTGAGAAATCGATATATTCAGTTAAAGAGAGAAATAAAAAAGGGAATTAGAAAAGCAAAAAGAGATTATGAGGTTAAAGTTGCAAAAGAATCGAAGACTAACCCAAAAGGATTCTTTCAGGTATACAGAAGTAAGATCAGGGACAAGATAGGCCCACTCAAAAGTTCCTCGGGTCAGCTCACTGACAGTGATAAGGAAATGTGTAGAATTTTTAACACATACTTCCTCTCAATTTTACACAGGAGGATACCAGCGATATTCAGTAATGATAAATTATGTAGAACAGGACGATAATAAACTGTGCACTATTAGGGTCACAAGTGACATGGTCCTTAGGCAAATAGATAAATTAAAACCTAACAAATCCCCAGGCCCTGATGAACTGTATGCAAGGGTTCTAAAGGAATGTAAAGAGGAGCTTAGCACACCTTTGGCTAATCTTTTCAACATATCACTACAAACTGCATGGTGCCAGATAAGTGGAAAATGGCAAATGTGATACCTATTTTCAAAACAGGTGACAGGTCCTTTAGCTTCGAACATAGACCAAAAACCCAAAACCTCCTAGGGGAAAATTTATGGAATCAAAAATTTGCCGAGCATTTCGTAGCCCCTTGAAAGCATAAATTAATCAACGAATCTCAGCAGGTTTTAAAAAGGGGGGCTTCCTCCCTTTAAAATTTATTAATTTTTTTTCACAAAGGGTTTTTTAGGAGGTAATCATGGAAATTTAAATATGATTTTGTGTTATGACTTCGTAAGGTTTTTGACAGGGCCCACATCAGGACATTGAGGAAATTAAAGCACTGGAATAGGAGGAGAGATTTTTTCCTGGAAAGGCTGGTTGACAAATAGGCAGCAAGATTTTGCATAAAGGGGGAAAATCAGAGGGGGGAAGCGTCACGGCGGTGTTCCACAGGGGTCAGGTGGGCCCCCCGCTGTTCACAATCTACATAAACACTTGAGAGGGCATAAAGACACATCGGAAAGTTTGCCGATGACACCAAAATGGGCCGTCAAATTCATTCGGGCGGGACATTCGAGCACTTCGGGAAAATTTGAATAACGACAGGGGTGGGGAGAATGGCAGATGCTTTATTTTATTCAATGTGGATAATTAAGGGGAAGGGGGGAGAGTTCTTTGTATGTTCGAAAAATTTTAAAATTTTTGATAAAAAAGGTTAAAAATAATGGACAGTAAAAAAGTCGTTTGGGGAGATTCGTGGGGGGTCAAGAAAAAAATAATTCTAGGGGTAATTAACCGACCCCCAGGGTTGGATCACGATGGGGAGATTCTTTGGGACGAAAATTTTTGGGCTTTGGACACAGTAACGTAGTCATAGAAGGGGACTTTAAATTTGCCAAATTGATGGGAAACTTTTACAGGGAATCTAGAGTCCCCGGGTTCATGGAAACAAATTCATACTGTTTTCTGAAACAGAGTGTAACTGAACCCACCAGGGGAATAAATTTGCTAACCTAGTTTGTCAGATAAGGAAACATCGTAATTAAACTGGAGACACTGAAGACTTGGGGCAAGTGATCACAAATCCATCACCTTTAGCATTAATTGGGGAAATGCAAGAATAATGATAATACATTTTAAAAATCCCCGATTTTCGTTCTGGCCGATTATAATGGACTTAGGGAACATCTGTCTAATCTTGATTGGGGTTATCTAGCTAATGATTTTATTGACGATAATCATACTTGAATATAAAGGGATCTGCTTTTATGATTGTTTTCTTAATAATGTACACAGTGCCCGGGAGTATATACATTCCCCAGAGAGAAATTAGGTCTAATAATAACGATCCCAAATGGGTTAACAGGAGGCTAAAGCATCTATTAAGGGGAGAAAAGGGGAATTTATAGGCGCATCAGAAGAGGAGAGGTTAACCTTACTGACCAATATGTTCAGCTTAAAAGAGAAAGGGTAAAAAAGGCATTAAAAAGGGGCTAAAACGTGACTATGAAATTAGAGTCGCTAATGAATAAAAGGGACAAATTTCCAAAGGGGTTCTTTCAAGTGTATAGGACGAAGGTGAAGGAAAAAGTAGGACCTCTGAAATCTGGGAATGGACAGCTGACGGATAATGAACTGGAAATGTGTTCCTTATTTAATGACTATTTTTTGTCAGTTTTTACACAGGAAGATGTAAATGAGATTCCAGTAATTAACAATTATTTATGATGAATGGTTTGAAAAACCGACAAGTTGAAGATTGAGACACTTATGCAGCATATAGGAATCTTTATTCAGGAAACGTTTCGCCACACAGTGGCTTCATCAGTCCAGTACAAAGAGGAAGGCGTAAGGAGAGGAGGAGAATGAGGTAATCAGTCCCTCAACCTGGAGTCGATGTGTTCAGTCCATCAATCTTGTAGAATGTACAGCATAGGGCCGTAGACGTGGCTTATATACTGTAGTGAGGATTTTGTTACAAAGAATTCTTCAACACTTGTTCAACCTTTGGACGAAGACCTACTTCGACTAGTGGATGGTACCACTATGACCTCGCCTCCGCCTGCTTCACGTCACCTCACTACAGTATATAAGCCACGTCTACGGCCCTATGCTGTACATTCTACAAGATTGATGGACTGAACACATCGACTCCAGGTTGAGGGACTGATTACCTCATTCTCCTCCTCTCCTTACGCCTTCCTCTTTGTATTGGACTGATGAAGCCACTGTGTGGCGAAACGTTTCCTGAATAAAGATTCCTATATGCTGCATAAGTGTCTCAATCTTCAACAATTATTTAGTTCCTGATGAATTTAAGTTAACTAATATTACTGTCACGAGGGACATGGTTATTAAACAGATAGACAAACTGAAACAAAATAAGTCCCCGGGACCCGATGAGTTGTTTTCAAGGGTTACTTAAGGAATGCAAGATGGAGCTTAGTCAGCCATTAACGAGTGTATTCAATGCGTCCATCCTTACCAGTGTTGTGCCAGAGATGTGGAAGATGGCTAATGTGGTTCCTATATTCAAATCAGGGGATAAGTCCACTCCTTCAAATTACCGTCCAATAAGCCTGACATCTATAGTGGGCAAGTTATTAGAATCAATTATAGCTGACATTATCAGAAGTCACCTTGAAGAGCATAAGTTGATAATGAATCTCAGCATGGATTCACGAGAGGTCGTTTCCTGCCTGACAAACTTACTGACGTTCTTCAATAGAACATTTGAGGCAGTTGACAGTGATAAGGAATATGATATTGTTTATTTGGATTTTAGTAAAGCCTTCGACAGAGTACCTCACAAGAGACTCTTAAGAAAAGTGGCAGCTCATGGTATAGGAGGTAAAGTTCTAGCATGGATTGAGGCATGGCTTACCAATAGAAAGCAGAGAGTTACCATTAATGGAGTGAAATCTGAATGGGGATTAGTCACTAGTGGCGTTCCACAAGGATCAGTTTTAGGCCCTCTCTTGTTCATAATTTACATTAATGACCTTGATGAAGGGATTACTAGTGACATGAGTAAGTTTGCTGATGATACAAAGATAGGCCGTATAATTCACTCTGAGGAGGATATCAATGAACTCCAGGACGATTTGAACAAATTAATGTCTTGGTCTGAGAAATGGCAGATGAAGTTTAATGTGGATAAGTGTAAGGTACTTGCCCTTGGTAATGAAAATAACCCTCGACGCTATAATCTAGGTGAAGTAGAGCTTGGTCATACAGAATGTGAAAAAGACTTGGGAGTCATGGTAAGCAGAAATCTAAAGCCAAGACAGCAGTGCCTCAGTGTGCGCAACAAGGCCAACAGATTACTTGGATTTATCTCAAGAAGTATAAGTAACAGAAGTCCAAAAGTTATTTTACAGCTCTATACATCACTAGTGAGGCCTCATTTAGATTATGCTGCTCAGTTTTTGGTCCCCTTACTACAGGATGGACATAGACTCATTAGAGAACATACAGAGAAGAATGACTAAAATGATTTACTGTGTAAGGAACCTCCCGTATGAAGATAGACTTAAAGACTTAAATCTCCACTCTCTGGAGAGGCGTTAGAATGAGGGGAGATATCATTGAAGTGTATAAGTGGATGACGGGCATAAACAAGGGAGACATTAATAAAGTACTGAGGGTGTCGAACCAGGTAAGAACCAGGAATAATGGATTTAAGTTGGATAAAATTTAGATTTAGAAAGGACATAGGTAAGTACTGGTTTTCTAACAGAGTTGTAGATGCGTGGAACAGTCTTCCCAGTGGGGTGATAGAGGTTAGGACCTTGGGTAGCTTTAAGAAGAGACTGGACAAATATATGATGGGAGGGGCTGGGTTTGATTGGTGCAAGGGGTACGGGAGTTATTTCTTGAGTAGCTTTAGGTAGATGTCGTTTTGATAAGGACCTGCCTCGTATGGGCCAGTAGGCGTTCGGCAGTGTTCCTACATTCTTATGTTCTTATGTTCTTATGTTCTTAAATGCAAAGTTCTAAATGTTGGACAGGACAATAACCATGCCACATATAAACTAAATAATGTAGATCTTAATATTACGGATTGCGAAAAAGATTTAGGAGTTCTGGTTAGCAGTAATCTGAAACCAAGACAACAGTGCATAAGTGTTCGCAATAAAGCTAATAGAATCCTTGGCTTCATATCAAGAAGCATAAATAATAGGAGTCCTCAGGTTGTTCTTCAACTCTATACATCCTTGGTTAGGCCTCATTTTGATTATTTCTGCACAGTTTTTGGTCACCGTATTACAAGAATGGATATAAATTCTCTGGAAAATGGTACAAAGGAGGATGACCAAAATTGATCCCATGTATCAGAAAACCTTCCCTATTGAGGATAGACTAAGGGCCCTGAAACTGCCCTCTCTAGAAAGACCCTAGAATTAGGGGGGATATGATTGAGGTGTATAAATGGGAAGACAGGAAAAAAATAAAGGGGATGTTAATAGTGTGCTGAAAAAAAATCTAGCCTAGACAGGACTCGCAGCAATGGTTTTAAGTTGGAAAAATTCAGGAAGGATATAGGAAAGTACTGGTTTGGTAATAGAGTTGTGGATGAGTGGAACAAAAACTCCCAAGTAACCGTTATAGAGGCCCGAACGTTGTGTGGCCTTTAAAGATAGGTTGGATAGATACATGAGTAGATGTGGGTGGGTGTGGGGTTAGACCTGATAGCTTGTGCTACCAGGTCGGTTTGCCGTGGTTTTCCCCCTTAGTCAATGTGAAACCGACCTACTAGGTGGGTGCATTTGGCATAACCTGTAGGGGACTTGGGCCCGCCTCGCTGGGCCGTAGGCCTTTTTGAGTTTCCTCGTTCTTATGTTCATTTTGTGCGCTATCACTCCATGATCGCGTTTTTTCAAACGC
>NC_069402.1:76453886-76476732 GCF_026875155.1 Cherax quadricarinatus
GCCCACATGGGGAACTCAAAACGTGGAGGGCTAAATGTGGTGGTGGCACTAAAATCCCAATTTTCCAACATTTTAGGGGGACATACCAGAGAGAGGGAGGGAGGGGATGAACCAGAAAAAAGGCCTAGTATTACCTTGATATTGCAGATATTGAGGTATCACTATGAAGGCCCCCTTTGGGGCCCAGGACAGTGGTTTTGAGCTTCAAATACAGGGTTTAAAATTTTAAATGGAGAGGGAAGCAGGAAGGGCACGACAAAGAAGCCAAATATAGAGGCATAAAGAAATTCCTGCCGAGGTTCGTAGGACGAGCAAGGAGGGAAGTCTTTAAATGAGATGTTGAAATGTGACAAAAATATGGTTCGCTAAAAGGTTTTTAAAGGGGCCAAAAACCAAAGTATGCAAAAGAATGGAAAAAGATAGAAGGCAAAAAAAATGAATATGCACAGGTAAGAAGGGGGGCCCAAAACAACAGCATGAAAAGACATAACAGCGAAAGCAGATCTGACCCGAAGCTTTTTGTCAGCCACATCAGGAGGAAAACAGTAAAAGGGACCGGGTAATCAGGCTGGGGAAAGGAAAGGAGGGAAGATCAAAAGAAACGATGAGCAGTATGTGGGGAGCTAAACATGGTTTCAAAAAGGTTCACAGGGAGACAAAAGGGGATCCGGAAAGCAGAGAGTGGGGTATAGCATAAAGTGTTGGACACAATACATTCAACCGGGGAAAGAAGTAAAGGGTGCAAAGTGAGCAAATACTTAAAGGGGCGATGGGACCAGTAAATTCTCCAGGGGTCCTGAGAGGGGGAGAAAGGGCATATTTGCTACAACCCCAGCTTAAAAGAATTGTTGAAACGGGTTACTACCTGAGGTAGGAAAAGATGGCAAAATGTAGTCCCAATTTTTTTAAAAAAAGGAGAAGAAACGAAGCACTAAATTACAGACCCACTGCCACAAACTTTTTAAAGCATACAAACCCAAGGAAAAAGGTTATCAGGAAAAGAGTGGTGGAGCCCAAAAAAAATGAAGGGCTTTAAACGACAGCTGAGGGTTTTGGGGGGACAGGAAATCCTTTTGCACAAACCTCTGGGTTGATGATAGAGTGAAGCAAAAGACAAGAGAGAGGGGGTGGGTAAAATTGCATTTTTTGGGCTGAAGAACTTTTGACAAGTTTAAAACAAGAGATTAGTGATAAAAGGGGAAAACCAGACAGGTAATCAGGGAAGGGACGAATGGTCGGGGAATACCTGCGGGAAACAGCAGTCTGGACGTGACGAGGTGTCAGAGTGGGGGCCCGTGAGAGTGGGTTCCAAAGGGGCAGTCCTAGGACCGGGGCTTTTTTGGGGGTTTTTGAAGGGCTGCAGAAGAATAGACTCAGAAGTGTTTGTTTGAGATGATTGAAATTGTGAGAAGAAATTTAGTCGGGGGGACCCGGGAGCTACAAAGGAATCTGAACAGGTCAGGCCTGGTTGGAAACTGGCTCCTGGGTTCAACTCCACCAAGTACAAAGTCTGAAGATTTGGGGGAAGGGATAGAAAAATGCAGCGGAGTACAGTCTAGGGGGCCAGAGACTACAAACCTCCTCAAGGAAAAGATCTTGGGTGGTATAAACCAGGGGCATCAACCAATAACTGCGCACTTGGGCGCCTAACAAATTTTAAAAATATATTCCGACACTCTTTAGGGGAAAGTTCAGGACCCTGTACTTTAAACCCTGTTGCAGCCCTTTTTTGGAGATGCGGCACTAGTTTTGAACCAACACCTAGCCAAGCATGTAAGGAAAATTTGAGAAAGTGCAAAGATTTGCATGAAGACAAGTCCCGGAGCTAAGGGACATGTTCTACGAGGAGAGGTTAAGGGAAATCGACCTGACGACATCTGGAGGACAGGAGAGATAGGGAGGATATTGATAACGACATATAAAGTACTGAGAGGAATGGCAAGGTGGACAGAGACAGATGTTCCAGAGATGGGACTCTACTGGAAGTTGAAGACTCAAATGACTCGCAGGAATGTTAGGAAGTATTTCTTCAGTCACAGAGTTGTCAGGAAGGGGAACAGTCTGGGAAGTGATGTAGTGGAGGCAGGATCCATACATAAGTTTAAGAGGTATGATAAAGCTCATGGAGCAGGAAGAGTGACCTAGTAGCGACCAGTGAAGAGACGGGGCCAGGAGCCCTGAATCGACCCCTGCAGTTGAGTACAACTAGGTGAGTACAAACACACACGCTACCGCACACATATATTATATATATATATATTATATATATTTATATATATATATATATATATATATATATATATATATATATATATATATATATTATGTAATACGGGTGTCTGAGTCTAATGGTTTTTGTATCATTTTTCAGGTAACTTGCAGTGATGATGTTTTCGACCACAGAAGCAGATAAGTAATTCTTTACAATGTTAGTTAAGGAGAAAGTTGTTGACCATAACTTGAGTTCCTGACTTGCTGCTCTGTTATGTGCTTTATTGTTATGTAGTGAGTTTAATGTTCTCTTGTGTGTTTAGTTTGGTTGTGTGTTTAGTGTTTCGTGATTTGTTTTAGTGTTCCGTGATGCGTGTTTAGTGTTCCGTGTTCCGTTGTGTCTGTGTTCCGTGATGTGCGTTTAATGTTGTGTGGTTTATAGTGTGGTCTGTGTTTAGTGTTACATAGTGTGCGTTTAGTGTTTGTTTATTGTTTGAGAAGTGTGTTTAATTTTTCTGTGGAGTGTTAATTACTGTTGTGTGATTTAGTGTTCTATGGTTGTGTGTGTGTTTAAGTGTTTTGTGAAAAGTGTGTTTAGTTTTTGTGCGGAGTGTGTTTGTGTTGTGCGGAGTGTGTTTAGTGTTGTGCAGAGTGTGTTTAGTGTTGTGCGGAGTGTGTTTAGTGTTGTGCAGAGTGTGTTTGTGTTGTGCGGAGTGTGTTTAGTGTTGTGTGAAGTGTGTTTTAGTTTTGGTGTGAAGTGTGTTTAGGGGTTGTGTGAAGTGTGTTTTAGTTTTTGTGTGAAGTGTGTTTAGTGTTGTGCGAAGTGTGTATAGTGTTGTGCGGAGTGTGTTTATCATGTGGGAGTTCGATACGTGGATTATTGTAAAAATTAGTCACGTAGGCTGTTATTACGTTATAATCGTAGATATGTGGAGAGAACCCGCAGCCGTTACCTGTCTCCTTGGTTACACTCGTCAAACTGACTAGCCGGCTGGCCAGTCCCCCGTAGTGGGTCTTTTGGAAAATAGTGTCAGCTCAGCACAGACCGTGACTCAAGAGGGTTTTGGTCGTTTGAGTCAACGGACAGGTTACTGGTAACGGGTTAACTGGTAACTGGTTACTACTCCCTGAGAGCTCGGCGACGCTAACGTATGTCGTCCCGACATACAACAAATACAAACTAGAGAGGCAGGTATACGGCTTGGGCTGATTCTATACAATTTTCAAAGTACAAAAAATGAAACATTATAGATACATAAGTAGAACTTTGGAATATAAAGCTTACGTAACTGAAACTGTAATGCAATACAAGGTATACTATAGTACAATTTTAAAACTCAACAAATGAACAACGAACTCAACATTGAGATTACAAGTGATAAAAACAAAAATTTTGATCGATCGATCTGTATTCGTGTGATCTACGGATTCTGGGGAAGGGAATATATACAAAGAAAGAGTGTTTAACGAAAGGCAGATTCGGTGCACGCAAATCTAGACTGTTAACTCCAGAATGCGGGGGAGAACACGAACACAAAAAAAAAATTCTTGAATACTGATAAGTTGATACTGTAACTATTCATCTATACGGGTTATTTATTTTTAACCCCAACTCTGCTAGGTAAGATTGGGCATATGCAAAATGGGTGCATCTCTAGGGGATCAAACTCTGTAGCTTTTGGCTAACTCATGCTGTTTTTGAGGCAAATCTGAATTGGAAGTTACAAATGATACTTGAGGATTTCTCATACCTGTCGTGTACGTAGGGAATAAACGAAAATTCAGGTTGATCATCTGACTGAGTATCAGGGGAAAAGAGAGTACAGGATCAGGAGGATTGTCAGAGTCTGTCACTTAGCTGGGTTGGAACATCATTATATACATACTAACTTCATATGATCCAAATGCGATTCTTTATACTGCCCCGTATAATCTCTCTAACCTTATACTTATTCCCAGTGATATGTTCAACTACGCGATAAGGACCAACAAACTTTTGATCAAGCTTTGGAAATTGCAGACGTTTTGGTTAAAATTAGTCAGCATAACTCTCAAACCCTACTTTGATTTTGGATGGCTTTACTCGAGTATTTGCGACTCTTGTAAATTCAGCTGTTGATTTATGAAGTGTTTCACGGATTCTTCTAAAAACACTTTGAGCAAAGCTGGTACGAGTTGCTACGAAATCATCAGGGTTGTAATTTGGTTTCGGATTAGAATATAACAACTCATAAGGCAAACGTTTATCTACACCATACAATGAAATTAAATGTGGATGTCACCTATAGAAACATTGTAAGCAGAATTTATAGCACACTGCACATCAGGTATAACTTGGGATTGATAGTGGCTCTCAATACATCAAGTACTTTCTTATTGGTTCGTTCCGCTAACCCATTGCTGGCAGGATGATGAGGAACAATGGTGGACTTAGAGATCTTGTACAAGGTACACAAATTTTAAAGAATTTCATTACAAAATTTCCCACCTCCATTATCTGTTACTAGGGACTTAGGGGTGGAAATGCCTGCAGATAATGCGTTCTTTAAACGCTTTAGCTACTGTCTGGGCAGTCTTATCTGCAATAGGAACTAACTCGAAATTATCTGGTAAAATTTGGTCTACCATAACACACAGATGTTTGTTACCTTGGAGGGAACTTTGGGAAAATTTTTTAGTTAACAAATCTAGCGCAACTCTTTCCCCAAGGTTCGCTAGTAGTCGGATACACTTGGATTGGATTAGGACCATTAGCATTCCCTTTTATTTGCATGCAGCCACTACATTTCTTAACATACTCAGAAATTATCATTTTGCCATACGAGGCCAAAGTATTTCAATCTGGCTTGTTTTTACTGACGATCCATACCAGGGTGTGCAACACCTGGTAAAATCGTGAACTAGCTGTAAGGCTACATTCACTAGTGACTGTGGAATTACAAACTGGTATACTCTTCTGCTAGGAGTACCCAACTCGGCTGTTCGATACAGTAATTTTGGTTCATGAGAAAGTCACTGAGGGGAGCTGGTGGTTTCACATTCAGAATAAGATCTTCCTGGAGCAGGAATCGAATCACACCAGACCACAAGGGATCGGTTCTTTCTTACGGGAGGAATGAACAAACTCGGTGGAGTGGATGACCCCCCCCGGTTGAAAAATTATCGCTATAACACGCAATATGAGCAAGGGAGAACGAATCTACTACTCAAACGCAAGCACAGGAGAAAAGAATGAACACGGTGAACAATGCGATATTCTGAGTCGCACACAGTGACACGAGGTTCAACTATAAAGAAACTACACTTACAAACTTTAACAACGTGGAAGTTACTCGAGAAATAACTTCTTACAATGCACTGATTACTGTCAACTAGGATGGGATCACAATCTGAAACACAAGGGACAACAAACACTCAAGTGAGCCACTAGCCACAGAAACTTCTTTCGGCACGGCTTGTGGCATCGCAAGAAAATGGCATAACTCGTTGCAAGAAAAAGTTTTCTCAAAGCGTCCCCTGGGAAGGAACGAATACTTGAACAAGTCCCCCATCGCAAGGATAGTAGAGCACTATCGTGCGTGCATGATATTGTGACTGGAGTCCAGACAGGATGACAGTATTACTAGTGCCTGACCGCTCGGCTACGTTAATAAGTAATTCACGGATCTATAGGAACTTAATCTGAACTTCACATTTCGCAGACTTTAACAAATCTCAGATACAAGCTGTGAAAACAAACACATTGCTCTAGGGCTAGGTATTGTCTGTCGTCAGTAAGGGAATGTAGGGACTGATGACAGGACCAGCAGTAGTAGCCTGAGTAGGTTTTTGAGTGTCGACATTCACTAAAGTATCACTTGACGGTATGTAAGACATAATGGCAAAGTAACACGAGAAAAAATAAAGCAAAATAATGAACAATAAAATGATAAAAAATTCTAGAATTAAAATGAAAAGATATACAACTAATTCTGCAGAATAATGTCTAAATACACTGCAAGAGGAAGGAAAACTCAATTTAAAGGATTATTGACCAAGAAAAAAAAATTTACATTGAAATATACAAGTAAAAATATTACTGGAGACTGAATTAAATTCAAAATGAGCTGTCTTTACTTTTGGGCTAAAAAAAAATTAATTAATTAAATTATTTAAATCAATGTGAAAGTGTAAAATAAATTATTAAATTGTTAACTGGGAAATTAAATATTTTCTAAGAATGCTAGAAAAAATTTAAAAATTATAAATAATAAAAATAGCATAAAGAAAAAATAATTCACTGCAGAACAGTTCAACAAAATAATTCACTTCAGAACAAGTGCAACAAATAAGGTGTAGAAACAATCACTGCAGTAATAAAGTCAACTGGGAAAACTCAGGAAAAATTTAATGGATTAAAATATGAAGATTCAAAAAAAAATAAACTGATTGAACACTTTAACTCTTAATTGTAAATTAGACAAAACAATTTACTCAAACAGGTAAAAAAAACACTTTACTTTAAAAAGTAATTGAAATTTGCATCAAGAGTAAATTTTGTTAAAGAATTTAAAAATAAAACACAGAACAAAACAGGAAATAACACTTACAGTGGCGGAGCACCCAACAGTATTAATTTATTCTTACAACAAATTCCTGCTGTGACTGATATGACAAAAATTTGCTGGCAAAAATAATGGTACACAGTCTGCGAAAAAAAATTAGAGAAATGAGACACTGTTGGCATACGAAAAAAAGACACACATAGAAATAAATTGATAATTTGGTATGCTGAAAGAATACAAAAAAAAAAAAATGAATCACTTCACACAGGGTGACTGACTGGTACACTACACAATAATACTTACTAGAGACAGGAGTAGCATAAGAAAAAACACAGAATAAAAAATATAAGATAAATAAAAACACTGAAAAATATTGTAAAAATTAACGAGTCAAAGAAAAACTGAAAACACAAGGTTTAGAGTACACAAACAATTTACTATAAATGTCTCACACACGCAAATGTCTTTAAATGCAAGAAAATGTCTCAAAAAAAAAAATTATCACTGAAGTCGAGAGTAGTAGACGGGTGATTACTGGTGACGGGAAGAAGGTGTTGTCCTGTGGGCGGGCGGTGTGTACTGGTGACGGGGCGGGGGGGTTTCCTCCTCCACTCACACTGTTGTCGTGAAGAAATGTGCGTTCTAGGCGAACTCACATAACTGGCTTTATCTCGTTGGCACCAGCTACAATCTCTTGACCAATTATGTGAGCCGAAACAGTAAATAGGAAACCCCATACAAGGGTACAAACAACCCCCAGGGAGATGAGTGGATGGCTGGTGGGAGAGAGTGGGGGGTGGACGCTGGGGCTCTGCCGCGCACCCCGGGGAGTGGAAGAGAGTGGGGGGGGGGGGGACGACTCTCTGGCGGACGCGCTCACTCCACTACCCACGAAGGTGGCTTAAAACCCACTCTATGCCACAGGAATGGTTTAAAAAAACTCCTAGCATCCAACAGGGAGCACAAAGCGATATAAACAATACCTCAGAGGAACTTGGCTTACTTCTTACTGCGTGGCTTACTTCTCTCCTCAGCTGGGTTAGAAGCTGGGTTGGCTGACTGGCTTACCCAACGAGAATGGTGACTGGGAAAACGTGTAACGATGCCCCAAAGCACGGAGGAGCAGTTGGATGACAGGAGACAGGCTGGAGATAAAGGGTGACTGGCGTTCACTTTTCCCCAGTCTGGCTTACTAACTGGCTTAATTGCAAAATCCGGGTCAACCCCTCGGAGATTGAAGCATTAGCACCCCGAAAATAAGCCAGAAAATTTTTAAAAAGGCTGCAACAGGCTTTCAGACAATAGGTTTGAGGGGAGTAGGCGACTGCTGGCTGGTGGTGCGCGAGGGTAGAGCTGGTGGCTCGAGGTGGTGCGGGCGGGTAGTGGCTGGTGGGTGACGATTCACCTTTGACCCTGGCGCTACTCACACAAACAGCCTTCTAACCCCTTTAATTACCCTTAAAAACGTAAATCCACGCTCCCACCGCTGCCACCATTTATCATGTGGGAGTTCGATATGTGGATTAGGGTAGAAATACTCACGTAGGCTGTTATTACGTATAATCGTAGATATGTGGAGAGAAACCCCCACCGTTGCCTGTCTCCTTGGTTTCACTCGTCAAACTGACTAGCCGGCTGGCCAGTACCCCGTAGTGGGTCTTTTGAAAATAGTGTCAGCTCAGCACAGACCGTGACTCAAGACGGTTGGTCGTTGAGTCAACGGACAGGTTACTGGTAACTGGTTACTGGTAACTGGTTACTACTACTGAGATGTTTAGTGTTGTGCGAAGTGTGTTAGTTTTTGTGCGAAGTGTGGGTTTTGTGTTGTGTGAAGTGTTTTTAGTGGGTTTTGCGAAGTGTGTTTAGTGTTGTGTGAAGTGTGTTTAGTGTTGTGCGGAGTGTGTTTAGTGTTGTGTGAAGTGTGTTTAGTGTTGTGCGAAGTGTGTTTGTGTTGTGTGAAGTGTGTTTTAGTGTTGTGCGGAGTGTGTTTAGTGTTGTGCGAAGTGGTTTATGTTGTGCGAAGTGTGTTAGTGTTGTGTGAAGTGTGTTTAGTGTGCGAAGTGTGTTAGTGTTGTGTGAAGTGTGTTTAGTGTTATGTGAAGTGTGTTTAGTGTTGTGCGGAGTGTGTTTAGTGTTGTGTGAAGTGTGTTTTTGTGTTATGTGAAGTGTGTTTAGTGTTGTGCGAAGTTTTGTTTAGTGTTGTGTGAAGTGTGTTTAGTGTTATGTGAAGTGTGTTTAGTGTTGTGTGAAGTGTGTTTAGTGTTGTGCAAGTGTGTTTATGTTATGTTTAAGTGGTGTTTAGTGTTGTGTGAAGTGGTTTAGTGTTGTGTGAAGTGTGTTTAGTGTTTTTGCGAAGTGTGTTTAGTGTTATTTTGAAGTGTGTTTAGTGTATGTGAAGTGTGTTTAGTGTTATGTGAAGTGTGTTTAGTGTTGTGCGAAGTGTGTTTAGTGTTATGTGAAGTGTGTTTAGTGTTATATGAAGTGTGTTTTTGTGTTGTGCGAAGTGTGTTTTAGTGTTGTGTGAAGTGTGTTTAGGTTTTTGTGTGAAGTGTGTTTAGTGTTGTGTGAAGTGTGTTTAGTGTTGTGCGAAGTGTGTTTTGTGTTGTGCGAAGTGTTTTAGTGTTGTGCGGAGTGTGTTTAGGTTTGTGCGAAGTGTGTTTAGGTTGTGTGAAGTGTGTTTAGTGTTGTTTTTGAAGTGTGTTTAGTGTTGTGTGAAGTGTGTTTAGTGTTTGTTTTGAAGTGTGTTTAGTGTTGTGTGAAGTGTTTTAGTGTTGTGCGAAGTGTGTTTTGTGTTTTTTGCGAAGTGTGTTTAGTGTTGTGCGGAGTGTGTTTAGTGTTGTGCGGGGGTGTGTTTAGTGTTGTGCGAAGTGTGTTTAGTGTTGTGCGAAGTTGTTTAGTGTTGTGCGAAGTGTGTTTAGTGTTGTGCGAAGTGTTTTTTAGTGTTGTGGAAGTGTGTTTAGTGTGCGAAGTGTGTTTAGTGTTGTGTGAAGTGTGTTTAGTGTTGTTGAAGTGTGTTTAGTGTGCGAAGTGTGTTTAGTGTTGTGCGAAGTGTGTTTTGTGTGCGAAGTGTGTTTTAGGGGTTGTGTGAAGTGTGGGTTTTGTGTTTCGAAGTGTGTTTAGTGTTGTGCGAAGTGTGTTTGTGTTTTTGTGAAGTGTGTTTAGTGTTGGCGAAGTGTGTTTAGTGTTGTGTGAAGTGTGTTTAGTGTTGTGTGAAGTGTGTTTAGGTTGTGCGAAGTGTGTTTAGTGTTTGTGCAAGTGTGTTTAGTGTGCGAAGTGTGTTTAGTGTTGTGTGAAGTGTGTTTTGTGTTGTGTGAAAATGTGTTTAGTGTTGTGCAAAGTGTGTTTAGTGTTGTGTGAAGTGTGTTTAGTGTGCGAAGTGTGTTTAGTGTTGTGCGAAGTGTGTTTTAGTGTGCGAAGTGTGTTTAGTGTTGTGTGAAGTGTGTTTAGTGTTGTGCAAAGTGTGTTTTTGTGTTGTGTGAAGTGTGTTTAGTGTGCGAAGTGTGTTTAGTGTTGTGTGAAGTGTGTTTTGTGTTTGTGTGAAGTGTGTTTTTTGTTGTGCGAAGTGTGTTTAGTGTTTTTGTGAAGTGTGTTTAGTGTGCGAAGTGTGTTTAGTGTTTTGTGAAAATGTGTTTAGTGTTGTGTGAAGTGTGTTTAGTGTTGTGTGAGTGTGTTTTGTGTGCGAAGTTTTTTTTAATGTTGTGTGAAGTGTGTTTTGTGTTGTGCGAAGTGTGTTTATGTTGTGTAAGTGTGTTTAGTGTTTTGCGAAGTGTGTTTCAGTGTTATGTGAAGGGGTTTTTAGTGTTGTGCGAAGTGTGTTTAGTGTTGTGCAAAGTGTGTTAAGTGTTGTGCGAAGTGTGTTTAGTGTTGTGCAAAGTGTGTTTAGTGTTGTGTGAAGTGTGTTTAGTGTTGTGCGAAGTGTGTTTAGTGTTGTGCAAAGTGTGTTTAGTGTTGTGTGAAGTGTGTTTAGTGTTGTGCGAAGTGTGTTTAGTGTTGTGTGAAGTGTGGTTTTTGTGTTGTGTGAAGTGTGTTTAGTGTTGTGTGAAGTGTGTTTAGTGTTGTGTGAAGTGTGTTTAGTGTTGTGCGAAGTGTGTTTTTGTGTTGTGCAAAGTGTGTTTAGTGTTTGTTGAAGTGTGTTTAAAGTTGTGCGAAGTGTGTTTTAGTGTTGTGCAAAGTGTTTTAGTGTTGTGCGAAGTGTGTTTAGTGTTGTGCGAAGTGTGTTTAATGTGCGGAGTGTTTAGTGCTCTGTGGTACTTCATTGCTGTTTCAGTCACTGGGACTACCTGTTTGTGTACAGTGTGTACTCCAGAGGTGTACTCCAGAGGTGTACTCCAGAAGTGCAATCCAGAGGTTACTCCAGAGGTGTATCCGAGGTATACTCCAGAAGTGCACTCCAGAGGTGTACTCCAGAGGTGTACTCCGAGGTATACTCCAGAAGTGCACTCCAGAGGTGTACTCCGAGGTATACTCCAGAAGTGCACTCCAGAGGTGTACTCCAGAGGTGTACTCCGAGGTATACTCCAGAAGTGCACTCCAGAGGTGTACTCCAGAGGTGTACTCCGAGGTATACTCCAGAATTCACTCCGAGGTGTATCCAGAGGTGTACTCCAGAGGTGTACTCCAGAGGTGTACTCCAGAGGTGTACTCCGAGGTATACTCCAGAAGTGCACTCCAGAGGTGTACTCCAGAGGTGTACTCACTGAGGTGTACTCGTGAAATTGGATTAGGGTTTTTGCCCTGAATTTTTCGTAAGTGATTAAGTATTTGGGGTTTCTTCTAATTTCAGTTTTTTGAACTATGGTCTTGCTGTTCTTCCAGGACTCTCTATAATATAGTTTGTACTCGATATTCCCCATGTTTCTCACAGTGTCTGCTTTGCTGCTGCAGTGTCCTGCTGCCCTTTTAAGAAGATCTGTTATTGTCTTTACCTGCAGAAGAATCATCTCTTTCGGTTTTCGTCTTCTCTTCCCTTGCTTTGTTGTGTGTCGGGGTTACTTTGAGCGCCAGTGAGCTCAGTCTCCCGAGGAACTTGTTTAGATCCGCGGTGCTCATATGGTTTTCCAGCGTGTTTCATTTAGACCACGATTTATTTAGTCCCAGTTCATATTTTTGCAGTTGAAATTGAGTTCGTCGAATTCGCCCCTTTATGGTTGATCGTGTTTATCTGTCTCGGGGCACTGTGCACGCAGGTTTGAACCTGGGAGGTAATCAGGTTTGATACAAGGGAGGGTAACTCCACTTTTTTGGGTCAAGAAATATATTCATCAGCACCAGAGGTGAGCGAGAGGGCTTATCTTGGCTGACATTCGCGTTCATAACCAGTAGTTATCTGTGAGGTACTACCATTCTACCACATGATTGAGAAAACGTCTTGTTAAATGCTTTACACTCTGGGAAGATTCCCTGTTTTTTTTTTTATTTCACGAAGATGTAAGATGACAGTTATAATCTTACGGACTTCTGTTTACATTCAGTATACACATACCTTTGCTCTCCTGTAATGCTCCTTAATAGTTGTTAATCCTGTGATATTTCCTTTCTGACCTAGGAGGCCTGGTCTGAGACAGAGCTGCTGGGAATATAATCTTCAAAACTACTAACAGATAACAAATAAGCCTGGTCTAAGACCGGGCCGCTGGGGTGATGATTCTCTGTAACCATAACAGATATAAATAATCGGATGTAGAAGTCTTGCCACAGTTTAAGCGCCATTTTATCTCTGCATGCAGAGCAGGTTTAAATTGATTGGTGTTCTTAATAAACCCATTGGCTGAGATTAATACACGTGTGTGAAGTGTCAGCTGAAGTTGCGTGTATGCTTGAAGTGTATGATCCGTTTTAGGCTCACCGTGACTCTGAATTAAGTGTGTATGCAAATATGCCGAGGGAGCTGTCCCGTGGAATTGATGGCTAATTTTGTGTTTTTACTCAATGAGGTTTTTATGGGGTGGAAACCTGTCTCTTAAGCTGCCTCTGCCTGCGTTATAGCTTCTCCTTCCCCGTTATACTTATTTCCGAAGCTCTGTATGAAATTTCCCTTCACTTCCGTATCTAGCTTATTCCATGTGCTTACATTCTGAAACTATAAGTGTCTTTAGGTTCTAGCTGTGTCCTCACATGTCCATGTCTTATAAGACTGGAACAAAGGTACAAGTTTTCCAGAGGAAATTGAACCATTACCAGCTGTACGTGATAGTTTAGTTCAGTCGTGGTTTCTGTGTAGGCTTGTGGACCGCTGGACACAACAGCTTGGTTGACCAAGTAGTTAACAATGAGTCTGGTTTCTCTCAGCATTTCTCTGTCCACTTTTCTCTGTCCTGTAACATTTCCAGTGGTAGTATTTCTCCCAGGTCTCTTCTTTTTTGGCGTAATTTGTTCGTTTATTCTTTTCTCATAGGTTAGCCTTTCTGTTGAGAACTTTTGCCTCTTGAGTTTCTTAACTTAGCCGAAATATTATAACTATGGTGTGTCTGTCCGCCCCACCGTAGATTCCCTGTAAGTTGAGTTGAAGGTAGTCCACCTTCGTATGGTAACTCCAACCCGGGAACGCTGGTGGAGTGATCTAGTGAGAATAATTTCATCATTTCATACATTTCTCCAGAAACTGTGTTTTGAGTTTGCCTCCACCGCTACCTCATCCAAATCACTCCACTTTTCAATCGTCCTGAGATTAAATAAATATTTCTTGCGTCCCTGTGGTTCATCTACATTTTCCGCTTCCACCTGTGTTCCCCTGATATTGGTCCTCTTAATTCATACAATCTGTCCTTGTTTACCCTATCAGTTCCTCATAAGATTTTGTATTGTTTGTAATCATATTCTTCTCTCTAAGGTCAGGTTCTGTTCCTTCAACTTCTCATAGCTCATCTCTCTCAATTCTGGTACTAACTTGGTTACAGACCTTAGGACCTTTCAGCGTTTTTTCACTTGCATACCCGATGTGGGCTGATTTTTCTGTATAGAACCTCCACGTACCCCAATATCATTTTCCTTATTATTTTATCCATAACTTTTGACAGTGTGTCTGTTAGAAATACTGGCTTGTGATTCAGAGCCTCTTGTATGTCCCCCTTTATATAAATAGGGAAAACATTTGCTTTTTTCCTGTTTTTTCGACGAGTAATTGTCCTGAATGGAAAGATTGGTGGAATACCTTTGCTATTGGGTCATATAGTTATTTTGCCCGTTTTTCAGCACATGTTGGTCCATTGAGTTTGTTACATAAAGTTCATGTGGAAGCCTCATCACTGTCGTTGTGTTGACACTTTCTAGTACCGATTGGTCATTTCTGACTACATTTCCTTCCTGTAGGTCTCCATTTTCTATACTGAAAACTGTATTTTTACTCAGCATATCATATACTATATTTTCTTCTGTGAAGAAGCTTTGCTCAGCATTTAACATCTCTGTCATTCTCCGTCAGCGTCTCGTCTTCCTCGGTCTTATTACCTGTTCCGTCACTATCGTTTTGTTCTAATGTGGTTGTGGAGGAACTTTGGTTGGGTTTTGGCCTTTGATGCTGTATCTATATCATTTCCAAACTATCTTCCAGCTTCCCGTCTTATTGTAGAGTATTTGCTTCCAGCTCTCCTGTTTGTCTCTTGGTTTTTCTGCATTTTGATTTGCTGTATATTTTTTCGAAGCCCTCTTGCTGCTTCCACTGGGCTCACTGCATTCACGGGATCTCTGCATCCATGGACTTTTCATCAATGGGCTCTCTGCATCCATGTACTCTGGGCATCCATGGAGTCTCTGCATCCATGGGATCTGTGCATCCATGGACTCTGTGCATCCATGGACTGGATCCATGGACTCTCTGCATCCATGGGTTCTCTGCATTCATGGACTCTCCTTATTCATAAACTCTGCATCTGTAGGCTCTGCGTTCATAGGCTCTCTGCATATATGGGCTTTCTTTTTTTTCCTGCTTTTCCTCATGTTTGGTAATCATCTCTCAATTACCTCAGTTTTTCTCCATCATATCTTGGTATAATTCTGCTTTTCACTTCTCTTTCCCGTTCCACTTCAGCCAGAAAAAAATCCTGATTCTGTCACTGTCCCCACTTCTGTTGTCCCATTTTTCTGTCACTTCCCATTCCTTCTCCATTTCACTCTCTACCAGGTACTGGAAGCTTAGTATCACATGGTCGCCGACACCTATTTCTTCCCTACAGTTAATATCCTCTGTTGTCATATTCATTTTGTGTGAAAAGTAGATAGTCTGGTTGACTCATCTCTCCTCCTCTCTTGTTGTTTCCTTCACATGTTGGCGCAGAAAGTTTTTTATTGCTGTTTTTAATAAATTTCGCCTTACGTGTTTTGTGGTCCTCAGGCCGGGGGGGGCAGTTTTCACTATCTCCTTGAAATATCCTATCACTAGGATTTTAGCTTTGCTTGTTCTTGCCCTCTCGACAACTATTTCCAATATGTGAATCATTGCCCTGTTATTCTGATCATTGTTTATTATTTCTTGGTGGATTATGTATCATTGCCGCTGCTACTTTTCTCTCTAGACAATACAGTACCTGTTACATAGTCCCTGAAATCTCTTTTTCCAAGTTCAATAAATCCTCACTAGTTTCTGACCATTAACGTCACGTGACCTCCTCGTCTTCCTTTGTTTGCTCATTATTTTCTTACTGTTTAGTAGTCCTTTAAAAATGTTTCGTTTGTTATTATTTCTTAGAGTTTCATCTCCACAATCGCTACTGTATCAGGGTTTTTCCCAGCTCTATCATGGCATCACACTCCGGGAATATAAAGACTCTCGGAATTCACCAAAGGTATATGAAATGTATACACTTGCTGGTGACCCCGTCTACATTTGAGTACGACTCTCTGATGTTATTAATCTTCCTGATCCTGGACATGCTGTTTTTCATTTTGCGGGTACAGGGCAGGGAGTCTCTATGGAGTGCTATATCCTGGGATATTCCCGATGCGCCATCATATCCACACTAGGTTATCTGTTCCCTGTTTGATTCCTGTCTCTTCCTTCCCTTTCCCGACTCTTCCTTCCTGGCCTTCGTTCCTCTTCCGTCCGATCTTCCCTGACATATACTGGGTCGAAGTTTTGAGATCCACTCAAATTTTGATTTCTTTCTGATTTCTAAGATTCTCATTTCTGACTTTGTAAGCACAATTTATAATGGCCTTGTCCTCTTTTCTGCGCGTGTGTGTGACGTTTGTGTGTGTGTGTGTGTGTGTGTGTGTGTGTGTGTGTGTGTGTGTGTTGTGTGTGTGTGTGTGTGTGTGTGTGTGTGTGTGTGACGTGTGTACTCACCTAGTTGCACTCACCTACTTGTCGTTGCAGGGGTCGATTCACAGCTCCTGACCCCGCCTCTTCACTGGCCATTACTGGGTCACGCTTCCCTCTCCATGAGCTTTATCATACCACTTTTTTAAGCTGTGTATGGATCCTGCCTCCACTACATCACTTCCCAGACTATTCCACTTCCTGACAACCCTGTGACTGAAGAAATGCTTCGTAACATTCCTGTGATTCATCCGAGTCTTCAACTTCCAACTGTGACCCCTTGTTGCTGTCTCTGTCCACCTTGTCGATTCCTCTCGGCATTTTATACGTCGTTATCATATCCTCCCTATCTCTCCTGTCTTCCAGTGTCGTCAGGTCGATTTTCCTTAACCTCTCCTCGTAGGATCCTACATACCCCTTAGCTCCGGGACTGTGTGTGTGTGTGTGTACTCACCTAATTGTGGTTGCAGGGGTCGAGACAGCCCCTGGCCCCGCCTCTTCACTGACCGCTACTGAGTCCTCCCTCTCCCTGCTCCATGTGTGCGTGCGTGTGGTGCGCGTGTGCTCTCCAGGACTTTGTGGAGACCCCTTTCTCACTGGTAACAGAATATTCACTCTTGGATTCAGGTTACTTTAAATCCAGACGTGTCTTCCCGCATTACAAAGGTTTCACAGGTGAGGCTAGTCTGGTCTTCCTACGTTACAAAGCTTCAACAGGTGAGGCTAGTCTGGTCTTACTGCGTTACAAAGGTTCCACAGGTGAGCCTGGTCTGGCCAACAAGTCAAGATAAAATCTGTTGCTTCTTGATATTTTTTTGAGGTAATGTTTGCAAAGGCACAAAATGAAAACTTCATGGTTGAGGGTCACCTTAGTGTGGTGGTGGTGTTTGTGACCTCTGACTCTGGGTCACCCAACAGTAATGGTGTCTGTGACCATCTTTCTGGCGCTAATAACCTAGCAATTCATTTCCAGTTTCGCTACAATGTTGTGGTTTATAACGTGTGATTTTAAACTAATTATGGATATTGTCTGAACTGCAACAACAGTCACAGAGCAGAAAGTTTGAAAGCCGAGGAACACTCAACAACAAACTGATGATTAAGACACATGTGCAACACTTGGGTATCCTTATTGTTGAAACGTTTCGCCTACACAGTAGGCTTCTTTAGTCAAATACAGAGGCAGCAGGTGTAGTAGCTTTACCTGCTGCCTCTGTATCTGACTGAAGAAGCCTACTGTATAGGCGAGAGGTTTCAATACACCAAACTGTTGCACATGCGTCTTATTCATCAAGTTCCAGTTATCCCACGGGAACCATTCCCTATTTTTAATTGGTAGAAAATTGGCAAATTGGAACTTAATGTTATTTCATGGAAAAGTTTTAAAAATAAATTTGGGAAATCGGCACCTATTCACTCTGATAGCGGTTGGAATCTCCTTGGTAGAATACTCTGGTGTTGGAAGTTTGAAGCAGAACAGAGGTCATACTCAAGTTATCACACGAAAACCAAAATCACACATTGGCTTTTAAAATGCGAAAAGCGCATCTGTACTTGTCAACAAGATGAATGTTAATTAGCTTTAGGATGGTGTTGAGTACAGGTAAACAAGCTCAACTGCTTGATCGCTAGCGCACTCACCTCACACATTGAGGTTCATGGTTCGATACCAGGTACGGGTGAAAACAGGATGTGTTTCTTAAAGACACCTGCTGCCCTTGTTCAGCTATCAGTAAAATAGGTACCTGGGTGTTAGTCGACTGGTGTGGGTCGCATCCTCGGAACAAAATTGACCTAATTTACCAGAAATGCTCTGCATAACAAGGGGCTTTCTATATAATAGTATCTTACTGATGTCTCCTTGTACATGTACTTATAGAAATAAAGATTAATATTATTAGTAGTATTATTATTAGTAGTAGAAGTATAAGACACGTATACACCGCTTGGATCTCTTTATTGCCCATAAAGATACCCAGACATGACTTTTGTTTTCTAATACGAATTACCAACGTTGAAATTTTGAAGTCCGTCAGTCGAGGCGTTCTCAAGCTGTGAACAAAAACCTTTTACGAAGAAAAAAAAATGACCACAATTATGGATATCTACTTTCCATTGGGTCTATTTTGTTAAAGTCTAGTAATATATTATTTCCGATATTGTAATCCTTGTGCTCTTGGTACAGGTGTCCAGAAGTACTTGGCCTTATTTTTACATCTGTAATGCTACATGTATTGATTTGTAGGATTCTTACGGTGTGTCCTGGGGTAGTTTAGGATACGCGTGCTGGGGCAGCTGTCCTAGGATCTGTGTGTGTGTGTGTGTGTGTGTGTGTGTGTGTGTGTGTGTGTGTGTGTGTGTGTGTGTGTGTGTGTGTGTGTGTGTGTGTGTGTGTAGTCTTTAGTATCACACTTTACATCTTTCAGTTGAAGTCTCTCTCCCTCCATCCTTTCCTCCCTTCCTCTAACCTTCCTCGTTTTCCTTCACTTTCCCCTATTTCCTTTTCTCTCCCTCCCCCTTTCCTCTCTCCCTCTCCTTCCTTCCCCTCTTCCCTCCCCCATATTAAAGACAAGAACACCAAAACAAAATAATTTTTAAGAGGCTAAAATTGAGTTGGAACTTCTGCTTTAGAAGTAAATTTATTTTGCACCCAGTAATGTTGTATTGGGGAATGTATAATAGTTTAAAGACGGGTATGTTGTTGCAGTGAGAGAGAGAGAGAGAGAGAGAGAGGGAGAGAGAGAGAGGAGAGAGAGAGAGGGAGGAAGGAAGGAAAGGAGAAAGTGTGCTTGGGCAATTTTTATGGAATGTACTTGAATAATCTTCTTCATCGCATCTCAGGATCCCATACATATACAGACGACTGTACTCTGACATTTACTTATCTAAGAGAGGAAATGCCAGCTGCTCCACGTTACATTAATCACCAGCTTACAGCTATATCAGCCGGGGAAAAGCGATGGCAGGTCACATTTACGTCTGAGAAATCATAATGATTGTCTCTAGGCACATGATAGTAATGCTCGAGGAATGGTAAGAATGAATGGGAGAGTGTTGGTACCCGGGGATGAAGTTGATATCCTTTGTGTGAAATTTGACTCCAAACTGACAGTAAAGAACCATATTGTAAATCTTGCAAACTTATATGTATTTCGCATTTGCTTATAAGCAGAGTATGCTACACTTTTTAGATTGCCTGCCCCTCGTCTCATTTGTGACTCTTAGAATAGAGAACATGGGAAGACGACTCGTCTCTCCCTGGACCCCGCGTAGACAGATCTGTCATTTCAGCAGAGCCTTCACTACAGGAGGGATATTGGTGGCCTTTCTGTTATGTACAAGGCCAATATTGTCAAGGTACCACACTTGGCTCCACTTCGAGGACAGCGAGAAGTGAGCTTCTGCACAACAAGACGGGCATCAAACAACACTCTGACTGCATCTTTCTCTAGAACATCACTTCATCTGAGATTTATTCCTAGGATGGCTCGAGTGTGGAACATGGTTGTACTGCTTAAGGACATCAGCTTCCCGGCGGTGAGCCGTGTGACCAAATTTCTGCAGGTATTTCCCGTCTGGATCGCAACACTGAGTCTCTGAAAGAGGAAGCTAGCCGCTCAGGGGCCCTTAGTTTCCATGGTGAGTTTTTCACCTAACTCTATGTAAGGAATTTTAGAGCACACTTGTCCCATGTTTCAAGGGTCTCCGACAGTACTGGACGAAGTTATATCATGGTACCAGGTCTCCATGTTATATATATATATATATATATTATATATATAAAATATATATATATATATATATATATTATATATATATACATGGAGCTTTAAGAAGAGACTCTGGGTAGCTTTAAGAAGAGACTGGACAAATATATGAGTGGGAGGGGCTGGGTTTGATTGGTGTTAAGGGGTACGGGAGTTATTTCTTGAGTAGCTTTAGGTAGATGTCGTTTTGATAAGGACCTGCCTCGTATGGGCCAGTAGGCCTTCTGCAGTGTTCCTACATTCTTATGTTCTTATGTTCTTATATATATATATATATATATATATATATATATATAATATATATATTATATTTTATATATATATATATATATATATGATGGGGGTCCACCTCTGGTGTAAATTGTGGGACCCACAGCCTCGGGGAAGTGGATAAAAAGGCTTCATGGGAAGAATATTTCCATTTCTTCCTGAAGCCTTTTAAATATTCCACTTCCCCTACCATCCCATCTTTTCATTCTTTTTTACCAATAGGTATATTTTATTACATAATATGGTACAGAAGATTTAAAATACATTGTTGATTTTAAAGGTGGCTTTGGTACTGTTGTTACGGTGATCAGATTATAGGCGAAAATCTCATCCAGCTCTCAGGGGGGGGCGGTCCCCAAAAATACAGCGGGCATTACCCCTTTGAACAGCGCACTAAAGCCGCGGAACGAAAAACTGCTGCCCTGGGATCCTATTTACCCTGATGGTCTTTTTCCCGCTTTAAGGAATTTTGATGCCCCCTCTTTCCCCATGAGCCAGGGTCCTGAGCCTATGGGAACAAAATATAATGATGGGAAAGTTCTCCTTATTTTTTCCACGCATTATCCTCGGCAGGTTGTTGATTACCCCCTTTGTTGCATGAACCGCTGTTCATTTTGGAGCCCAAAGTCAAGGGGTTTGGTTGAAGCATAGGGCCCTTTTCCCCACAAGGTGCCCCGAAAAAAAAACAAACACTTTGATCATCATCATTCTATCACTGTCTTGCCAGAGGCGTGCCGACACTACAGTTAAAAAACTGCTTATATCTCGGCGGAGGATCGAGTCCCTCCTTCGTTAAAAGACTCATGTGAATATAAAAATTTAATTTCGACTTGAGATTTAAATTTTTAGCTCTGTGAATAATACAAACCCTTTTTTTTTACGCTTTGTGATTGATTGTTTACAAGCACAGTAATGATCTGAGCTGTGTGTGTTGACCCGGGAGAGTTATCACAGCACCCCCTGCTGTATGTTGCTTCTTTTACTGAACACTCCCCTTTCCCGGGGAGTTAACAAGCAATCACCTGCTGTATGTTGCGCCTTTCTACTGAAAAACTTCTCTGACTGGGGGAGTTTCCAGCAAACACCCGTGTATGTTGCTTCTCTGCTGACGTTCTTGACCCGGGAGAGTTACACAGCTCTCACCCGCTGTATGTTGCTGCCCTTTTCTACTGAACACTTCTTGACCTGGGAGAGTTATCACAGGACTCACCTGGTATGTTGCTGCCTTCTCTGTGAACACTTCTCGACCTGGGGAGTTATCACAGCAATACTGCTGTATGTTGCTTCCTCTGAAAAGCTTTCTGACTGGGAGGTTTCAAGCTCTCACCCCGCTGATTTGCTGCCTTTTCTACTGAACACTTTTTGACCTGGGGAGTTATACAGCAAATCACCTGCTGTATGTTGCTGCCTTCTTATGAAAAACTTCTCTGACCTGGGAGAGTTATCACGAATCACCTGTGTTGTTGCTTCTCTGCTGAAGCTTCTCGACTGGGAGAGTTATCACGCTCTCACTGGGGGTTGTTGCTGCCTTCTCTACTGAAACTTCTTTGCCTGGGGGGTTTTCCGGATCACCCGCGTATGTTGCTGCCTTTCTTGTGAAAATTTCTGACCGGGAGAGTTATCACACTCCCTTTCTGTATGTTTTACCCTTTTCTGCGAACACTTATGTTAATGGTTCCAGGGGTCATCGCCCCTGCACTCGGGGTCAAGACCAAACCCCCCTAAAAAGAAAAGAAAGTATTAAGGAAAAAGAAACTTTTAAGAAACACAGAAAAATTGAAAAATATTATGAAGTTAGCAAAATTTTGTGAAATTTTCCTTCCATTTTTTGGTTCAATGGAGAGTGTAAATATTAGGGCTTTCTGTTTGATTTTTTTTTTTCTGGCTGTGATTTTTTCCCCCCACTTGGGTGATGAGAGCCGGATTCTCCCACTAAGCCCTTCGTTTGAAAATCTAGGCAGGAGGGAGTATATTTTTGAATGGTGGTTGTCTACCACCTTGCTGTTAATATTGCAATGTGCACACGAAACCATTGGGCTTGCAGGTATTTTTACATTTTTTCCTATTGAAAAAGAAACCCGGGAAAAATTGGCTCCCCGTGAAGGGATATGAAAGATTTTAGAGGGCGCGGTCGTGCCCCTTTAAAGGTCTTATTTTAAAAATATAAATCGCGGTTTAAATTTTAAAAAGGGTGGATAGGGAAGGAGGGGGTGAGGGTGGGGAGCGAAAGAAAAATGATATGAAGGGGAAGCAACAGAAGGAAGTCGAGGCACGATTTCGGAAAACTGGTTTAGGGAGTTGCAGGAGTTAGAGAATCTGAACGATGTAGCCAGAAGTTGTGGGACCCTCAAAAACTAGCAAAACTGAGGAAAAACGCAGGACAGTGAACCTCTGAGTTTTTTTTTTTTTTAAAAAGATTGATTTCCTTTTTGTGTTTGTCTTGGCGATAAAGGACTCTTGATTCAAGAAATTTTGGGCTACCCCCTGATCAAACCCCTTTCTCTTGTCACATCCCGGCGTTTGCATTATCCCCACGGGTTTGTGGTTCCTTATTTTGAATAAAATTTTTACCCGGGGTAGAGTTAAAAATTTACCAATTTTTCTTTGTTTTAGTTGTTTTGTACATCTTAATTAGGGCGGGCATTAAAAAAGTTTGCGTCAACAATATAAAGTTTAAAAAGCTTAATGATGTAAGTACTGACAATGGTAAATCCCTATTAAAAAAAAATTTTAAGAAATAGAACATAAAAACATAAGAACGAAGGAAAAATGAGAAGGCCTACTGGGCCCCTGCGAGGCAG
>NC_069402.1:76477232-76604027 GCF_026875155.1 Cherax quadricarinatus
ATAATTATAAGTGGAGAGGGAAGCAGGAAGGGCACGACAAATGAAGCCAAACTATAGAGGCATGAAGAATTTCCTGCACGAGGTTCAGTAGGACAGAGCAATGGCAGGGAAGTCATTAAATGAGATGATTGAATATGTGACAACAATATGGTTCGCTCAAAGGTGTAAAGAGGCCAAAACCAAGTATGCTAAAGAATGGAAGAAGTATAGAAGGCAAAGAAATGAATATGCACAGGTAAGAAGGGGGGTCCAACAACAGCATGAAAATGACATAACAGCGAAAGCAGATCTGACCCGAAGCTGTTGTACAGCCACATCAGGAGGAAAACAGTCAAGGACCAGGTAATCAGGCTGAGGAAGGAAGGAGGGAAGATCACAAGAAACGATCGAACAGTATGTGAGGAGCTCAACATGAGATTCAAAGAAGTGTTCACAGAGGAGACAGAAGGGACTCCGGAAAGACAGAGACGTGGGGTATAGCATCAAGTGTTGGACACAATACATTCAACTGAGGAAGAAGTGAAGAGGCTGCTAAGTGAGCTAGATACTTCAAAGGCGATGGGACCAGATAACATCTCTCCATGGGTCCTGAGAGAGGGAGCAGAGGCACTATGTGTGCTACTAACACCAGTCTTCAAGACATCTGTTGAAACAGGGTTACTACCTGAGGTATGGAAGATGGCAAATGTAGTCCCAATTTTTAAAAAAGGAGACAGACACGAAGCACTAAATTACAGACCACTGCCACTAACATGTATAGCATACAAAGCCATGGAGAAGGTTATCAGGAGAAGAGTGGTGGAGCACCTAGAAATGAATGAGCTTATCAACGACAGCTAGCACGGTTTCAGGGACAGGAAATCCTGTGTCACAAACCTACTGGAGTTGTATGATAGAGTGATAGCAGTAAGACAAGAGAGAGAGGGGTGGGTAAATTGCATTTTTTGGGCTGTAAGAAGGCTTTTGACACAGTTCTACACAAGAGATTAGTGCATAAGCTGGAAGACCAGACAGGTATATCAGGGAAGGCACTGCAATGGATCGGGGAATACCTGTCGGGAAGACAGCGAGTCATGGTACGTGACGAGGTGTCAGAGTGGGAGCCTGTGACGAGCTGGGTTCCACAAGGGTCAGTCCTAGGACCGGTGCTGTTTCTGGTGTATGTGAAGGACATGACAGAAGGAATAGACTCAGAAGTGTCTCTGTTTGCAGATGATGTGAAGTTGATGAGAAGAATTCAGTCGGAGGAGGACCAGGCGGAGCTACAAAGGAATCTGAACAGGCTGCAGGCCTGGTCTGGAAACTGGCTCCTGGAGTTCAACTCCACCAAGTACAAAGTCATGAAGATTGGGGAAGGGCATAGAAGACTGCAGACGGAGTACAGTCTAGGGGGCCAGAGACTACAAACCTCACTCAAGGAAAATGATCTTGGGGTGAGTATAACACCAGGCACATCAACCAAATAACTGCTGCAGCATATGGGCGCCTAACAAATTTAAGAATAGTATTCCGACATCTCAGTCAGGAATCGTTCAGGACCCTGTACATACACCGTGTATGTCAGGCCTGTATTGGAGTATGCGGCACTAGTTTAGAACCAACACCTAGCCAAGCATGTAAGGAAATTAGAGAAAGTGCAAAGATTTGCATGAAGACAAGTCCCGGAGCTAAGGGACATGTTCTACGAGGAGAGGTTAAGGGAAATCGACCTGACGACACTGGAGGACAGGAGAGATAGGGAGGATATGATAACGACATATAAAATACTGAGAGGAATTGGCAAGGTGGACAGAGACAGATGTTCCAGAGATGGGACATCTCTGGAAGTTAAAGACTCAAATGACTCGCAGGAATGTTAGGAAGTATTTCTTCAGTCACAGAGTTGTCAGGAAGGGGAACAGTCTGGGAAGTGATGTAGTGGAGGCAGGATCCATACATAAGTTTAAGAGGTATGATAAAGCTCATGGAGCAGGAAGAGTGACCTAGTAGCGACCAGTGAAGAGACGGGGCCAGGAGCCCTGAATCGACCCCTGCAGCCACAGCTAGGTGAGTACAAACACACACGCACCGCACACATATTATATATATATATATATATATATATATATATATATATATATATATATATATATTATATATATATATATATATATATATATTTATGTAATACGGGTGTCTGAGTCTAATGGTTTTTGTATCATTTTTCAGGTAACTTGCAGTGATGATGTTTTCGACCACAGAAGCAGATAAGTAATTCTTTACAACTGTTAGTTAAGGAGAAAGTTGTTGACCATAACTTGAGTTCCTGACTTGCTGCTCTGTTATGTGCTTTATTGTTATGTAGTGAGTTTAATGTTCTCTTGTGTGTTTAGTTTGGTTGTGTGTTTAGTGTTTCGTGATTTGTTTTAGTGTTCCGTGATGCGTGTTTAGTGTTCCGTGTTCCGTTGTGTCTGTGTTCCGTGGTGTGCGTTTAATGTTGTGTGTGTTTATAGTGTGGTCTGTGTTTAGTGTTACATAGTGTGCGTTTAGTGTTCTGTTTATTGTTCTGAGAAGTGTGTTTAATGTTCTGTGGAGTGTTAATATACTGTTGTGTGTATTTAGTGTTCTATGGTTGTGTGTGTGTTTATAGTGTTGTGCAAAGTGTGTTTAGTGTTGTGCGGAGTGTGTTTAGTGTTGTGCAGAGTGTGTTTAGTGTTGTGCGGAGTGTGTTTAGTGTTTTGCGGAGTGTGTTTAGTGTTGTGCAGAGTGTGTTTAGTGTTGTGCAGAGTGTGTTTAGTGTTGTGCGGAGTGTGTTTAGTGTTGTGCGGAGTGTGTTTAGTGTTGTGCGGAGTGTGTTTAGTGTTGTGCAGAGTGTGTTTAGTGTTGTGCGGAGTGTGTTTAGTGTTGTGCAGAGTGTGTTTAGTGTTGTACGGAGTGTGTTTAGTGTTGTGCGGAGTGTGTTTAGTGTTGTGCAGAGTGTGTTTAGTGTTGTGCAGAGTGTGTTTAGTGTTGTACGGAGTGTGTTTAGTGTTGTGCGGAGTGTGTTTAGTGTTGTGCAGAGTGTGTTTAGTGTTGTGCAGAGTGTGTTTAGTGTTGTGCAGAGTGTGTTTAGTGTTGTGCAGAGTGTGTTTAGTGTTGTGCGGAGTGTGTTTAGTGTTGTGCAGAGTGTGTTTATAGTGTTGTGCAAAGTGTGTTTAGTGTTGTGCGGAGTGTGTTTATAGTGTTGTGCAAAGTGTGTTTAGTGTTGTGCGGAGTGTGTTTTAGTGTTGTGCAGAGTGTGTTTAGTGTTGTGCGGAGTGTGTTTAGTGTTGTGCGGAGTGTGTTTAGTGTTGTGCAGAGTGTGTTTAGTGTTGTGCGGAGTGTGTTTAGTGTTGTGCGAAGTGTGTTTAGTGTTATGCGGAGTGTGTTTAGTGTTGTGCGAAGTGTGTTCAGTGTTATGTGAAGTGTGTTTAGTGTTGTGCGAAGTGTGTTTAGTGTTATGCGGAGTGTGTTTAGTGTTGTGCGAAGTGTGTTCAGTGTTATGTGAAGTGTGTTAAGTGTTGTGCAAAGTGTGTTTAGTGTTGTGCGAAGTGTGTTTAATGTGCGGAGTGTTTAGTGCTCTGTGGTACTTCATTGCTGTTTCAGTCACTGGGACTACCTGTTTGTGTACAGTGTGTACTCCAGAGGTGTACTCCAGAGGTATACTCCAGAAGTGCACTCCAGAGGTGTACTCCAGAGGTGTACTCACCGAGGTGTACTCCAGAGGTGTACTCCAGAGGTGTACTCACCGAGGTGTACTCGTGAAATTGGATTAGGGTTTTGCCCTGAATTTTTCGTAAGTGATTAAGTATTTGGGATTTCTTCTAATTTCAGTTTTTTGCACTATGGTCTTGCTGTCTCTCCAGGACTCTCTATGATATAGTTTGTACTCGATATTCCCCATGTTTCTCACAGTGTCTGCTTTGCTGCTGCAGTGTCTGCTGCCTTTTAGAAGATCTGTTATTGTCTTTACCTGCAGAAGAATCATCTCTTTCGAGTTTGCGTCTTCTCTTCCCTTGCTTTGTTGTGTGCGGGGCTTACTTTGAGCGCCAGTGAGCTCAGTCTCCCGAGGAACTTGTTTAGATCCGCGGTGCTCATATGGTTTTCCCAGCGTGTTTCATTTAGACCACGATTTATTTAGTCCCAGTTCATATTTTTGCAGTTGAAATTGAGTTCGTCGAATTCGCCTTCATGGTTGATCGTGTTTATCTGTCTCGGGGCACTGTGCACGCAGGTTTGAACCTGGGAGGTAATCAGGTTTGATACAAGGGAGGGTAACTCCACTTTTTTGGGTCAAGAAATATATTCATGAGCACCAGAGGTGAGCGAGAGGGTTTATCTTGGCTGACATTCGCGGTTCATAACCAGTAGTTATCCTGTGAGGTACTACCATTCTACCACATGATTGAGAAAACGTCTTGTTAAATGCTTTACACTCTGGGAAGATTCCCTGTTTTTTCTTTATTTCACGAAGATGTAAGATGACAGTTAAATCTTACGGACTTCTGTTTACATTCAGTATACACATACCTTTGCTCTCCTGTATGCTCCTTAATAGTTGTTAATCCTGTGATATTTCCTTTCTGACCTAGGAGGCCTGGTCTGAGACAGAGCTGCTGGGAAGATAATCTTCAAAACTACTAACAGATAACAAATAAGCCTGGTCTAAGACCGGGCCGCTGGGGTGATGATTCTCTGTAACCATAACAGATATAAATAATCGGATGTAGAAGTCTTGCCACAGTTTAAGCTCCATTTTATCTCTGCATGCAGAGCAGGTTTAAATTGATTGGTGTTCTTAATAAACCCATTGGCTGAGATTAATACACGTGTGTGAAGTGTCAGCTGAAGGTGCGTGTATGCTTGAAGTGTATGATCGGTTTTAGGCTCACCGTGACTCTGAATTAAGTGTGTATGCAAATATGCCGAGGGAGCTGTCCCGTGGAATTGATGGCTAATTTTGTGTTTTTACTCAATGAGGTTTTTATGGGGTGGAAACCTGTCTCTTAAGCTGCCTCTGCCTGCGTTATAGCTTCTCCTTCCCCGTTATACTTATTTCCGAAGCTCTGTATGAAATTTCCCTTCACTTCCGTATCTAGCTTATTCCATGTGCTTACATTCTGAAACTATAAGTGTCTTTAGGTTCTAGCTGTGTCTCACACTGTCCATGTCTTATAAGACTGGAACAAAGGTACAAGTTTTCCAGAGGAAATTGAACCATTACCAGCTGTACGTGATAGTTTAGTTCAGTCGTGGTTTCTGTGTAGGCTTGTGGACCGCTGGACACAACAGCTTGGTTGACCAAGTAGTTAACAATGAAGTCTGGTTTCTCTCAGCATTTCTCTGTCCACTTTTCTTCTGTCCTGTAACATTTCCAGTGGTAGTATTTCTCCCAGGTCCTCTTCTTTTTTGGCGTAATTTGTTCGTTTATTCTTTTCTCATAGGTTAGCCTTTCTGTTGAGAACTTTTGCCTCTTGAGTTTCTTAACTTAGCCGAAATATTATAACTATGGTGTGTCTGTCCGCCCCACCGTAGATTCCCTGTAAGTTGAGTTGAAGGTAGTCCACCTTCGTATGGTAACTCCAACCCGGGAACGCTGGTGGAGTGATCTAGTGAGAATAATTTCATCATTTCATACATTTCTCCAGAAACTGTGTTTTGAGTTTGCCTCCACCGCTACCTCATCCAAATCACTCCACTTTTCAATCGTCCTGAGATTAAATAAATATTTCCTTGCGTCCCTGTGGTTCATCTACATTTTCCGCTTCCACCTGTGTTCCCCTGATATTGGTCCTCTTAATTCATACAATCTGTCCTTGTTTACCCTATCAGTTCCTCATAAGATTTTGTATGTGTTGTAATCATATTCTTCTCTTTAAGGTCAGGTTCTGTTCCTTCAACTTCTCATAGCTCATCTCTCTCAATTCTGGTACTAACTTGGTTACAGACCTTAGGACCTTTCAGCGTTTTTTCACTTGCATACCAGATGTGGGCTGATTTTTCTGTATAGAACCTCCACGTACCCCAATATCATTTTCCTTATTATTTTATCCATAACTTTTGACAGTGTGTCTGTTAGAAATACTGGCTTGTAATTCAGAGCCTCTTGTATGTCCCCCTTTATATAAATAGGGAAAACATTTGCTTTTTTCCTGTTTTTTCGACGAGTAATTGTCCTGAATGGAAAGATTGGTGGAATACCTTTGCTATTGGGTCATATAGTTATTTTGCCCGTTTTTCAGCACATGTTGGTCCATTGAGTTTGTTACATAAAGTTCATGTGGAAGCCTCATCACTGTTGTTGTGTTGACACTTTCTTGTACCGATTGGTCATTTCTGACTACATTTCCTTCCTGTAGGTCTCCATTTTCTATACTGAAGACTGTATTTTTACTCAGCATATCATATACTATATTTTCTTCTGTGAAGAACCTTTGCTCAGCATTTAACATCTCTGTCATTCTCCGTCAGCGTCTCGTCTTCCTCGGTCTTATTACCTGTTCCTTCACTATCGTTTTGTTCTAATGTGGTTGTGGAGGAACTTTGGTTGGGTTTTGGCCTTTGATGCTGTATCTATATCATTTCCAAACTATCTTCCAGCTTCCCGTCTTATTGTAGAGTATTTGCTTCCAGCTCTCCTGTTTGTCTCTTGGTTTTTCTGCATTTTGATTTGCTGTATATTTTTTCGAAGCCCTCTTGCTGCTTCCACTGGGCTCACTGCATTCACGGGATCTCTGCATCCATGGACTTTTCATCAATGGGCTCTCTGCATCCATGTACTCTGGGCATCCATGGAGTCTCTGCATCCATGGGATCTGTGCATCCATGGGATCTGTGCATCCATGGACTCTGTGCATCCATGGACTGGATCCATGGACTCTCTGCATCCATGGGTTCTCTGCATTCATGGACTCTCCTTATTCATAAACTCTGCATCTGTAGGCTCTGCGTTCATAGGCTCTCTGCATATATGGGCTTTCTTTTTTTTCCTGCTTTTCCTCATGTTTGGTAATCATCTCTCAATTACCTCAGTTATCTCCATCATATCTTGTATAATTCTGCTTTTCACTTCTCTTTCCCGTTCCACTTCAGCCAGAAAAAATCCTGATTCTGTCACTGCCCCCACTTCTGTTGTCCCATTTTTCTGTCACTTCCCATTCCTTCTCCATTTCACTCTCTACCAGGTACTAGAAGCTTAGTATCACATGGTCGCCGACACCTATTTCTTCCCTACAGTTAATATCCTCTGTTGTCATATTCATTTTGTGTGAAAAGTAGATAGTCTGGTTGACTCATCTCTCCTCCTCTCTTGTTGTTTCCTTCACATGTTGGCGCAGAAAGTTTTTTATTGCTGTTTTTAATAAATTTCGCCTTACGTGTTTTGTGGTCCTCAGGCCGGGGGGGGGGGGACAGTTTTCACTATCTCCTTGAAATATCCTATCACTAGGATTTTAGCTTTGCTTGTTCTTGCCCTCTCGACAACTATTTCCAATATGTGAATCATTGCCCTGTTATTCTGATCATTGTTTATTATTTCTTGGTGGATTATGTATCATTGCCGCTGCTACTTTTCTCTCTAGACAATACAGTACCTGTTACATAGTCCCTGAAATCTCTTTTTCCAAGTTCAATAAATCCTCACTAGTTTCTGACCATTAACGTCACGTGACCTCCTCGTCTTCCTTTGTTTGCTCATTATTTTCTTACTGTTTAGTAGTCCTTTAAAAATGTTTCGTTTGTTATTATTTCTGAGAGTTTCATCTCCATAATCGCTACTGTATCAGGGTTTTTCCCAGCTCTTTCATGGCATCACACTCCGGGAATATAAAGACTCTCGGAATTCACCAAAGGTATATGAAATGTATACACTTGCTGGTGACCCCGTCTACATTTGAGTACGACTCTCTGATGCTATTAATCTTCCTGATCCTGGACATGCTGTTTTTCATTTTGCGGGTACAGGGCAGGGAGTCTCTATGGAGTGCTATATCCTGGGATATTCCCGATGCGCCATCATATCCACACTAGGTTATCTGTTCCCTGTTTGATTCCTGTCTCTTCCTTCTCCTTTCCCGACTCTTCCTTCCTGGCCTTCGTTCCTCTTCCGTCCGATCTTCCCTGACATATACTGGGTCGAAGTTTTGAGATCCACTCAAATTTGATTTCTTTCTGATTTCTAAGATTCTCATTTCTGACTTTGTAAGCACAATTTATAATGGCCTTGTCCTCTTTTCTGCGCGTGTGTGTGACGTTTGTGTGTGTGTGTGTGTGTGTGTGTGTGTGTGTGTGTGTGTGTGTGTGTGTGTGTGTGTGTGTGTGTGTGTGTGTGTGACGTGTGTACTCACCTAGTTGCACTCACCTACTTGTCGTTGCAGGGGTCGATTCACAGCTCCTGACCCCTCCTCTTCACTGGCCATTACTGGGTCACGCTTCCCTCTCCATGAGCTTTATCATACCACTTTTTTAAGCTGTGTATGGATCCTGCCTCCACTACATCACTTCCCAGACTATTCCACTTCCTGACAACCCTGTGACTGAAGAAATGCTTCGTAACATTCCTGTGATTCATCCGAGTCTTCAACTTCCAACTGTGACCCCTTGTTGCTGTCTCTGTCCACCTTGTCGATTCCTCTCGGCATTTTATACGTCGTTATCATATCCTCCCTATCTCTCCTGTCTTCCAGTGTCGTCAGGTCGATTTTCCTTAACCTCTCCTCGTAGGATCCTACATACCCCTTAGCTCCGGGACTGTGTGTGTGTGTGTGTGTGTGTGTGTGTGTGTGTGTGTGTGTGTGTGTGTGTGTGTGTACTCACCTAATTGTGGTTGCAGGGGTCGAGACAGCCCCTGGCCCCGCCTCTTCACTGACCGCTACTGAGTCCTCCCTCTCCCTGCTCCATGTGTGCGTGCGTGTGGTGCGCGTGTGCTCTCCAGGACTTTGTGGAGACCCCTTTCTCACTGGTAACAGAATATTCACTCTTGGATTCAGGTTACTTTAAATCCAGACGTGTCTTCCCGCATTACAAAGGTTTCACAGGTGAGGCTAGTCTGGTCTTCCTACGTTACAAAGCTTCAACAGGTGAGGCTAGTCTGGTCTTACTGCGTTACAAAGGTTCCACAGGTGAGCCTGGTCTGGCCAACAAGTCAAGATAAAATCTGTTGCTTCTTGATATTGTTTTGAGGTAATGTTGCAAAGGCACAAAATGAAAACTTCATGGTTGAGGGTCACCTTAGTGTGGTGGTGGTGTTTGTGACCCCTGACTCTGGGTCACCTTACTGCGGTGGTGGTGTTTGTGACCTCTGACTCTGGGTCACCCAACAGTAATGGTGTCTGTGACCATCTTTCTGGCACTAATAACCTAGCAATTCATTTCCAGTTTCGCTACAATGTTGTGGTTTATAACGTGTGATTTTAAACTAATTATGGATATTGTCTGAACTGCAACAACAGTCACAGAGCAGAAAGTTTGAAAGCCGAGGAACACTCAACAACAAACTGATGATTAAGACGCATGTGCAACACTTGGGTATCCTTATTGTTGAACATCAAAATGGTATACAATACCGACAGGTTGTTAGGTAAGACACATATGCAACAGTTAGACAACTTTATTCCGAAACGTTTCGCCTACACAGTAGGCTTCTTCAGTCGAATACAGAAAGTAGGCAGGAACAGTAGAGATGTGAAGACGATGTAATCAGTCCATCACCCTCAAATTCTACGACTACAAGGGTGATGGACTGATTACATCGTCTTCACATCTCTACTGTTCCTGCCTACTTTCTGTATTCGACTGAAGAAGCCTACTGTGTAGGCGAAACGTTTCGGAATAAAGTTGTCTAACTGTTGCATATGTGTCTTACCTAACATCCTTATTGTTGAAACGTTTCGCCTACACAGTAGGCTTCTTTAGTCAAATACAGAGGCAGCAGGTGTAGTAGCTTTACCTGCTGCCTCTGTATCTGAAGAAGCCTACTGTATAGGCGAGAGGTTTCAATACACCAAACTGTTGCACATGCGTCTTATTCATCAAGTTCCAGTTATCCCACGGAAACCATTCCCTATTTTTAATTGGTAGAAAATTGGCAAATTGGAACTTAATGTTATTTCATGGAAAAAGTTTTAAAAATAAATTTGGGAAATCGGCACCTATTCACTCTGATAGCGGTTGGAATCTCCTTGGTAGAATACTCTGGTGTTGGAAGTTTGAAGCAGAACAGAGGTCATACTCAAGTTATCACACGAAAACCAAAATCACACATTGGCTTAAAATGCGAAAAGCGCATCTGTACTTGTCAACAAGATGAATGTTAATTAGCTTTAGGATGGTGTTGAGTACAGGTAAACAAGCTCAACTGCTTGATCGCTAGCGCACTTACCTCACACATTGAGGTTCATGGTTCGATACCAGGTACGGGTGAAAACAGGATGTGTTTCTTAAAGACACCTGCTGCCCTTGTTCAGCTATCAGTAAAATAGGTACCTGGGTGTTAGTCGACTGGTGTGGGTCGCATCCTCGGAACAAAATTGACCTAATTTACCAGAAATGCTCTGCATAACAAGGGGCTTTCTATATAATAGTATCTTACTGATGTCTCCTTGTACATGTACTTATAGAAATAAAGATTAATATTATTAGTAGTATTATTATTAGTAGAAGTATTATAAGACACGTATACACCGATTGGATCTCTTTATTGCCCATAAAGATACCCAGACATGACTTTTGTTGTTAGGTAAGACACATATGCAACAGTTAGGTATCTTTATTAAACGTTTCGCCTACACAGTAGCACTATTTCAGTACAGTACATGAAAAGATTAATATATTAGAGAATTATTAGTAGAGACGATGAACAGCCACCCCTTACACCCTGTGGTTTTTATTGCCTTTTAATGTTCAACATGACTTTTGTTTTCTAATACGAATTACCAACGTTGAAATTTTGAAGTCTGTCAGTCGAGGCGTTCTCAAGCTGTGAACAAAAACCTTTTACGAAGAAAAAAAAATGACCACAATTATGGATATCTACTTTCCATTGGTTCTATTTTGTTAAAGTCTAGTAATATATTATTTCCGATATTGTAATCCTTGTGTTCTTGGTACAGGTGTCCAGAAGTACATGGCCTTATTTTTACATCTGTAATGCTACATGTATTGATTTGTAGGATTCTTACGGTGTGTCCTGGGGTAGTTTAGGATACGCGTGCTGGGGCAGCTGTCCTAGGATCTGTGTGTGTGTGTGTGTGTGTGTGTGTGTGTGTGTGTGTGTGTGTGTGTGTAGTTTTGTGGTATCAGTCCACTTTACATCTTTCAGTTGAAGTCTCTCTCCCTCCATCCTTTCCTCCCTTCCTCTAACCTTCCTCGTTTTCCTTCCCTTTCCCCTATTTCCTTTTCTCTCCCTCCCCCTTTCCTCTCTCCCTCTCCTTCCTTCCCCTCTTCCCTCCCCCATATTAAAGACAAGAACACCAAAACAAAATAATTTTTAAGAGGCTAAAATTGAGTTGGAACTTCTGCTTTAGAAGTAAATTTATTTTGCACCCAGTAATGTTGTATTGGGGAATGTATAATAGTTTAAAGACGGGTATGTTGTTGCAGTGAGAGAGAGAGAGAGAGAGAGAGAGAGAGAGGAAGGAAGGAAGGAAAGGAAAAAGTGTGCTTGGGCAATTTTTATGGAATGTACTTGCATAATCTTCTTCATCGCATCTCAGGATCCCATACATATACAGACGACTGTACTCTGACATTTACTTATCTAAGAGAGGAAATGCCAGCTGCTCCAGGTTACATTAATCACCAGCTTACAGCTATATCAGCCGGGGAAAAGCGATGGCAGGTCACATTTACGTCTGAGAAATCATAATGATTGTCTCTAGGCACCATGATAGTAATGCTCGAGGAATGGTAAGAATGAATGGGAGAGTGTTGGTACCCGGGGATGAAGTTGATATCCTTTGTGTGAAATTTGACTCCAAACTGACAGTAAAGAACCATATTGTAAATCTTGCAAACTTATATGTATTTCGCATTTGCTTATAAGCAGAGTATGCTACACTTTTTTAGATTGCCTGCCCCTCGTCTCATTTGTGACTCTTAGAATAGAGAACATGGGAAGACGACTCGTCTCTCGCCTGGACCCAGCGTAGACAGATCTGTCATTTCAGCAGAGCCTTCACTACAGGAGGGATATTGGTGGCCTTTCTGTTATGTACAAGGCCAATATTGTCAAGGTACCACACTTGGCTCCACTTCGAGGACAGCGAGAAGTGAGCTTCTGCACAACAAGACGGGCATCAAACAACACTCTGACTGCATCTTTCTCTAGAACATCGCTTCATCTGAGATTTATTCCTAGGATGGCTCGAGTGTGGAACATGGTTGTACTGCTTAAGGACATCAGCTTCCCGGCGGTGAGCCGTGTGACCAAATTTCTGCAGGTATTTCCCGTCTGGATCGCAACACTGAGTCTCTGAAAGAGGAAGCTAGCCGCTCAGGGGCCCTTAGTTTCCATGGTGAGTTTTTCACCTAACTCTATGTAAGGAATTTTAGAGCACACTTGTCCCATGTTTCAAGGGTCTCCGACAGTACTGGGACGAAGTTATATCATGGTACCAGGTCTCCATGTATAGTATATATATATATATATATATATATATATATATATATATATATATATATATATAATATATATATATATAACATGGAGCTTAGAAGATGAACTCTGGTAGCCGCTTAAGAAGAGCGGACAAATATATGAGTGGGATTGGCTGGTTGATTGGTGTTAGAGGTTACGGGATTTATTTCTTGAGTAGCTGGGATGCGTTGATAAGACACTGCCTCGTATGGGCCTTAGTAGTGCCTTTGTCAGTGATTACTACCATTTTTCTGTTACAGTTATTTATATATATATATATATATATATATATATATATATATATATATATATATATATATATATATATATATATATATGATGGGGTCCACCTCTGGTGTAAATTGTGGGACCCACAGCCTCGGGGAAGTGGATAAAAAGGCTTCAATGGAAGAATATTTCCATTTCTTCCTGAAGCCTTTTAAATATTCCACTTCCCCTACCATCCCATCTTTTCATTCTTTTTTACCAATAGGTATATTTTATTACATAATATGGTACAGAAGATTTAAGAGATACATTGTTGATATAAAGGTGGCATATGCAGTACATGTTGTTACGTGTGTATCACCGATTATAAGGCGAAAATCTCATCCAGCTCCTCAGAGCTGGGGCGTGCCCAAAATACAGCAGGCATTACCCCTTTGAACAGACGCACTGAGCCGCTGGAACAGAAAACTAGCTGCCCTGGGATCCCTAGTTACCCTGATGAGTCTTTTTCCCAGCTCCTTAAGGAACTTAGATGCACTCTTTCCCCATGAGCCAAGGGTCTCTGAGCCTATGGGAACAAACATATAATGATGGGCAAGTTCTCCATAATTTTACCACCGCATTATCCTCAGGCAGGTTGTTGATATACGCCCTTGTTGCATGAACCGCTGCTTCACTTCCTTGAGAGACCACAAAGTCAAGCTGGTTTGGTTGAAGCATCATGGCCCGTTTCCCACAAGGTGACCCGAAAAAGAACAAACACTTTGATCATCATTCATTCTATCACTGTCTTGCCAGAGGCGTGCCGACACTACAGTTAAAAAACTGCATCATATCTCGGTCGGAGGATCGAGTCTCCACTCCTTCCGCTAAATGACTCATGTGAATCATAAATATAATACGACATTGAGATTAATTTTCAAGCTCTGTGAATAATACAAACCTTTCTTTTTTACGACTTCGTGATTGATTGTTTACAAGCACAGTAACTGATCTGAGCTGTGTGTGTTGACCTGGGAGAGTTATCACAGCACTCACCTGCTGTATGTTGCTGTCTTCTCTACTGAACACTTCTCTGACCTGGGAGAGTTATCACAGCAATCACCTGCTGTATGTTGCTGTCTTCTCTACTGAACACTTCTCTGACCTGGGAGAGTTATCACAGCACTCACCTGCTGTATGTTGCTGTCTTCTCACTGAACACTTCTCTGACCTGGGAGAGTTATCACAGCTCTCACCTGCTGTATGTTGCTGCCTTCTCTACTGAACACTTCTCTGACCTGGGAGAGTTATCACAGCACTCACCTGCTGTATGTTGCTGTCTTCTCTACTGAACACTTCTCTGACCTGGGAGAGTTATCACAGCAATCACCTGCTATATGTTGCTTCTCTGCTGAACACTTCTCTGACCTGGGAGAGTTATCACAGCTCTCACCTGCTGTATGTTGCTGTTTTCTCTACTGAACACTCTCTGACCTGGGAGAGTTATCACAGCAATCACCTGCTGTATGTTGCTGCCTTCTCTACTGAACACTTCTCTGACCTGGGAGAGTTATCACAGCAATCACCTGCTGTATGTTGCTTCTCTGCTGAACGCTTCTCTGACCTGGGAGAGTTATCACAGCTCTCACCTGCTGTATGTTGCTGCCTTCTCTACTGAACACTTCTCTGACCTGGGAGAGTTATCACAGGACTCACCTGCTGTATGTTGCTGCCTTCTCTGCTGAACACTTCTCTGACCTGGGAGAGTTATCACAGCTCTCACCTGCTGTATGTTGCTACCTTCTCTGCTGAACACTTCATGTTAATGGTTCCAGGGGTCATCGCCCCTGCACTCGGGGTCAAGACCAAGCCTCCTAAACAGAAAAGAAAGTATTAAAGGAATAAGAACTATTAAGAAACACACAGAAAAATTGAATAAATATATACTGAACGTTAGCAAAATTTTGTGAAATTTACCTTCCATTTTTTGTGTTCATGTGAGAGTGTAAAATATCTAGCAGGCTCTTCTGTTTGATTTTTTTCTTTTCTGGCTGTGATTTTATCCCCGGACTTGGGTGATGAGAGCCGCGATTCTCACCACTAAGCCATCTCGTTTGATATCTATGGCAGGAGGGTAGTATATTCTTGAATGGTGGTTGTCTACCACCTTGCTGTTAATATTGCAATAGTGCACACGCAAACCATTGGAGCTTGCAGGTATTTCACATTTTTTCCTATCTGAAAAGAACCCGGAAAAATTGGCTCCCTGTGAAGGAGATATGAAGATTTGAGAGGGCGCGGTCGTGCCTCTCAAAGGTCTTCATTTGAAGAATATAAATCGCGGTTTAATCTTCTAAATGGATGGCATAGGGAAGGAGGGGGTGAGGGTGGGGAGCGAAAGATAAGTGATATGAAGGAGAAGCAACAGAAGGAAGTCGAGGCACGATTTGCGGAAGCTGGTGAGGGAGTTGCAGGAGTTAGAGAATCTGAACGATGCTAGCCAGAAGTTGGTGTGGACCGATCAAAGACTAGACAAAAACTGAGGAAAACGCAGGACAGTGAACCTCTGAGTTTTTTTTTTTTTAATCAAAGATTGATTTCCTTTTTGTGTTTGTCTTGGTACTGATAAAGGACTCTTGATTCAAGAATTTGGAGCTACCCTCTGATCAAACCCCTTACTCTTGTCACATCCAGGCGTTGCATTATCCCTACGGATTTAGTGGTTCCTTATTTTGAATAAAATTATACTCGGTGATAGAGTAAAATATTCACCAATCTTCTTAGTTATAGTTGTATGTACATCTCTAATTAGGGCGGGCATTAAACACAAAGTTTGCGTCAACAATATAAAGTTTAATAAGCTTAATGACTGTAAGTACTGACAATGGTAAATCGTAGTTAAAAAAAGTTCTTAAGAACATAAGAACATAAGAACATAAGAACGAAGGAACACTGCAGAAGGCCTACTGGCCCATGCGAGGCAGGTCCAAGTCCCTACCGGCTTAAGCCAATGCACCCAACCTAGTCAGGTCAGGTCACATTGACTCAAGGGAGGAACACGGCAACCGACCCGTTAGCACAAGCTATCAGGTCTAACTCACACCCACCCACATCTACCATGTATTTATCCAACCTATTTTTAAAGCTACCACAACGTCTGGCCTCTATAACGGAACTTGGAGTTTGTTCCACTCATCCACAACTCTATTACCAAACCATACTTTCCTATATCCCTCCTGAATCTGAATTTTTCCAACTTAAAACCATTGCTGCGAGTCCTGTCTAGCTAGATATTATCAGCACACTATTTACATCCCCTTTATTTATTCCTGTCTTCCACTTATAAACCTCAATCATATCCCCCTAATTCTACGTCTTTCTAGAGAGTGCAGTTTCAGGGCCCTTAGTCTATCCTCATAGGGAAGGTTTCTGATACATGGGATCATCTTTTCATCCTCCTTTGTACATTATTCCAGAGAATTTATATCCATTCTGTAATACGGTGACCAAAACGGCAGCTAATCTAAATGAGCCTAACCAGCATGTATAAGTTAAGAACAACCTGAGGACTCCTATATTATGCTCTGATGAAGCCAAGGATTCATAGCTATTGCGACACTTATGCACTGTTCTTGGTTTCAGATTACTCTAGAACAGAACTCCTAAATCTTTTTCGCAATCCGAAATTAAGATCTACATATATTATTTATATGTGGCATGGTTATTGTCCTGTCCAACATTAGAACTTTGCATTTGTCATATTAAACTGCATCGCCACTTCCCGACCACTGCATCATCTATCAAACTCCTGAGTGCTCGAATGTCCTCGTCATAATGAATTCGACGGCCATTTTTTGTGTCCATCGGCAAACATTCCGAACCCTTTATGCCCTCATCTATGTCGTTATGTAGATGTGAACAGCAGGGGGCCCAACACTGACCCCTGTGTGAACACCGCTCGTGAACGCTTCCCCACTGCTGAATTCTCCCATTTAATGAAACTCTCTGCGGCCTATTTGTCAACCATGCCTCTATCCAGGAAAAAATTTCTCCTCCTATTCCATGTGCTTTAATTTTCCTCAATAGTCTCTGATGTGGGACCCTGTCAAAAGCCTTACTGAAGTCCATATACACAATATCAATTCGTTACCATGATCTACCTCCTCAAATACCTTAGTGAAAAAAGTTAATAAATTCGTAAGGCAGGAACGTCCCTTGTAAAACCATGCTGAGATTCGTTGATTAATTTATGCTTTTCAAGGTGGCTACGAACTGCCTCGGCAATTATTGATTCCATAAATTTTCCCACTATGGAGGTTAGGCTTATTGGTCTATAGTTCGAAGCTAAGGACCTGTCACCTGTTTTGAAAATAGTATCACATTTGCCTTTTTTCCACTTATCTGGCACCATGCCAGTTTGTAGTGATATGTTGAAAAGATTAGCCAAAGGTGTGCTAAGCTCCTCTTACATTCCTTTAGAACCCTTGCATACAGTTCATCAGGGCCTGGATTTGTTAGGTTTTAATTTATCTATTTGCCTAAGGACCATGTCACTTGTGACCCTAATAGTGCACAGTTTTATTATCGTCCTGTTCTACATAATTTATCATTACGGGAATATCACTGGTATCCTCCTGTGTAAAAACTGAGAGGAAGTATGTGTTAAAAATTCTACACATTTCCTTATCACTGTCAGTGAGCTGACCCGAGGAAACTTTTGAGGGGGCCTATCTTGTCCCTGATCTTACTTCTGTGTACCTGAAAGAATCCTTTTGGGTTAGTCTTCGATTCTCTTGCAACTTTAAACCTCATAATCTCTTTTTGCTTTTCTAATTCCCTTTTTTATTTCTCTCTTAACTGAATATATCGATTTCTTAATTGCCCCTCTCCTCTTTTGATTTGCCTATATATGCCTCTCTTTTGACCAATCAGATATTTTAATCTATTGTTTCATACCATTTAGGATCATTTTTGTTTGATCTGATTTCCCTATTTGGAACATAATTGACTGAGCAGCTAGAACTATGCCCTGGAAAGCATCATATCGGCAACCATCACCACCTACCTGACCCCTAGTCAGGTCATTCCAGTTCAGCCCACCTAAGTAATTTTTCAGTCCTATGAAATCAGCCAAGCGAAAGTCAGGGACGGAGACTTGATTGCCATTATTAGGGGAATTCCATGATATGTTAAAACTGAGTGATTTGTGATCACTCTCCCCAAGCTCATCATTAACCTCAAGATTATTAATTAGTGTTTCCCTACTGGCAAGAACCAAGTCAAGGAGGTTATTTCCCCTAGTTGGCTCTGTCACAAACTGTTTTAAAAAACAATCCTGGATCGTATCAAGAAAGTCACCCGACTCTAAATTTCCTGTCAAATTGCTCCAGTCAATCTGTCTATAGTTGAAATCTCCCATTAGCACAACATTTTCGTATGTAGATGCCTTACGAATTTCGTCCCATAGAAGTTTACTGCACTCCCTATCAAGATTTGGGGCCCTGTAAATCACACCCAAAATTAGTTTTTCTCGGCCCTCGAGAAGCTGTAACCAAACTTAATAAAATCATCAACTGGAACTTTTGTAAACAGGGAAGGATTTGGTAAACGTGTTGCATCTTGGGTTGAAAATATGAAACTTGACAGGTGGTACATAGGTGAAATGGATCCGAGTAATTAGCTTTGGATGTGGATCAATATCACTCTCACCTCCCCCCCCCCCCCCCGCCCCCAACCCTGGTGGCTACCACTGCCATTTTTCTTTTCAAAGTGACCGCCAGTTTCTTTAAATGCTTAAATCATTTAGACTAGACAGTGTAGCAATGAATGGTAACCAAAAGGTCGCTGACGATACAAAAATATGCCAACAAATAAATTACGAGCAATTAAGGGAGCTTTAGGATGATCTGAACAGATTATGTTGTGTTCTGAAAAAAGGTTATGAAGTGTAATATGCACACGTACAAAGTGTCGATCCTAGGGGGAAAAAGCTGCTTCACTTATACAGAGTCCTCAAGGGTTGGGGTCTTGAACACCTGCTGTTTCTTATGTACATAAATATATAAACTGCCGGAGGGAGTTAAATCTTATCATGTGAAGGTAATTAAGAAGATAACCTCAAAGGACATGAAGAGACTTTTAAGATGACTTGAACAGACTGCAAACATGTTCATGATAACCTACGAAATACTAGGGGTACTGACTCAAATAATGAACTGAGAAGCATGGAAGTGGCAGCAGGGGATGCAACTGACAGCTATGACGCATATGTGCCACAGACACGTCGAGAAATACTTTTTTCAATCTTAGAATAGTAAGCGCGACACACTAGACGAACAAGCGCTGAAGTTATACGTCATACATTAACACTAGATGTGACCGGGAAGTGGAAGCCAGAAAGTAGTAAAGCCGGTCGAAACGAGTTAAGAAGTGCGTCCAGGAGCAGTAATATGACCCCTGCAAAAATAACTGTGTACAAAACAAAGTAAATAATAAGAAACGACGTACAAAGGTTTTTTCTCTTGTCTGTGCACCTACACCAGCTCTGCAAAATTACATCCTATTGTTTTGTGGAGTGGGGAGGCAGAGGCTCCAGCAGGGGTTTTGTGTAGACGAGGTTGAGAGTGGGAGGTTGACCATGATGGTGGGGGGGAGGTGGTGGTGAGTAGGGGTAGTTTACCATGAGGGGGGGCGGTGTGGTGAGTAGGGGTAGGTTTACCGATGGTGGGGAGGTGGGTGAAATGGGGAGGTTGACCCTGTGGGGGGGGAGGTGGTGGTGATGTGGGAGGTTGACCATAGGTGGGGCAGGGGGTGGTGGGGGATGGGAGGTTTTACCTGATGGTGGGGGCAGGTGGTGGTGAGTAGTGGGTAGGTTTACCTGATGGTGGGGTGGTGGTGGTGAGTTGGGTAGGTTTTCCTGATGGTGGGGAGGTGGTGGGGAGTAGTGGGTAGGTTTACCATGTGGGGGGGCAGGGGTGGGGAGTATGGGGGGGTTGACCATGATGGTGGGGGAGGGGGTGTGAGTGTTGGGGGGTTGACCTGTGGTGGGGAGGTGGGGGTGAGTAGTGGGGAGGTTGACCAGAGGTGGGGGGGTGGTGTAGAGTGGGTAGGTTGACCATGATGGTGGGGGGTGGTGGTGATAGTGGGAGTTTACCATGATGGGGGGAGGTGGTGGGAGTATGGGTAGGTTGACCTGATGGTGGGGCAGGTGGGGGTGATAGTGGGGAGGTTTACCCTGAGGGGGGGGCAGGGGGTGGTGAGTATGGGTAGGTTGACCATGAGGTGGGGCAAAAGGGGGTGGTGATAGGGGGAGGTTGCCATGATGGGGGGGCGGTGGTGGGGAGGGGTATTTTACCTGATGGTGGGGGAGGGGGTGGGAGTATGGGTAGGGTTTCCGATGGTGGGGCAGGTGGGGGTGAGTAGGGGTGGTGACCATGATGGTGGGGGGCAGGTGGTGGTGTAGTGGGGAGGGTTTCCCCTGATGTGGGGCAGGTGGTGGGATAGTGGGTAGGTTGACATGATGGTGGGGAGGGGGTGGTGAGTATGGGTTTGACCATGGGGGGGGCGGGGTGGTGAGTATGGGGGGGTTGACCCAATGGGGGGAGGTGGGGGGAGGGGGAGGTTACCATGATGGGGGGCAGGTGGTGGGGGAGTAGTGGGGAGGGACCTGAGGTGGGGAGGGGGTGGTATTTTTTGGGGGGTTCCAATTTGGGGGGTTTTTTATTTTCCCCCGGGGTTGGGGCGGGGGGGTGAGTAGTGGGGAGGGTTTACCATGATGGTGGGGCGGTGGTGGGGAGTATGGTAGGGTTGACCTGAGGTGGGGCAGGGGGTGGTGGTATGGGTAGGTTGACCCTGATGGGGGGGCAGGTGGTGGGGAGTAGGGGTAGGGTTGACCTAGGTGGGGGCGGGGGGGTGAGAGGGGGTAGTTGCCATGGTGGGCAGGTGGTGGGAGTAGGGGTAGGTGTTGGTTCATTTTTTTTTCCAAAAATTTTTTTATATTTTACTTTTCAAAAATTATTTCCTATTCATTTTTTATTATTCCAAATTTATTTTTAATGTTATTACATATTTATTAAATATTACCCCCCCCCCCCCCCCCCTTTCTTTGGGGGGTGGTCCCCCCCCCCTTTTGGGAAACCTTGGGGGGAGGGGTGGTGAGTAGTGGGGGAGTTGACCAGATGGGGGGGAGGTGTTTGGGGGATTGGGGGGTTTACCTATGGGGGGGCAGGTGGTGGTGAGGTTAGGGTTTACCTGATGGTGGGGCAGGTGGTGGTGAGTAGGGTAGGTTGACAGATGGGGGGGCAGGTGGTGGGAGAGGGGGAGGTTCCCGATGGGGGGCAGGTGGGGGGATAGGGGAGGTTGACCAGATTGGGGCGGTGTGGTGGTAGTGGTAGGTTGACCTGATGGGGGGCAGGGGGTGGTGGGATTTGGGTAGGTTGACCATGATGGTGGGGGAGGTGGTGGTGAGTAGTGGTAGGTTTTACCTGATGGGGGGGGCAGGTGGTGGTGAGTAGTGGGTAGGGGTTTACCAGATGGGGGGGCAGGTGGGGGTGAGAGTGGTAGGTTTACCGATGGTGGGGGAGGTGGTGGGGGTATGGGGAGGTTGACCATGATGGTGGGGGAGGGGGGGTGAGTAGTGGGGAGGTTGACCATATGGTGGGGCAGGGGTGGTGAGTAGGGGTAGTTACCTGATGGGGGGGGGCAGGTGGTGGTGAGTAGGGGTAGGTTGACCATGAGGTGGGGCGGGGGTGGTGAGTAGTGGGGAGGGTTACCATGAGGTGGGGCAGGGGGGTGGTATAGTGGGTAGGTTGACCCCGATGGTGGGGGCAGGTGGTGGGAGTATGGGGTAGGTTGCCCTGATGGGGGGCAGGGGGTGGAGTAGTGGGTAGGTTGACCGAGGGGGGGCGGTGGTGGGGAGTAGTGGGGGAGGTTTACCCAAGGGGGGGGTGGGGGAAGGGTGGGGTTTTTGGGGGGGGGGGGGGAGTAGGGGTAGGTTACCATGATGGGGGGGCAGGTGTGGTAGTATGGGTGGGTTTACCATGATGGGGGGGGCAGGTGGGGTGAGAGGGGGTAGGTTGACCATGATTGGGGCAGGTGGGGGGGAGTAGTGGGGGAGGTTGACCATGATGGTGGGGGGTGGTGTGGGGTAGTGGTAGGTTACCTGAGGTGGGGGGGGTGGTGGTGAAGTGGGTGGTTTACCCTGATGGTGGGGAGGGGGTGTGATGTGGGTAGGTTGACCATGATGGGGGGGCAGGTGGTGGTGAGTATGGGTGGTTGACCATGATGGGGGGGCAGGGGGTGGGGAGTATGGGAAAGGGTTTACCATGAGGTGGGGAAAGGGGGTGGTGGTAGTGGGTAGGTTTACCATGATGGTGGGGCAGGGGTGGAGATGGGTTGGGGCCTGGTGGTGGGGGAGGTGGGGGTGTTTGGGGAGGTTACCTGATGGGGGGCAGGTGGTGTGATATGGGTAGGTTACCTGTGGGGGCAGGTGGGGGGAAATTTGGGGGAGGTTTTACCTGATGGTGGGGGGTGGTTGGGGAGTAGTGGGTAGGTTGACCCAAAGGTGGCAGGTGTGGTGAGTAGTGGGTAGGTTTACCATGATGGGGGGAGGTGGGGGTGAGTAGTGGGAGGTTTACCAGATGGGGGGGCAGGTGGTGTTAATGGGTAGGTTTGAACTGAGGGGGGCAGGGGGTGGGGATATGGGTAGGTTTTCCCGATGGGGGGAGGTGGTGTGAGTATGGGTAGTTGACCATGAGGTGGGAGGTGGGGGTGAGTAGTGGGTAGGGTTTACCATGATGGTGGGGCAGGGGGTGGTGAGTAGTGGGTATTTACCATGATGGGGGGCAGGTGGTGGTGAGTAGTGGGTTTTTGACCATGAGGTGGGGCAGGTGGGGGTGAGTAGTGGGTAGGTTGACCAGATGGTGGGGCAGGTGGGGGGAGAGTGGGTAGGTGACCATGATGGTGGGGAGGGGGGGTGAGTAGTGGGGAGGTTACCATATGGTGGGGAGTGGGGGTGAGTTGGGTAGTTTTTCCTGATGGGGGGCAGGTGGGGGTGAGTATGGGGGAGGGTTCCATGATGGGGGGGCAGGTGGTGTGAGTATGGGTAGGTTTACCAGATGGGGGGCAGTTGGTGGGGAGTAGTGGGTAGGTTGACCTTTAGGTGGGGCAGGTGGTGGGTTTTTTAGTATGGGTAGGTTTTACCATGATGGGGGGAGGTGGTGGGAGTAGTGGGTAGGTTACCCGATGGGGGGGAGGTGGGGTGAGTAGTGGGTAGGTTGACCATGATGGGGGCAGGTGGGGTAGTAGTGGGTAGGTTGACCATGAGGGGGGCAGGTGGTGGTGAGTAGTGGGGAGGTTGACCATGGGGGGCAGGTGGGTGATAGTGGGGAGGTTGACCGAGGTGGGGCAGGTGGTGGGGAGTAGTGGGGAGGTTGACCATGATGGTGGGAGGTGTGGGGATATTGGGGGAGTTGACCAGATGGGGGGCGGTGGGGGTGATAGTGGGTAGGTTACCAGATGGGTGGGAGGGGGGTGATAGTGGTAGGTTGACATGATGGTGGGGCAGGGGGTGGTGATAGTGGGGAGGGTTTACCTGGGTGGGGCAGGGGGGGGGTGGGGGGTTTTAAAAGGGGCAGGGGGGGTGAATGGGGGGGGCCCGTGGTGGGGGGGGGGGGAAGTGGGGAGGTTTACCATGATGGGGGGGAGGTGGTGTGGTAGTGGGGATACCATGAGGGGGGAGGTGGGGGGAGTAGTGGGTAGGTTGCCTGTGGTGGGCGGTGGGTGAGTAGTGGGGTAGGTTGACCATGAGGTGGGGCAGGGGGTGGTGAAGTGGGTAGGTTACCATGATGGGGGGCAGGTGGTGGTGGTAGTGGGTGGTTTTTCCATGAGGTGGGCATTGGGTTTTTGAGAAAGTGGGTAGGTTTTGACCATGATGGTGGGGCAGGTGGGGGGTGAGTATGGTTGTTTACCTGAGGGGGGAGGGGTGGTGATTTGGGGGAGGTTTACCAAGATGGTGGGGGAGGGGTGGTGAGAGGGGTGGTACCATGATGGTGGGGGGTGGTGGTGGTAGTGGGTAGGGTTACCTGATGTGGGGCAGGGGGTGGTGAGATGGGGGTTACCTGATTGGGCAGGGGGGTTTATATGGGAGGTTCCCGATGGGGGCAGGGGGGGTTGTGGGGATTGCCTTTTGGGGGCAGGGGTTAATGGGGGGTTTCCAAGGGGGGTGGGGGGATATTAGGTTGACCTAGGGGGCCCGGTTTGGGGGAATTTTGGATTCCTATTTTTTGGGGGAGGGGGTTGAAGTTTTGGGGACCTAGGTGCGGGGGGGGGTTTGTGAACCAAGGGGGCCCCTTTTTTAATTGGGGTTTTGAAGGGGGGGGATTTTTTACTTGTGGGGGGGTTGATTTTTGGGCCCAATTTGGGTTTTTTTAAAGGGGATTTTAAATTGGGGGATTTTTGAAATTTTTTCCCTTTTGGGGGTTTGGGGGTCAATTTGGGGTTTTTTAAAAAGGTTCCAAAAGGGGATTTAAAAGGGGTGTTGACAGAATTTATGTGATAAAAGGACTTTGTAATTTAGATTGGTTTTTTCCTGTTGTTGGAGTGTTAAAGTGAGAATCCCCTGAGGCAATGATTTGAAAGGAACATTGGGTTGGCATTTCTTTTGAGTTTATTACCATTAATTTTTTTTTTAGTGGTGTGGTGTTGTGACCTTTTAAAGTGGGGATTGAAATTACATGGTTTTACATTATTTTTTCCTTGTTTGGAAAATTGTAGAAAACCTGCTGTTTTTTTAAATTTTTTCCATAACGGAGTGGTTGGAATTTTCCTATTCTTTATATTGGTTACCGTTGCCCCCTGGAAAAATTTGTTTATATCTTCTTGGAGGTTAACCGCGTCCTCAGCAGATGATATCCTCATGCAGATCCTAGTATCATCCGCAAAGGATGATACGGTGCTGTGGTGTATATCTCTGTTTATGTCTGATATGAGGATAGGAATAAGATGGGGGCGAGTACTGTGCCTTGTGGAACAGAGCTCTTCACTATGGCAGCCTCCGATTTAACTCTGTTGACCACCACTCTTTGTGTTCGATTTGTTAGGAAGTTGAAGATCCATCTCCCCACTTTCCCAGTTATTCCTTTAGCACGTATTTTATGGGCAATTACGCCATGATCGCATTTGTCAAATGCTTTTGCAAAGTCTGTGTATATTACATCTGCATCCTGATTTTCTTCCAGTGCATCCAAGGCCATATCATAGTGATCCAGTAGTTGTGAGAGGCAGGAGCGACCTGCCCTGAACCCATGTTGCCCTGGATTGTGCAGATTTTGGGAATCCAGGTGATTTGCAATCCTGCTTCTTAGCAGGTGGGGTAGGTGGTGGTGAGTAGTAGATAGGTTGACCATGATGGTGGGGTAAGTGGTGGTGAATAGTGGGTAGGTTGACCATGATGGTAGGGTAGATGGTGGTGAGTAGTGGGTAGGTTCACCATGATGGTGGGGCAGGTGGTGGTGAGTAGTGGGTAGTTGATCTATGATGGGGGTAGTGGTGGGTGGTAGTGGGTAGGTGCCATGATGGTAGGGTAGGTGGTGGTGAGTAGTGGGGTAGGTTCACCATGATGGTGGGGCAGGTGGTGGTGAGTAGGTTGGTTGATCATGATGGTGGGGTAGGTGGTGGTGAGTAGTGGGTAGGTTGACCATGATGGTGGGGTAGGTGGTGGTGAGTAGTGGGTAGGTTGACCATGATGGTGGGGCAGGTGGTGGTGAGTAGTGGGTAGGTTGACCATGATGGTGGGGCAGGTGGTGGTGAGTAGTGGGTAGGTTGACCATGATGGTGGGGCAGGTGGTGGTGAGTAGTGGGTAGGTTGACCATGATGGTGGGGCAGGTGGTGGTGAGTAGTGGGTAGGTTGACCATGATGGTGGGGTAGGTGGTGGTGAGTAGTGGGTAGGTTGATCATGATGGTGGGTAGTTGGTGGTGAGTAGTGGGTAGGTTGATCATGATGGTGGGGCAGGTGGTGGTGAGTAGTGGGTAGGTTGATCATGATGGTGGGGTAGTTGGTGGTGAGTAGTGGGTAGGTTGATCATGATGGTGGGGTAGGTGGTGGTGAGTAGTGGGTAGGTTGATCATGATGGTGGGCAGGTGGTGGTGAGTAGTGGGTAGGTTGACCATGATGGTGGGGTAGGTGGTGGTGAGTAGTGGGTAGGTTGATCATGATGGTGGGGCAGGTGGTGGTGAGTAGTGGGTAGGTTGACCATGATACTGAGGTAGGTGGTGTATAGGTTCCATGGTCAGGTGTGCTGGTGTGATGGTAGGTGTAGGATATCACTTAGTCAGCATTCAGGGTCAGTACTAGCTATTGTGCCAGAACATTTTTTTTTTAGCTTAGCTAGAGAACTTTCATTGTCTGTAAGATAAGATTTCGTTCGGATTTTTAACCCCGGAGGGTTAGCCACCCAGGATAACCCAAGAAAGTCAGTGCGTCATCGAGGACTAACTTATTTCCATTGGGGTCCTTAATCTTGTCCCCCAGGATGCGACCCAGACCAGTCGACTAACACCCAGGTACCTATTTGCTGCTAGGTGAACAGGACAATAGGTGTAAGGAAACGTGTCGGAATTTCCACCCGCCGGGAATCGAACCCGGGCCCTCCGTGTGTGAAGCGGGAGTTTTAGCCACCAGACCACCGGGCCACATTCAACATCTGAACCACTGGGAACCATTGAAGTCCCTTCAATACCATTCCATGTAACGTAGGCGAGAAAGGCACATCTTAATTTTACATTTGGAAAATCCAGGGTCTGCTGGTCCCAAACACACGAAATCACTCTGTATGAAAGCAAGATTTGGAAGACAGTGCAAAATACCTCCAATAAAATCCAGAGGCACAACGAGTACACTATGAGAGAATTCTATGAATTTCAGAGGACCCCCGACTTTTCAGCTCTCCCTCTGTGCATAATGGGAATAACCAACAAACCTTTGGCTGTCTTCAAGAGGGAACTGGCCAAGTTCTTCAGTCAGTGCCTGACCAGCTGGACTGTGGTTTGCACGTTGAACTACGTTCGGCCAGCAGTAATAACCTGATTTATCAGACCTTGATTGACTAAGAGGCATGATCTGAAACCGGGCTGAGGATTCATTGACCCCCGAAAACATCCACCAGTCCAGTAAAGTTGTTAACACCAGGTCAGTAAAGTTAATAACACCAAGTCAGTAAAGTTGATAACACCAGGTCAGTAAAGTTGATAACACCAGGTCAGTAAAGTTGATAACACCAAGTCAGTAAAGTTGATAACACCAGGTCAGTAAAGTTAATAACACCAGGTCAGTAAAGTTGATAACACCAAGTCAGTAAAGTTGATAACACCAGGTCAGTAAAGTTAATAACATCAGGTCAGTAAAGTTAATAACACCAGGTCAGTAAAGTTAATAACACCAGGTCAGTAAAGTTGATAACACCACTTGTTCTCTCTAGGCTGGAATACTGCTGTACATTAACATCTCCATTCAAAGCAGGTGAAATTGCAGATCTAGAGAGTGTACAGAGATCCTTTACTGCACGTATAAGTTCTGTCAAGCACTTTAACTACTGGGAACGCTTGGAAGCACTTGACTTGTACTCGTTGGAACGCAGGAGGGAGAGATATATCATAATCTACACTTGGAAAATCTTGGAAGGAATGGTCCCAAATCTGCACACAGAAATCACTCCCTACGAAAGTAAAAGACTGGGCAGGCGATGCAAAATGCCCCCAATAAAAAGTAGGGGCGCCATTGGTACACTAAGAGAAAACACCATAAGTGTCCGGGGCCCAAAACTGTTCAACAGCCTCCCATCAAGCATTAGGGGAATTGCCAATAAACCCCTGGCTGCCTTCAAGAGAGAGCTGGACAGATACCTAAAGTCAGTGCCGGATCAGCCGGGCTGTGGCTCGTACGTTGGACTGCGTGCGGCCAGCAGTAACAGCCTAGTTGATTAGGCCCTGATCCATCGGGAGGCCTGGTCACGGACCGGGCCGCGGGGGCGTTGATCCCCGGAATAACCTCCAGGTAACCAGGTCAGTAAAGTTGATAACACCAGGTCAGTAAAGTTGATAACACCAGGTCAGTAAAGTTAATAACACCAGGTCAGTAAAGTTAATAACACCAGGTCAGTAAAGTTAATAACACCAGGTCAGTAAAGTTAATAACACCAGGTCAGTAAAGTTGATAACACCAGGTCAGTAAAGTTGATAACACCAGGTCAGTAAAGTTAATAACACCAGGTCAGTAAAGTTGATAACACCAAGTCAGTAAAGTTAATAACACCAGGTCAGTAAAGTTGATAACACCAGGTCAGTAAAGTTGATAACACCAGGTCAGTAAAGTTGATAACACCAGGTCAGTAAAGTTGATAACACCAAGTCAGTAAAGTTGATAACACCAAGTCAGTAAAGTTGATAACACCAAGTCAGTAAAGTTGATATCACCGTGACAGTAAAGTTGATAACACCAGGTCAGTAAAGTTAATAACACCAGGTCAGTAAAGTTGATAACACCGTGAGAGTAAAGTTACCATGGTATTAGCCGTGTTGGTATGATAAATCTAAGTAAAAATGAAAGTCACAGGGAAAAAAAAGCGCCTAAAGCCTAACCTAAGTTAAACTAACTTAATGAAACCTAACTTAGGACTAACCTAACCTAATGTAAACTTTTAGTGTGTGACTTTTTCCCTGTGATTTTATCTGTTACTGGCACCATATACAACACCGTCGTGAAAATTGTGGTAGATGTGTGGCGACAGCTATGGTGGCAGCTGGGGTAGAAACTATGGTGGCAGCTGGGGTAACAACTGGGATAGCTGCTGGGGTAACAGCTGTGATGGTAGTGGTGATCTCTTGCAGTAATAATAAGCTGCCTCTTAACATCAACAGAGGAACAGTGAGCCTCAGCCTCGCCGTAACTGGTGATCACACAGTGTTGTAATGTACCAGTATTGCCATTCAGATTGCCTATAAAGGAAAGCCAAACCATATATTGTAAGATATTAGCCCAGCAGTAACTACTAACACATGAAAATGTACAACAAATTTTAACAATCATGTATAATATTGTTTAACTGCAACGATATATTGATTTAAGGAAATTTATTAAAATGGATTTGAGAAATTAACGGGAAGATGTTAAAAATGCATATTTGAAAGTGATGACTTGGTATACAAGAAAATGACATAGGTTGAAAAGGTATTCTTGATCCCCTTTATTTTGTGTTAATAATAGCCATACCATCAGGGGAGTAGAAAAGCTCTCGCAACTCATCAAAGGTATATCAAAGGAAAGGGAGTATGTATGTTCAGTTTATTCCACCTACGTCTTCTGAGTACTGCTCCAGAAGGCTCAGAAAGATACCTCACACAAATTTGTTTGTCGGCAAATAAAGCTTACTAAGATATGCAAATACTGGAAATTCTAGGTTCATTCTCACATTACATTACAGAAAAAATAAATTAGTAGGTGTGATGTGAGTGTGTGTCGGAGGCAGTGTTGTCAGGAGTCAAGGGAGGAAGGACGATGAAGGCTTGAAAGCCGTTATTGACAGTGTTCTCTAATTTGTGTGTATTTCATCGCCACTTGTCACTAGGTTTGCTCTACACTGTCTGCTGTATCTTTCACATATCGGTAAGTTGTTATGATAGTATTTAGAGTCAAGTCCCATTGCTTTAATGTAGCACCTTTTGTCTAAATAATTACATCTTCCTGTCAGGGTGCCATATTTCATCATTTGTTAAACATCTGGCAAGCTGCTACGTTGCCTCACCTGCTATGCTGCTACAGTTGCCTCCTATTACAGTGGCCATGCTGCTGTAGCTACCATGCTGCTGTAGCTACCATGCTGCTGTAGCTACCATGCTGCTGTAGCTACCATGCTGCTGTAGCTACCATGCTGCTGTAGCTACCATGCTGCTGTAGCTACCATGCTGCTGTAACTACCATGCTGCTGTAGCTACCATGCTGCTGTAGCTACCATGCTGCTGTAGCTACCATGCTGCTGTAGCTACCATGCTGCTGTAGCTACCGTGCTGCTGTAGCTACCGTGCTGCTGTAGCTACCGTGCTGCTGTAGCTACCATGCTGCTGTAGCTACCATGCTGCTGTAGCTACCGTGCTGCTGTAGCTACCATGCTGCTGTAGCTACCATGCTGCTGTAGCTACCATGCTGCTGTAGCTACCATGCTGCTGTAGCTACCATGCTGCCGTAGCTACCGTGCTGCTGTAGCTACCTTGCTGCTGTAGCTACAATGCTGCTGTAACTACAATGCTGCTGTAGCTACCATGCTGCTGTAGCTACCATGCTGCTGTAGCTACCGTGCTGCTGTAGCTACCGTGCTGCTGTAGCTACCGTGCTGCTGTAGCTACCATGCTGCTGTAGCTACCGTGCTGCTGTAGCTACCGTGCTGCTGTAGCTACCGTGCTGCTGTAGCTACCATGTGCTGTAGCTACCATGCTGCTGTAACTACCATGCTGCTGTAGCACCATGTGCTGTAGCTACCATGCTGCTGTAACTACCATGCTGCTGTAGCTACCATGCTGCTGTACTACCATGCTGCTGTAGGCTACCGTGCTGCTGTAGCTACCGTGCTGCTGTAGCTACCTTGCTGCTGTAGCTACCATGCTGCTGTAGCTACCATGCTGCTGTAGCTACCATGCTGCTGTAGCTACCGTGCTGCTGTAGCTACCATGCTGCTGTAGCTACCGTGCTGCTGTAGCTACCGTGCTGCTGTAGCTACCGTGCTGCTGTAGCTACCGTGCTGCTGTAACTACCGTGCTGCTGTAGCTACCATGCTGCTGTAGCTACCATGCTGCTGTAGCTACCATGCTGTAGCTACCATGCTGCTGTAGCTATCATGCTGCTGTAGCTACCATGCTGCTGTAGCTACCATGCTGCTGTAGCTACCATGCTGCTGTAGCTACCATGCTGCTGTAGCTACCATGCTGCTGCTCTCCATCAGTTTTCTATCTGTGTCACCATAGTAAAATATTATATTATAGCGTGCTCTCACATAACGTTCGAAGCTTCAACTTTGTCACCAGTTTTTAATATTATGATAAAGTGGGGAAAGTGGAGCGCCCACGTGTGCTCGCAGTCATTCATACCAGGTAACTTCAACATTTTTTTTTTGACCTAATATTTTATATTTCGCTTGTTTTATTATATATATATATCTGTGAGTTTAATGTTTTGACGTCACTGTGGCCGGTTTCATATAGGTTTTCATCCTGGCAGATGACTGTGAAACAGAAACCTGTAACTGTTTTGCATGATGGTAGGATTGCTGGTTTCTTTTTCTGTCTCATAAACTCGCTAGATAACAGGGATATCTTGCTACTCCTACTTACACTTTGGTCACACTTCACAGACACGCACATGCATATATATATACATACATCTAGATTTTTTTCCTTTTTCTAAATAGCTCTTGTTCTTCTTTATTTCTTCTATTGTCCATGCGAAAGTGGAAAAGAATCTTTCCTCCGTAAGCCATGCGTGTCGTATGAGGCGACTAAAATGCCGGGAGCAATGGGCTAGTAACCCCTTCTCCTGTAGACATTTACTAAAAATGAGAAGAAGAAAAACTTTATAAAACTGGGATGCTTGAATGTGCGTGGATGTACTGCGGATGACAAGAAACAGATGATTGCTGATGTTATGAATGAAAAGTTGGATGTCCTGGCCCTAAGCGAAACAAAGCTGAAGGGGGTAGGGGAGTTTCGGTGAGGGGAAATAAATGGGATTAAATCTGGAGTATCTGAGAGAGTTAGAGCAAAGGAAGGGGTAGCAGTAATGTTGAATGATCAGTTATGGAAGGAGAAAAGAGAATATGAATGTGTAAATTCAAGAATTATGTGGATTAAAGTAAAGGTTGGATGCGAGAAGTGGGTCATAATAAGCGTGTATGCACCTGGAGAAGAGAGGAATGCAGAGGAGAGAGAGAGATTTTGGAAGATGTTAAGTGAATGTATAGGAGCCTTTGAACCAAGTGAGAGAGTAATTGTGGTAGGGGACCCGAATGCTAAAGTAGGAGAAACTTTTAGAGAGGGTGTGGTAGGTAAGTCTGGGGTGCCAGGTGTAAATGATAATGGGAGCCCTTTGTATAGAACTTTGTATAGAAAGGGGTTTAGTTATAGGTAATACATATTTTAAGAAAAAGAGGATAAATAAGTATACAAGATATGATGTAGGGCGAAATGACAGTAGTTTGTTGGATTATGTATTGGTAGATAAAAGACTGTTGAGTAGACTTCAGGATGTACATGTTTATAGAGGGGCCACAGATATATCAGATCACTTTCTAGTTGTAGCTACACTGAGAGTAAAAGGTAGATGGGATACAAGGAGAATAGAAGCATCAGGGAAGAGAGAGGTGAAGGTTTATAAACTAAAAGAGGAGGCAGTTAGGGTAAGATATAAACAGCTATTGGAGGATAGATGGGCAAATGAGAGCATAGGCAATGGGGCCGAAGAGGTATGGGATAGGTTTAAAAATGTAGTGTTAGAGTGTTCAGCAGAAGTTTGTGGTTACAGGAAAGTGGGTGCGGGAGGGAAGAGGAGCGATTGGTGGAATGATGTAAAGAGAAAAAGTTAGCATATGAGAAGTTTTTACAAAGTAGAAGTGATGCAAGGAGGGAAGAGTATATGGAGAAAAAGAGAGAGGTTAAAAGAGTGGTGAAGCAATGTAAAAAGAGAGCAAATGAGAGAGTGGGTGAGATGTTATCAACAAATTTTGTTGAAAATAAGAAAAAGTTTTGGAGTGAGATTAACAAGTTAAGGAATCCTAGAGAACAAATGGATTTGTCAGTTAAAAATAGGAGAGGAGAGTTATTAAATGGAGAGTTAGAGGTATTGGGAAGATGGAGGGAATATTTTGAGGAATTGTTAAATGTTGATGAAGATAGGGAAGCTGTGATGTCGTGTATAGGGCAAGGAGGAATAACATCTTGTAGGAGTGAGGAAGAGCCAGTTGTGAGTGTGGGGGAAGTTCGTGAGGCAGTAGGTAAAATGAAAGGGGGTAAGGCAGCCGGGATTGATGGGATAAAGATAGAAATGTTAAAAGCAGGTGGGGATATAGTTTTGGAGTGGTTGGTGCAATTATTTAATAAATGTATGGAAGAGGGTAAGGTACCTAGGGATTGGCAGAGAGCATGCATAGTTCCTTTGTATAAAGGCAAAGGGGATAAAAGAGAGTGCAAAAATTATAGGGGGATAAGTCTGTTGAGTATACCTGGTAAAGTGTATGGTAGAGTTATTATTGAAAGAATTAAGAGTAAGACGGAGAATAGGATAGCAGATGAACAAGGAGGCTTTAGGAAAGGTAGGGGGTGTGCGGACCAGGTGTTTACAGTGAAATATATAAGTGAACAGTATTTAGATAAGACTAAAGAGGCCTTTGTGGCATTTATGGATTTGGAAAAGGCGTATGACAGGGTGGATAGGGGGGCAATGTGGCAGATGTTGCAGGTGTATGGTGTAGGAGGTAGGTTACTGAAAGCAGTGAGAGTTTTTATGAGGATAGTGAGGCTCAAGTTAGAGTATGTAGGAAAGAGGGAAATTATTTCCCAGTAAAAGTAGGCCTTAGACAAGGGTGTGTGATGTCACCGTGGTTAATATATTTATAGATGGGGTTGTAAGAGAAGTAAATGCGAGGGTCTTGGCAAGAGGCGTGGAGTTAAAAGATAAAGAATCACACATAAAGTGGGAGTTGTCACAGTTGCTCTTTGCTGATGACACTGTGCTCTTGGGAGATTCTGAAGAGAAGTTGCAGAGATTGGTGGATGAATTTGGTAGGGTGTGCAAAAGAAGAAAATTAAAAGTGAATACAGGAAAGAGTAAGGTTATGAGGATAACAAAAAGATTAGGTGATGAAAGATTGGATATCAGATTGGAGGGAGAGAGTATGGAGGAGGTGAATGTATTCAGATATTTGGGAGGGACGTGTCAGCGGATGGGTCTATGAAAGATGAGGTGAATCATAGAATTGATGAGGGGAAAAGGGTGAGTGGTGCACTTAGGAGTTTGTGGAGACAAAGAACTTTGTCCTTGGAGGCAAAGAGGGGAATGTATGAGAGTATAGTTTTACCAACACTCTAATATGGGTGTGAACATGGGTGATGAATGTTGCAGCGAGGAGAAGGCTGGAGGCAGTGGAGATATCATGTCTGAGAGCAATGTGTGGTGTGAATATAATGCAGAGAATTCGTAATTTGGAAGTTAGGAGGAGGTGCGGGATTACCAAAACTGTTGTCCAGAGGGCTGAGGAAGGGTTGTTGAGGTGGTTCGGACATGTAGAGAGAATGGAGCGAAACAGAATGACTTCAAGAGTGTATCAGTCTGTAGTGGAAGGAAGGCGGGGTAGGGGTCGGCCTAGGAAAGGTTGAAGGGAGGGGGTAAAGGAGGTTTTGTGTGCGAGGGGCTTGGACTTCCAGCAGGCATGCGTGAGCGTGTTTGATAGTGAATGGAGACAAATGGTTTTTAATACTTGACGTGCTGTTGGAGTGTGAGCAAAGTAACATTTATGAAGGGGTTTAGGGAAACCGGCAGGCCGGACTTGAGTCCTGGAGATGGGAAGTACAGTGCCTGCACTCTGAAGGAGGGGTGTTAATGTTGCAGTTTAAAAACTGTAGTGTAAAGCACCCTTCTGGCAAGACAGTGATGGAGTGAATGATGGTGAAAGTCTTTCTTTTTCGGGCCACCCTGCCTTGGTGGGAATCGGCCAGTGTGATAATAATAATAATTCTATTCTTGCTCTTGTCTTCTTATTCTGTTCCTCATTTTTAATTTTTTCCTATTCTTGAAGCCAAGTAATTTCCGAAACCATTTTATGTAATCAACAGATAGATAGTCTCGGGTGACCTGATCAGCTAAGCTATTGCTGCCCGCTTTTCATTCTCGCTTTGCTTCACTTGTTTGCTACAGTTTTTTTTCCTTCTGGCCTTCATTGTGCGCGGGTGTCAGGCTGGTGTTTTTCACCTGCTGCTGCTGCTGTTCTTCCAGGTAGTGTGTGGTTTTTAATCTGTCATTGATCAGTTTTCCAATATAAATGTAAATTTGTCTCCCTAGAAGGTTGAGATAAATGTTTCTGGTTCTGTTTTGGTGGTGACGGGGAGGGGGGGGGGTGAAGAGGGTGAGGTCAGCGGGGTTGTGTGAAGGGGCGGGTTGAAATGAGACGGGTCGTCTTACAACATTACTGCCAGAAGTTCTCTCGTCGTATTCAAAGATCACATCAATGTTGCTACTGCTACCTCAAGGAAAACGATAAGATTGCTGTGTTGGAGAACGTAAAGAAAGCTTTCAGTGACCGTATACATTCACTCGAGCATCTGACCTACCGGGAACTTTTGAAGTACCTTAGCTTTCCTGTTTTTATTGTGACTTGTAAATGGTTCAAGTCGGACCGAAACGTCGTTGTGAGCTTCTCTCTCCAATGTGCGGGTTATTTGCGTATTGTTCCAGTCACTGTATTGTGCCTTTTTGTTCATGAATTACCTTCAGCTGTATTCTTTGGAGCATAGGCATAATTTACATCTGAAAAAATCCTGGAGAGACTAGTCCTAAACCTACACACCGAAATCACTCTATATGGAAATAGCGAGACCTGGGAGACGGTGCAGAGTACCTGCACTAAAAAGCAGGGGCCCGGCTAGTATACTTATGAGATAACTCAGTGAGTGTCAGAGGTCCCCGACTCTTCAGCGCTCTCCCTTCGTGCATAAGGGGAATTACCAATATACCTCTGGCTATCTTTAAGAATGAATTTGACACGTTCCTCAAATTAGTTCCTGATCAGCCGAACTTTAACTCGTACATTGGGCTGTGTGCGTCCAGCAGTAACAGCGTTAACCCCCAAAAACATCCTTCAGGTATCCTTCAAGTACTGCTGTGATCTTGATCCTCTTCTCTCGTTAAGGTTTTTACTGCCTGATCCTTTATATTTCTGGTGTTTATTGGTACTGTATTTGTTTTTATATCCTTAGTTTTCTGTGATACTGTCTGCATTTGTGTACCTCATTGATCCGTGTGTCTCACTGTTACTTATTCTATTTCTTGAGCTTTTGGCATATCCCACTATTATCATCAGCTACCCCACCCTCACTTTTCCTTAGAAACACTGTGTTGGCGTGCCCCACCATAGTGCCTCCACCACACAACCAATCATCAGGACAACAAGACACGTGTCAGGTTTTACACCCTGACGAATAAACTAATGATACCCCTGGTTCATCGGGTTACAGAGTGTGGGTGTTAATGTGCAAGATAGAGGGTGAGGTAGGAATCGTGCGGTTTCATTGGGAGTCAGGGAGTTGTGGGTTTGTTGGGAAAGTAGGTTGTGAGAGGAAGGTTTCAGATATGCGCATGTAGGAAACCTCCAGTCACTTAATTGAGTAGATGGTGGGGGAGGGTAATGGGGAAGATATTTAGCATTAACGAGGGGCTCGAGTTTGAGTAAGGAAGCAGTGGTAGTGATGGGTGGGGGGGATATTACACAGGATACTGAAGTGGGGTTTCGATATTGTGGGTGAAAATATGGAGGTAATTGGTGGGTGAAGACAAGTACATGACATGTGGAGAAATAATGTGATAAGAGGCAGCAGTTTAGGAATGGGAGGACTGAAGTCGAGAGTTGAGAGCAGGATAGTGGATTATATTTTTTGGTTGTTGGCCACCGTCACTCTTCCTTCCACTGGTGTTATCTTTCGCCAGGTGAGATAAACTCTCCTGCCTCCTTTTCCACCTACCCGTACTCTTTCTCGCCTCTCTTTCTTTCCACCTCCTCCACTTCCCTTCCGTCTACTTGTCTTCCCTCCTCCACTTATCTTCTACTTGTCTTTCCTTCATCTCTTCCACTTGTTTCCCTACTTCCCTTCAATCATATTTCTCGTTTCTTCTGCATTGATCTATGGTGATGAAAGTTGTATCGCGACGTCACTGTCAAGTTGCTCGCCTCTCCCCCCACACAGTGTAGTGTAAGACACGTCAGTGTCAAGTTGCTCGCCTCTCTCCCCCACACAGTGTAGTGTAACACACGTCAGTGTCAAGTTGCTCGCCTCTCTCCCCCACACAGTGTAATGTAAGACACGTCAGTGTCAAGTTGCTCGCCTCTCCCCCACACAGTGTAGTGAAAGACACGTCAGTGTCAAGTTGCTCGCCTCTCTCCCCCACACAGTGTAGTGTAACACACGTCAGTGTCAAGTTGCTCGCCTCTCCCCCACACAGTGTAGTGTAAGACACGTCAGTGTCAAGTTGCTCGCCTCTCTCCCCCACACAGTGTAGTGTAACACGTCAGTGTCAAGTCAAGTTGCTCGCCTCTCTCCCCCACACAGTGTAGTGTAACACGTCAGTGTCAAGTTGCTCGCCTCTCTCCCCCACACAGTGTAGTGTAACACGTCAGTGTCAAGTTGCTCGCCTCTTTCCCCCACACAGTGTAGTGTAACACACGTCAGTGTCAAGTTGCTCGCCTCTCCCCCACACAGTGTAGTGTAACACACGTCAGTGTCAAGTTGTTCACCTCTCTCCCCCACACAGTGTAGTGTGACACGTAAGTGTCAAGTTGCTCGCCTCTCCCCCACACAGTGTAGTGTAACACACGTCATTGTCAAGTTGCTCACCTCTCTCCCCCACACAGTGTAGTGTAACACATGTCAGTGTCAAGTTGCTCGCCTCTCTCCCCCACACAGTGTAGTGTGACACGTAAGTGTCAAGTTGCTCGCCTCTCTCCCCCACACAGTGTAGTGAAAGGCACGTCAGTGTCAAGTTGCTCGCCTCTCTCCCCCACACAGTGTAGTGTAACACATGTCAGTGTCAAGTTGCTCGCCTCTCTCCCCACCAGTGTAGTGTAACACATGTCAGTGTCAAGTTGCTCGCCTCTCTCCCCCACACAGTGTAGTGTAACACATGTCAGTGTCAAGTTGTTCGCCTCTCTCCCCCACACAGTGTAGTGTAACACAGGTCAGTGTCAAGTTGCTCGCCTCTCTCCCCCACACAGTGTAGTGTAACACAGGTCAGTGTCAAGTTGCTCGCCTCTCTCCCCCACACAGTGTAGTGTAACACAGGTCAGTGTCAAGTTGTTCGCCTCTCTCCCCCACACAGTGTAGTGTAAGACACGTCAGTGTCAAGTTGCTCGCCTCTTTCCCCCACACAGTGTAGTGTAAGACACGTCAGTGTCAAGTTGCTCGCCTCTCTCCCCCACACAGTGTAGTGTAAGACACGTCAGTGTCAAGTTGCTCGCCTCTCTCCCCCCACACAGTGTAGTGTAACACACGTCAGTGTCAAGTTGCTCGCCTCTCTCCCCCACACAGTGTAGTGTAAGACACGTCAGTGTCAAGTTGCTCGCCTCTCTCCCCCCACACAGTGTAGTGTAACACACGTCAGTGTCAAGTTGCTCGCCTCTTCCCCACACAGTGTAGTGTAAGACACGTCAGTGTCAAGTTGCTCGCCTCTCTCCCCCACACAGTGTAGTGTAACACGTCAGTGTCAAGTTGCTCGCCTCTCTCCCCCACACAGTGTAGTGTAACACGTCAGTGTCAAGTTGCTCGCCTCTCCCCCACACAGTGTAGTGTAACACGTCAGTGTCAAGTTGCTCGCCTCTCTCCCCCACACAGTGTAGTGTGACACGTAAGTGTCAAGTTGCTCGCCTCTCCCCCACACAGTGTAGTGTAACACACGTCAGTGTCAAGTTGCTCGCCTCTCTCCCCCACACAGTGTAGTGTGACACGTAAGTGTCAAGTTGCTCGCCTCTCCCCCACACAGTGTAGTGTAACACACTTCTTCTGGCACTTCTTGAGTCCACGTTTCATTCTTCACTACTACCTTGTGTCTCCTGGAGTACTACCTTGTGTCTCCTGGAGTACTACCTTGTGTCTCCTGGAGTACTACCTTGTGTCTCCTGGAGTGCTACCTTGTGTCTCCTGGAGTACTACCTTGTGTCTCCTGGAGTACTACCTTGTGTCTCCTGGAGTGCTACCTTGTGTCTCCTGGAGTACTACCTTGTGTCTCCTGGAGTACTACCTTGTGTCTCCTGGAGTACTACCTTGTGTCTCCTGGAGTACTACCTTGTGTCTCCTGGAGTACTACCTTGTGTCTCCTGGAGTGCTACCTTGTGTCTCCTGGAGTACTACCTTGTGTCTCCTGGAGTACTACCTTGTGTCTCCTGGAGTACTACCTTGTGTCTCCTGGAGTACTACCTTGTGTCTCCTGGAGTACTACCTTGTGTCTCCTGGAGTGCTACCTTGTGTCTCCTGGAGTACTACCTTGTGTCTCCTGGAGTACTGCCTTGTGTCTCCTGGAGTACTACCTTGTGTCTCCTGGAGTACTATCACGCGTCTCCTGGAGTACTACCTTGTGTCTCCTGGAGTACTACCTTGTGTCTCCTGGAGTACTACCTTGTGTCTCCTGGAGTACTATCACGCGTCTCCTGGAGTACTACCTTGTGTCTCCTACAGTACTACCTTGTGTCTCCTGGAGTACTACCTTGTGTCTCCTGGAGTACTACCTTGTGTCTCCTGGAGTACTACCTTGTGTCTCCTGGAGTACTACCTTGTGTCTCCTGGAGTGCTACCTTGTGTCTCCTGGAGTACTACCTTGTGTCTCCTGGAGTACTACCTTGTGTCTCCTGGAGTACTACCTTGTGTCTCCTGGAGTACTATCTTGTGTCTCCTGGAGTACTACCTTGTGTCTCCTGGAGTACTACCTTGTGTCTCTTGGAGTACTACCTTGTGTCTCCTGGAGTGCTACCTTGTGTCTCCTGCAGTACTACCTTGTGTCTCCTGCAGTACTACCTTGTGTCTCCTGCAGTACTACCTTGTGTCTCCTGCAGTACTACCTTGTGTCTCGTGCAGTACTACCTTGTGTCTCCTGCAGTACTACCTTGTGTCTCCTGCAGTACTACCTTGTGTCTCCTGGAGTACTACCTTGTGTCTCCTGCAGTACAACGTTGTGTCTTCCATTACTTTCAAACTGCGTGTCCTCATTAGGACACGAGACCAAGATAACGGTGAGCGACATCCAGTAAGGACGAAGTAGAACGAACTAGGTCTAACACTGGGATTTACAAATGATTATGTTAATCTACAGCAACATACTTTAGCAGGTAAACTCAAAAATTATCGAAGGAATATAAATTGCAATGGCATGGGAGGGTAATGCAAGGTACCTGGAAATAAACCATGTTGGAAACCCGTCCATTGTGTTACTGTCACTGATGCGAGGAAACTGATGTGTCTGGACATTAGAAGACCTTACAGACAGAAATACGGTGATAGTTTTATAGCACCTATACTCTCTGAACTGCAGTAATGCTGCGCACTTACATTTCCATTTCAGCAATATAAATGTCATAGGCGGAGAATGTCCATAAACCTTTATTACCTCCATCAACTTAAACGTCTCAATTATTGGGTTTGCCTAAGATAATTCGAGCTGTATCAAAACACAGACGTGTTAGATAGGAACAAGTAGATACAAGTATATTTTATGACGTGACGTGCTGTTGTAGTGTGAGCAAGATAGCATTTATGAAAGGATTCAGGGAAACCGGCAGGCCGGACTTGAGTCCTGGAGGTGGGAAGTACAGTGCCTGCACTCTGAATTAGGGGTGTTATGTTGCAGTTTTAACTTCAGTGTAGGCGCGCCCCTGGCAAGACAGTGATGGAATGAATGATGAAGAGTGTGTTTCTTCCTTTTCGGGTCACCTTGCCTTGGTGGGAAACAGCCAGTATGCTAATAGACACACACACACACACACACACACCAACACGCACACATGCGCACACACACACACACACACACACACCACACACACACACACACACACACACACACACACACACACACACACACACACACACAGCACACATGCACACATGCACACACACACACACACACACACACACACACACACACACACACACACACACACACACACACACGCGCACACATGCACACACACACACACACACACACACACACACACAACACACACACGCACACACACACACACACACACACACACACACACACACATACACACACACGACCTATTCATAAAGTCGTGAGTATAGTTCTACGCCACCACCTCCTCGTCTAGCTCATTTCCCTTCCATATTTTGATGAAAGTAAAGAAATACCCTGTCATCACCATGGTTCATCAATATCTTAGGCTGGCACCTGTAAGGAGTAGTTTCGGTGTTTATTTTTGGAACCAGTCCAAGTATTTTTCGTGTATTTATTTACATGTGGCTTATGTTCCAGCCAGCATTCTTCCTGGGATTCTGTATAACTTTTTAATTTCGCAGATGGTTTTTTTGACTCTCCTTAACATTCTTTGATGCTTTCAGGTTTTGCTCCACGTATTTTTAAACTATATATATATATATATATATATATATATATATATATATATATATATATATATATATATATATTATTATATATAAATATAGGGAGGTACCACTAATTTACCTACCTTTTATCTAAATATTGTTCACTTACATGCTTCAATGTAAACACTTGATCTACACATCCTCTACCCATTTTAAAGCCTTCTTGTTCATCTGCAGTCCTGATCTCTGTCTTACCTCTAATTCTTTCTAAAATAACCTTACCATTCATTTTGCCTGGTATACTCAATAAACTTATTCCACTATAATTTTTACAATTTGGTTCTTGCGAAATTGTGGAACTTTTCGAGAAGTTGTGACACTTTTCCTCCACTTGTCGAAGGAGCGTCGTTCCCTTAATGAGAGAGTAAGAGTAACACAAGTCAGTAAAGTGACTGACTCTCCTTAGTGCAAGAGGAAGACAAGGCAGTATGGTGACTGGGCTCTCTCAAGTGAGAGAGCAAGAGGAAGACAAGACAGTGAAGTGACTGGGATCCCATTTGTGAGAGAGAGGGTAAGAGGAAGACAAGAGTAAGAGTTACTGAATAATATATTACAAGGGTTGGAGTTGTCTTTGGTGGCAGGCAAGGTAAAGGCACTCATTAGTTAAGTCATCCCCTCACCAACACAGACACTCTTGTCACACTAATGAAGACTGACAACACTGGGATCTAAATAAGGTGTCTTTGCTGGGGAAAGAAACACAGGAAAGGACAACACTGGGATCTAAATAAGGGGTCTTGCCAAGGAAAGAAACACAGGATACGACAGCACTGGGATCTGAATAAGGAGTTTTGCCAGGGAAAGAATCACAAGATAAGACAACACTAGGATCTCAATAAGGGGGCTTGCCAAGGAGAGAAACAGAGAATAAGACAACACTTTGACCTAAATAAGGGATCTTAGAAGCGGAAGGTAGGGAGGTTGAGGCTAATAGGAAATGAAAGGGGAATGATCTTTTGATTATCGGTAGTCCTCTCGAAGGAGGAGAGAGATACAGTGGCACAATAGAAAGACGTCTCGTGAGGGGGAGAGAGAGGATGATGGTGAGAGTGGTGGGTTAGCACTGGTCCTAGTGATGGAAGACAGAGGATGATGGTGAGAGTAGTAGGTTAGTACTGATCCTAGTGATGGAAGACAGAGGATGATGGTGAAAGTGGTAGGTTAGTACTGGTCCTAGTGATGGAAGACAGAGGATGATTCAATTCAATTCAATTCAAGTTTATTCTCTATAAAGGGTTTACAGGTCTTGAGCGTTTTTACAGTTACTTTGGGTATTGATTTGGGTATTGTGTGGTTTACATGTTATACTAATTACAGAGGGGGCCACTAGGACACCTAGCATGGCTAGGCATTTCGGGCAGACTTAGATTAATTCTTAACATTAAATACTTACAGATTATGGTATTAAGGCTAAGTGACTACATCATAATTTGTGAGTTTAGCAGTGTGAATGCTATTGTTTTGGCACAATACAAAGTGTCTGTATTGGAGTATCATAGGCAAACTTATGACTTATGACTTATGACTAGTTATTATTGATGGTGAGAGTAAAAGGTTAGTACTGTTCCTAGTGATGGAAGACAGAGGATGATGGTGAGAGAGGTAGGTTAGCACTGGTCCTAGTGACTGAAGACAGAGGATGATGGTGAGAGTGGTAGGTTAGCACTGGTCCTAGTGATGGAAGACAGGATGATGGTGAGAGTGGTAGGTTAATACTGGTTCTAGTGATGGAAGACAGGATGATGGTGAGAGTGGTAGGTTAATACTGATTCTAGTGATGGAAGACAGGATGATGGTGAGAGTGGTAGGTTAATACTGGTTCTAGTGATGGAAGACAGGATGATGGTGAGAGTGGTAGGTTAATACTGGTCCTAGTGATGGAAGACAGGATGATGGTGAGAGTGGTAGGTTAATACTGGTCCCAGCGATGGAAGGACAGGATGATGGTGAGAGTGGTAGGTTAATACTGGTCCTAGTGATGGAAGACAGGATGATGGTGAGAGTGGTAGGTTAGTACTGGTTCTAGTGATGGAGGACAGGATGATGGTGAGAGTGGTAGATTAATACTGGTCCTAGTGATGGAAGAAAGGATGATGGTGAGAGTGGTAGGTTATACTGGTTCAGTGATGGAAGGGCAGGATGATGGTGAGAGTGGTAGGTTAATACTGGTCCTAGTGATGGAAGACAGGATGATGGTGAGAGTGGTAGGTTAATACTGGTCCTAGCGATGGAAGACAGGATGATGGTGAGAGTGGTAGGTTAGTACTGGTTCTAGTGATGGAAGACAGGATGATGGTGAGAGTGGTAGGTTATACTGGTTTGTAGTGATGGAAGGACAGGATGATGGTGAGAGTGGTAGGTTATACTGGTCCTAGTGATGGAAGACAAGGATGATGGTGAGAGTGGTAGGTTAGTACTGGTCTAGTGATGGAGACAGGATGATGGTGAGAGTGGTAGGTTAATACTGGTTCTAGTGATGGAGGACAGGATGATGGTGAGAGTGGTAGGTTAATACTGGTTCTAGTGATGGAGGACAGGATGATGGTGAGAGTGGTAGGTTAGTACTGGTTCTAGTGATGGAGGACAGGATGATGGTGAGAGTGGTAGGTTATACTGGTTCTAGTGATGGAAGACAGGATGATGGTGAGAGTGGTAGGTTAATACTGGTTCTAGTGATGGAACACAGGATGATGGTGAGAGTGGTAGGTTAAATACTGGTTCTAGTGATGGAAACAGGATGATGGTGAGAGTGGTAGGTTAATACTGGTTCTAGTGATGGAAGACAGGATGATGGTGAGAGTGGTAGGTTAATACTGGTCCTAGTGATGGAAGACAGGATGATGGTGAGAGTGGTAGGTTAATACTGGTTCTAGTGATGGAAGACAGGATGATGGTGAGAGTGGTAGGTTAATACTGGTCCTAGTGATGGAAGACAGGATGATGGTCAGAGTGGTAGGTTATACTGGTCCTAGTGATGGAAGGACAGGATGATGGTCAGAGTGGTAGGTTAAATTTCTGGTCTAGTGATGGAAAGGGCAGGATGATGGTGAGAGTGGTAGGTTATACTGGTCCTAGTGATGGAAGACAGGATGATGGTGAGAGTGGTAGGTTAGTACTGGTTCCTAGTGATGGAAGACAGGATGATGGTGAGAGTGGTAGGTTATTACTGGTTCTAGTGATGGAAGACAGGATGATGGTGAGAGTGGTAGGTTAATACTGGTCCTAGTGATGGAAGACAGGATGATGGTGAGAGTGGTAGGTTAATACTGGTCCTAGCGATGGAAGACAGGATGATGGTGAGAGTGGTAGGTTAGTACTGGTCCTAGTGATGGAAGACAGGATGATGGTGAGAGTGGTAGGTTAGTACTGTTGTAGTGATGGAGGACAGGATGATGGTGAGAGTGGTAGGTTAATACTGGTTCTGGTGATGGAAGACAGGATGATGGTGAGAGTGGTAGGTTAGTACTGGTTCTAGTGATGGAGACAGGATGATGGTGAGAGTGGTAGGTTAATACTGGTTCTAGTGATGGAAAGACAGGATGATGGTGAGAGTGGTAGGTTAAGTACTGGTTCTAGTGATGGAAGGACAGGATGATGGTGAGAGTGGTAGGTTAATACTGGTTCTAGTGATGGAAGACAGGATGATGGTGAGAGTGGTAGGTTAATACTGGTTCTAGTGATGGAAGACAGGATGATGGTGAGAGTGGTAGGTTAATACTGGTCCTAGTGATGGAAGACAGGATGATGGTGAGAGTGGTAGGTTAATACTGGTTCTAGTGATGGAACACAGGATGATGGTGAGAGTGGTAGGTTAATACTGGTTCCTAGTGATGGAAGACAGGATGATGGTGAGAGTGGTAGGTTAATACTGGTTCTAGTGATGGAAGACAGGATGATGGTGAGAGTGGTAGGTTAGTACTGGTTCTAGTGATGGAAGACAGGATGATGGTGAGAGTGGTAGGTTAATACTGGTCCTAGTGATGGGGAGAGATAAACATCTAGAAGAAGTATCAATTAATGGGTTCCAAGTGGATGTGATACAGATGATGTGAAAGGTGTAGGTATCCAGGTTGGGGATGTATGATCAGGTGTATGGGAGAGTGCCTAGGTGTCCTGGTCCTTTCCCAGGAGTACCGGCATATAGCCAGGTGTCTGTCTGTATCCTGGTCCTGTCATGGGAATCAGGATGTTGATGTAGGTGTGTATGTTCAGTGTACCTGTCAATGGGAGACAGGTGCTGTAGAGGTGGTAGTTAAACCAGGTGTCTGTGCATGGAGACAGGGCCCGATGGTATCAGTGGTACTGTTAATACTAGGTTCCCCGTCATGACAGACTGTCATGATGCAGGTGTCCTGTTTAACCAGGGTCCTAGTCATGGAAAACCCGGATGATGTGACAGGTGTTGTTTATCAGGTTCCTGATGAACCAGGTGCACCTGTCATGTGGTAGGTTTAATCATGTATCCAGTGTATGTATGTACGGGGTGGGAACCTGTAGTGTTATCACTGGTCCTATGTATAGGAAGACTGTATGATTCAGGTGTGTATGTATCAGGTTCTGTCATGGACAGATGTATGATGTTCAGGTGTCCCTGTTTAAACCAGGTCCCTGTATGTAACAGGTGACCGGTCATGTGTAGGTTAATACTTTTGGTTCCCAGTGTATGTAGGACAGGATGCTGTGTGAAGGGGTCGTCATGTTATCCTGTCCCTAGTGATGGTGTACTGTCATGTATAGGTGATGTAGATGGTGGTGTAGATCATGGTGTCTGTGATGTATCCAGGTGACTGATGGTGAGGTGGGCTTGTTAATGTTCCAGGTGACTGAAGACGAGGTGTCTGTGTGTATGGTGGTTAATACTGTTCTAGTGATTGCAGATCAGGTGATGTCAGATGGTGTTGTCAGTACAGGTGTCCTAGTCATGGGATCCAGGTGATGGTGAAGGGGTAGTGTTAATACAGTGTCCCTGTCATGTAAACAGGTGTATGTGAAGTGTCAGGTATCCCTGTCTATGATCGGAGGACCTGATGTATGGTGTAGAGTGGTAGGTACCTGTCTGTTCAGGTGCTGTCATGACCCGGTGATGTAGAGTATAGGTTTGTACTGGGCCTGTATCCAGGGTGTAGATACCAGTCACTGTATGGCAGTCCCTGCAGTACAGTGTCCCAAAGTATAGTGTACCTGTATGTATCCAGGTGTCCCCTGTCATGTATCCAGGTGTACCTGTCATGTATCCCAGGTGTCCCTGTCGTGTACCAGGTTTGGTACCATTGTCATATAGCCAGTGTCCTGTCATGTACCCAGGTGTACCTGTCATTACCAGGTGTCCCTGTCATGTATCCAGGTGTACCTGTCATGTATCCAGGTGTCCCTGTCATGTATCCAGGTGTACCTGTCATGTATCCAGGTGTACCTGTCATGTATCCAGGTGTACCTGTCATGTATCCAGGTGTACCTGTCATGTATCCAGGTGTCCCTGTCATGTATCCAGGTGTACCTGTCATGTATCCAGGTGTCCCTGTCATGTAACCAGGTGTCCCTGTCATGTATCCAGGTGTACCTGTCATGTATCCAGGTGTCCCTGTCATGTATCCAGGTGTCCCTGTCATCCAGGTGCACCTGTCATGTGTCCAGGTGTCCTTGTCATGTATCCAGGTGTACCTGTCATGTATCGAGGTGTCCCTGTCGTGTATCCAGGTGTCCGTCATGTATCCAGGTGTACCTGTCATGTATCCAGGTGTCCCTGTCATGTATCCAGGTGTACCTGTCATGTATCCAGGTGTACCTGTCATGTATCCAGGTGTCCCTGTCATGTATCCAGGTGCACCTGTCATGTGTCCAGGTGTCCCTGTCATGTATCCAGGTGTCTCTGTCATGTATCCAGGTGTCCCTGTCATGTATCCAGGTGTACCTGTCATGTATCCAGGTGTCCCTGTCATGATCCAGGTGTACCTGTCATGTATCCAGGTTGTACCTGTCATGTATCCAGGTGTCCCTGTCATGTATCCAGGTGCACTGTCATGTATTCTGTCAGTCGGTGTCCCTGTCATGTATCCAGGTGTCCCTGTCATGTATCCAGGTGTACCTGTAAATATCCAGGTGTCCTGCATGTTCAATATTTCCAGTGAACTGTATGTAACCAATTCATTAAAAAATCGGTAGTTTTTGGTGTAACTGTATTACCATCCCTGTGGTCTTCATGACCAAAAGCTAAACCTGTCATTTCATTTTTGGCATGTATCATTCTTATGTATATGTTGAAATGTACCTATGTATCAACCATGTCTGATGCATCCATGCCCTGTATTATCAGGTAGACATGTATTTTTGTCATTATCAGGTTTTGTCAATTATCCTTTTTTAATATCCAGGGCCGTTATTCGGACTGAAACAATCATAAAAAATCGTTAGTTTTTGTGAGAAAAAGAAAGGTACTTACCATCCCCCGTTGGCTTTGACCAGAGCATAAAACAATTAAATTTTAGGAAAAAAAACATCCTTAGAATCAGGGATTAAAGAAGACTATTATCAATGGTGATGCATTACCTATTTTGGTGAAGTTCTTATTATAATTTCAATTTCCTTTTATATCCCTCTTAGCCTTTGCGGTCGAGATTCTCATAAAAATCTTGATTCTGTGTGAGCAGTTGAATCTCCTTTCCTCATTAAACCAATCTGCAGTTTTGCCGTTAACAAAGGGTGGACCCGTACAGCCAGCCCGAGAGTGGTCAGTGATCAAAAGAGTTTAGCCTCGGAGACCATTTTAAGCAATCTAGTTACCAATATAAACCTTGGGTTAACTTGACACTTTATCCTTAGGCTAATCCTTTCTAACTTACTAATTATTTTCTTATCCCTTACCTTACTTACCTAAAACTACTCAGATCTAGTTCTTTAATTTCCTTGAGTGACCATAAGAGCAGAAAATGCTACTGTCTCATGATCAAAAACTTTAGCGACGGAAGACCCACTTCAAGAAACACTTACCTAACCTAACCTTGTCTAACTTTACCTAACCTAACCTAACCTTGTCTAACTTTGCCTAACCTTATCTTCCCTTACCTTACTTTACCTAACCTAACCTACCCCGTTCTAGTCTTTATTTCCTGAGTCTCATAATAGCAGAATAAATGCTACTTGTCTTCACTGAGCATATTATTGCTGTCAGTGACCCACTGCAAGACTGTTTATACGATCGTGGAGGTTTACTGCGTCCTCAGTGGATGACATACAGATTCTAGTTTGAGAAGGTTGATGTTTGAGTGGGAAGGATTAATGTTTGAGGAAGGGTTGGTGTCTGAGTGGAAAGGGCTGAGGCTTGAGTGGGAAGGGCTGAGGTTAATTTAGGAGCAAGTGAGGGTAGGGTAATAAGGAAGGGATAATTAGTGAGAATTCAGCAACATTGAGAGTGGAGATGAAGGGAGAGAAGTGACAGAGGGTAATGCAGAGATGAGGGGAGATGTAATTAATGTGATTGAGGGCGAGGTGAGGTGGAGGGAGTGACAGATGCTGGAGGAGGAAGTGGTAGATAATGGAGGGAGAATGAAAGATGCTTGAGGGAGAGAGAGGGAGATGATGGAAGAGGGAGAGAGTGTGTGAAGATGGTAGAGAAGGGAGATTGAGAGAAGCTGGTGGAGGTAGAGAGAGAGAAGATGCTGAAGGTAGAGAGAGAGAGATGATGATGAAGGCAACAGGTAAAACGTCGTCTACATTTAAATACTTTCATACCAAAAATGTGGGTGGGAGGGCAGTGTGGATGGGTGGAGAGTGTGGTGAGACGGGAGTGTGAGTGGGTGGGTAGTGTGGGTGGGAGGGGAGTGTGAGTGGGTGGGTAGTGTGGGTGGGAGGGGATGTGGGGGGGTTGGGAGTGTGCGTGGGTTGGGAGTGTGCGTGGGAGGAAGTGAGTGGGTGGGAATGTGGATGGGAGGGTAGTGTGGGTGAGTGGGGAGGGGTGGGTGGAGGGGTGTGTGAGTGGGTGGGGAGTGTAGGTGGGGGGTGGGGAGTGTAGGTGGATGGGTGAGGAGTGAGTGGGTGGGGAGTGTAGGTGGGTTTTGTTGTGTGGGTGGGTAGTTTGGGTGGCAGGGTAGTGTGGATGGGAGGGTAGTGTGCATGGGAGGGTATTGTGGATGGGAGGGGAGTGTGGATGGGAGGGTAGTATGGATGGGAGGGTAGTGTGGATGGGAGGGGAGTGTGGGTGGGAGGGTAGTGTGGGTGGGAGGGTAGTGTGGATGGGAGGGTAGTGTGGGTGGGAGGGTAGTGTGGGTGGGAGGGTAGTGTGGGTGGGAGGGGAGTGTGGGTGGGAAGGGGAGTGTGGGTGGGAGGGTAGTGTGGGGGGGAGGGTAGTGTGGGTGGGAGGGGAGTGTGGGTGGGAGGGGAGTGGGAGTGGGGTGTTGAGAGTGGGTAACTTACTTACCGTAGTGATTTAGGCAGCAGAGAGCAGAGTTGTGTTGTATTATAGTATTAGTGTGTGTGTTAGTGGTGACCTCACACTTGTTAGTGGTGACCTCACACTTGTTAGTGGTGACCTCACACTTGTGTTAGTGGTGACCTCACACTTGTTAGTGGTGACCTCACACTTGTGTTAGTGGTGACCTCACACTTGTGTTAATGGTGGCCTCACACTTGTGTTAGTGGTGACCTCACACTTGTGTTAGTGGTGACCTCACACTTGTGTTAATGGTGGCCTCACACTTGTGTTAATGGTGACCTCACACTTGTGTTAGTGGTAACCTCACACTTGTGTTAATGGTGGCCTCACACTTGTGTTAGTGGTGACCTCACACTTGTGTTTATGGTGGCCTCACACTTGTGTTAATGGTGGCCTCACACTTGTGTTAATGGTGGCCTCACACTTGTTAGTGGTGACCTCACACTTGTGTTAATGGTGGCCTCACACTTGTGTTAATGGTGGCCTCACACTTGTTAGTGGTGACCTCACACTTGTGTTAATGGTGGCCTCACACTTGTTAGTGGTGACCTCACACTTGTGTTAATGGTGGCCTCACACTTGTTAGTGGTGACCTCACACTTGTGTTAATGGTGGCCTCACAGTTGTTAGTGGTGACCTCACACTTGTGTTAATGGTGGCCTCACACTTGTGTTAATGGTGGCCTCACACTTGTGTTAGTGGTGACCTCACACTTGTGTTAATGGTGGCCTCACAGTTGTTAGTGGTGACTTCACACTTGTGTTAGTGGTGACCTCACACTTGTGTTAATGGTGGCCTCACAGTTGTTAGTGGTGACCTCACACTTGTGTTAATGGTGACCTCACACTTGTGTTAATGGTGGCCTCACACTTGTGTCAATGGTGGCCTCACACTTGTGTTAATGGTGGCCTCACACTTGTGTTAATGGTGGCCACACACTTGTTAGTGGTGGCCTCACACTTGTGTTAATGGTGACCTCACACTTGTGTTAATGGTGGCCTCACAGTTGTTAGTGGTGACCTCACACTTGTGTTAATGGTGACCTCACACTTGTGTTAATGGTGGCCTCACACTTGTGTTAGTGGTGGCCTCACACTTGTGTTAGTGGTGACCTCACACTTGTGTTAATGGTGGCCTCACACTTGTGTTAATGGTGGCCTCACACTTGTGTTAGTGGTGACCTCACACTTGTGTTAATGGTGGCCTCACACTTGTGTTAGTGGTGACCTCACACTTGTGTTAATGGTGGCCCTACACTTGTGTTAATGGTGGCCTCACACTTGTGTCAATGGTGGCCTCACACTTGTGTATAATGGTGGCCTCACACTTGTGTTTAGTGGTGACCTCACACTTGTGTTAATGGTGGCCTCACACTTGTGTTAGTGGTGACCTCACACTTTTGTTAATGGTGGCCTCACACTTGTGTTAATGGTGGCCTCACACTTGTGTTAATGGTAGCCTCACACTTGTGTTAATGGTGGCCTCACACTTGTGTTAATGGTGGCCTCACACTTGTGTTAGTGGTGACCTCACACTTGTGTTAATGGTGGCCTCACACTTGTGTTAATGGTGACCTCACACTTGTGTTAGTGGTGACCTCACACCTGTGTTAATGGTGGCCTCACACTTGTTAGTGGTGACCTCACACTTGTGTTAATGGTGGCCTCATACTTGTTAGTGGTGACCTCACACTTGTTTTTAATGGTGGCCTCACACTTGTGTTTATGGTGGCCTCACACTTGTGTTAATGGTGGCCTCACACTTGTTAGTGGTGACCTCACACTTGTGTTAATGGTGGCCTCACACTTGTTAGTGGTGGCCTCACACTTGTGTTAATGGTGGCCTCACACTTGTGTTTATGGTGGCCTCACACTTGTGTTAATGGTGGCCTCACACTTGTTAGTGGTGGCCTCACACTTGTGTTAATGGTGGCCTCACACTTGTGTTAATGGTGGCCTCACACTTGTTAGTGGTGGCCTCACACTTGTGTTAATGGTGGCCTCACACTTGTGTTAATGGTGGCCTCACACTTGTTAGTGGTGACCTCACACTTGTGTTAATGGTGGCCTCACACTTGTGTTTATGGTGGCCTCACACTTGTGTTAATGGTGGCCTCACACTTGTTAGTGGTGACCTCACACTTGTGTTAATGGTGGCCTCATACTTGTTAGTGGTGACCTCACACTTGTGTTAATGGTGGCCTCATACTTGTTAGTGGTGACCTCACACTTGTGTTAATGGTGGCCTCACACTTGTGTTTATGGTGGCCTCACACTTGTGTTAATGGTGGCCTCACACTTGTTAGTGGTGACCTCACACTTGTGTTAATGGTGGCCTCACACTTGTGTTAGTGGTGGCCTCACACTTGTGTTAGTGGTGACTTCACACTTGTGTTAATGGTGGCCTCACACTTGTTAGTGGTGACCTCACACTTGTGTTAATGGTGGCCTCACACTTGTTAGTGGTGACCTCACACTTGTGTTAGTGGTGACCTCACACTTGTGTTAATGGTGGCCTCACACTTGCGTTAGTGGTGACCTCACACTTGTGTTAGTGGTGACCTCACACTTGTGTTAATGGTGGCCTCACACTTGTGTTAATGGTGGCCTCACACTTGTGTTAGTGGTGACCTCACACTTGTGTTAATGGTGGCCTCACACTTGTGTTAATGGTGACCTCACACTTGTGTTAGTGGTGACCTCACACTTGTGTTAGTGGTGACCTCACACTTGTGTTAGTCATCTACCTGGAGGTTATTCCGGGTATCAACGCCCACGCGGCCTGGTCCACGACCAGGCCTCACTGTGAATCAGGGGCTGATCAACCAGGCTGTTACTGCTGGCCGCACGCAGTCCAACGTACGAACCACAGCCCGACTGATCCGGCACTAACTTTAGGTATCTGTCCAGCTCTCTCTTGAAGGCAGCCAGGGTTTATTGGTAATTCCCCTTATGCTTGATGGGAGGCTGTTGAACAGTCTTGGGCCCCGGACACTTATGGTGTTTTCTCTTAGTGTACCAATGGCGCCCCTACTTTTAATTGGGGTATTTTACATCGCCTGCCCAGTCTTTTACTTTCGTAGGGAGTGATTTCTGTTCGCAGATTAGGTACCATTCCTTCTAAGATTTTCCAAGTGTCGATTATGATCTCTCTCTCTCTCTCTCTCTCTCTCTCTCTCTCTCACTCTCTCTCTCTCTCTCTCTCTTCTCTCTCTTCTCTCCTCTCTCTCTCTCTCTCCTCTCTCTCTCTCTCTCTCTCTCTCCTGCGTTCCAACGAGTACAAGTCAAGTGCTTCCAAGCGTTCCCAGTAGTTAAGGTGCTTGACAGAACTTATACGTGCAGTAAAGGTTCTCTGTACACTCTCTAGATCTGCAATTTCACCTGCTTTGAACGGAGATGTTAATGTACAGCAGTATTCCAGCCTAGAGAGAACAAGTGATTTGAAAATGATCGTCATTGGCTTGGCATCTCTCGTTTTGAACGTTCTCATTATCTATCCTATCATTTTCTTTGCACTTGTGATCGTGGCACTGTTATGATCCTTGAAAGTGAGATCTTCAGACATTACTACTCCCAGGTCCCTTACATTATTATTCCGCTCTATTGTATGGCCAGAGTTTATAGTATACTCTGTTCTTGTGTTATTGGTGACCTCAGATTTGTGTTAGTGGTGACCTCACACTTGTGTTAGTGGTGACCTCACACTTGTGTTAGTGATGACCTCAAACTTGTGTTAGTGGTGACCTCACACTTGTGTTAGTGGTGACCTCACACTTGTGTTAGTGATGACCTCACACTTGTTAGTGGTGACCTCAAACTTGTGTTAGTGGTGACCTCAGACTTGTGTTAGTGGTGACCTCACACCTGTTAGTGGTGACCTCACACCTGTGTTAGTGGGGACCTCACACCTGTGTTAGTGGTGACCTCAAACTTGTGTTAGTGGTGACGTCAAACTTGTGTTAGTGGTGACCTCAAACTTGTGTTAGTGGTGACCTCACACCTGTGTTAGTGGTGACCTCAAACTTGTGTTAGTGGTGACGTCAAGCTTGTGTTAGTGGTGACCTCAAGCTTGTGTTAATGGTGACCTCACACTTTTGTTAGTGGTGACCTCACACCTGTGTTAGTGGTGACCTCACACCTGTTAGTGGTGACCTCACACCTGTGTTAGTGGTGACCTCACACCTGTGTTAGTGGTGACCTCACTCACCCAAACAGTATTCTTACACAATTTACTGTTTATTTTCATACGAGGATGGATCGTGTATTGTGAACGTTTCCTGTACCTCTACAAATACTGTTTTCTTCTCTTGACGTTAAGGTCTGACTGTGTTATTTTACGTTGTGTTTGGCAGCAATCTAATCATAACGTTTATTGATAACGTTGCGTCCACACAGTGGATTTTATCAGCTCATGAATAGATATTTCGTCTACATCACGTCACCAGCAGTGACGTGATGTAGACTGCTGGTGGTGGTGCTCATCACTTGTCACCAGCAGTGACGTGATATAGACTGCTAGTGGTGGTGCTCATCACTTGTCACCAGCAGTGACGTGATGTAGACTGCTAGTGGTGGTGCTCATCACTTGTCACCAGCAGTGACGTGATATAGACTGCTAGTGGTGGTGCTCATCACTTGTCACCAGCAGTGACGTGATGTAGACTGCTGGTGGTGGTGCTCATCACTTGTCACCAGCAGTGACGTGATGTAGACTGCTGGTGGTGAGTGATGATCGTGAAAATACTAATACTGGTGGTATGGTTGTGGAGATAACAGTGATGGTTGTAGTGAAAGTGGTGGCAGTGATGGTGAATAAAGAGGATAGATGCTGGTAGTACAGTGAACATAATATAGAACAGAGAACATTGTTCAGAGCTAGCAAATAACCCTACCCTCCAGGGTAGCAAACATGCTCCGTCAACGTTATCTTCCTCCTCCCCATCCTCCTCCTCCTCCTCAGACTGGCTCAGACTGTCGAGTTGTCGCTGAGAAATATACTTTGTATATTTTTAAAAAATAGGTAAGAGATATACTGCATTGAGCATGCAGACCACTAGCACCAATAGCTTGGTTGAACCTGCCTTCAGCAAAGCAGCTTGGTCACCGGACAGACTGCCAGAGTAGAATAACCTTCGGTATTGATGACAGTTATGCTACAGGTGTGTGCTCAACATGGATCAGTAGGCACCTTCCCTTACTAGTCTTCCTGTTGCAATTCTTCCATTAATTTCCTATCATAATTTTTTCTCCTCTTCCCTTCCTACCCCCTTCTGTTAAACCCCCTTCCTTGTATACCCCATCTGTTATTCCTTCTCATCCTTGCCACTTTCTTCTCATTTTTGCTCGACCTCTTTTACCTCGCACTTTCCTTACCAAACATCTCGCATAAAAATCTAAAAATCTGAGACACCAAATTACTGACTGAATCCACGAACATAAGCTACACAACCCAAGTTAACACAGCCTTAGACCAGCAAGATCCTACCTACCACAATTATTAGATCACTAGGATGCATGTTGAAAATGGTATAAAGTACCGACGAGTTGATTAAGACACATTACAACAGTTGAGTATCTTTATTGTTGAAACGTTTCGCCTATGCAGTAGGCAGCAAAGATTGAAAACCAAACCTTGTCATTGTGGTTGTATACAAGCCTCCGGATGCAACTTCCCAGCAATTCCAGGAACAGCTTTTGAAAATTGACCACTGTCTGGAAAAATCTCCCAACTCCTGCCCCAAATATCTTGCTACTGGGAGATTTCAACTTGAGACACCTAAAAAGGAGTGTAGCAAATAATATTTTAGAGATCACCCCAGGAGGCAGCTCAGATGAGAATTCACAAACACACAAGCTATTAAATCTCTGCACCAAATTCACCATAAACCAGTAAATATTAGAGCCTGTAAGACATGAAAACACGCTAAACCTCATCTTCACTAACAACGACGATCTGATACGTAATGTAACCGTATTAAAGAGAATACATTCAGATCACAACACAATAGAGGTACAGACATGTATTCACAGGGCTCCTGGCCAGCAAAATGTGATTAGTCATGAGGGTGTCTTCACAAAATTCAACTTAAGTAACAAAAACATACAGTGGGAACAAATCAAGAAGCTGGGAAGATATCCTAAACAACACAGATCCTAACCTTTGCCTAGAAAAAAACTAACTCTGTGGTTCTTGAGGTCTGCTCAAGGTACATTCCATTAAGAAAAAGAAAGAGAAGATGTAAACTAGAAAGGGAGAGACACTCCTATACAGACGAAGGCAAAGAATCACATAGCTGCTGAGAGGGGCCAATATATCTGAAATACGAAGGGAGGCACTGGTCAGTGAAATAGCAAATATCGAACTTAAGCTGAAGGAATCTTACAAGTGACAAAAATCTCAGGCACAACTAAAGGCCATAAAGGAAATTGAAAAAAACTTCTTATGCCAAATCTAAGAGAAAAACAGCATCCAGTATTGGGCCACTGCTTAGGCGAGATGGGACATGTAGATGAATGGTTCAGAGAACCGACATGTTGATAAATTAGACACATGTGCAACTCTTGTGGCGAAACGTTTCCTCAGTAAAGATACCCAAGAGTTGCACATGTGTCTAATTTATCGAGATGGGACATACACAGAACAGATAACAGCAAAGAAATGAATGAGATACTTGAGTAACACTACGACTTAGTGCTCAGTGTTCAGTGAGCCGTTACCCAGACTTAGGGTCGACAATCTAAATGAATTCTTTATGAACGAGACCCAAAATTTGATCATCTCAAAAATCTCAGATATCCTAACACCACAAGACTTTGAAAAGGCAATAAATGACATGCCCATGCACTCTACCCCAGGCCCAGATTCATAGAACTCCATGCAGTAGAACTCCAGTTCTTGATGAACATGGAGTTCTATGAATCTGGCCCTGGGGTAGAGTGCATGGGCATGTCATTTATTGTCTTTTCAAAGTCTTGTGGTGTTAGGATATCTGAGATTTTTGAGATGATCAAATTTTGGGTCTCGTTCATAAAGAATTCATCTTGTCACATGCCTTCAGCATTCCATGGAGAGAGAGCATGGACACAGGGGTCATCCCACACTCACTAAAAACAGATATAGCCCTACTCTACAAAGGTGGCAGTAAAGCAGTTGCAAAGACCTTAAGAACTACAGACCGATAGTACTAACATCCCATATCATATAATCTTTGAAAGGGTTCTAAGAAGCATGATTGCCAACCACCTAAATACCCATCAGTTACACATCCCAGGGCAATACGGATTTAGATCAGGTCGCTCCTCTCTGTCCCAGCTACTGGACCACTATGACAAGGTCCTGGATGCTATAGAGAATAAACAAGATGCAGATGTAGTATATACAGACTTTGCAAAAACCTTCGACAAGTGTGACCACGATGTAATAACGCACAAAATGCGTGATAAAGGAATAACAAGAAAAGTTGGTAGATGGATCTATAACTTCCTAACAAATAGAGCACAAAGAGTAATAGTAAACAAAGTCCGAGGCAGCTACTGTGGAAAGCTCTGTTCCACAAGACACAGTACTCGCTCCCATCCTGTTCCTCATCCTCATATCTGACATAGAGATGTAAGCCATAGCTCCGTGTCTTCCTTTCGGATGACACCCGAATTGCCATGACAGTGTCCTCCATCGAAGACACCGCAAGACTCCATGCCAGTGGTTCTTAACTTTTTTCGTCCTATGAACCCCCGAGACTCTTCAGGGTATTATCGTGACCTCTATAATAAATTTTGAAATGGTGAACCTTGTGAAAAGATAAGATAAAACAAAATGATAGGAAGACCATGATTTATTGAAAATGCCACAGAACAAAAACCTTGAAAAAATCCACATAGCCTCTACAAATGCCAGAACATTGCAAATTCCACAGAACTACTGATCATACAAAACCTACTTCTTATTCACTCAGTGGGAGGGTTGAAATTGTTTTGCAGTCATAAGTCTATCAAAGGAGGAGCAGTGGTCGACAGGCAACACCTCATATCAGCATCGATCACAGGCCTATTGCCTGCCTTCGTTTTCAGTGTTACTATTGCTGAGAATCCAACCTCGCAGCGATAAGTTGACGGGGACTGGATCAGCATGGTCAGTGAAAGCATCGAAAGAATGGGACAGTCGTCCTGCACTTTTGCCAAAATGTCGGGAGTTCTTGCTCAGTAAAGTCGACTTTCAGTTGATGGCACTGTCCTTGACTGAAAAGGGTCTGTAGATCCACGCATCAGTACAGCGGTCGTCCAGGCATTCACTGGGCGTCATTCACTGCCAAAAGATGAGCTGACATCTCACGGAAACTGCATTCAGCATCTGGCATAGAATCCAGGAGAGTCATCCTCTGAGTGAATAAACTTGTGTCACCGTCCTCAACTCTTTTCTGGTAAAGTTGAATCTTACACTTGAACTCTACTACTTTGGCACGAACTGTGTGCAGCATTGTAAGGTTTCGTTAGAGTGAAATATTCAGGAAATTCACTTCAGAGAAGAAATCTGCCAATTAGGCAACCTTTGTTACAAAACAGTCATCTTGCATCTTTTCATGAAGAAGATTCTCCTTCGCCATGACTACCTCATTCCAGCAGCATTGTTATTTCCTCTCAAAGTTATAGCCCGCGATTTAGAATCTTGCCACGTGAGAGCCAACGTACCTCTGTGTGAAATAGGAAAAAAGAAGTCGGCACCCATTTCTTCACAAAGCACTTTAAAAATCCTTGAAGTCGTTGCGCTTCCTCGGGTATGGTTCACAATATTTACAACGCCTGTGAGTACTTCCCACCTGGAGGTGGGATGTATCATACAGTGAGTGAAGGAGACATGCAGAGCGACGTTCTTCACGAAGGCTTTGAAGCCGGATTTGTAACCGGTCATAGGAAGAGCCCCATCTGTACACACTCTGACAAGTGCTTCCCAGCCAAGTTCGTGTTTAAGGAGAAAGGCTTCAAGGATTTGAAAATATTTTCTCCACAAGTGGTTGTGGCCAATGGTTCAGAAAACAAGTACTCTTCCTTCATAACTTCCCTGTCAAGGTAACGAACATAAACAAGAAGTTGGGAACATGAAGCAACATCCAGTGACTCGTCCAGTTGCAGTGAACACACTGTACTACTGCTCACAGCAGCCACTACCTGCAGCAGAATATCCTCACTCATGTCCAAGATCCGACTTCTGATTGTATCATTCGAAGGAAATTGCCCTCAACTTGTCTTCCTGCTGATCTCCAAGAGCCACCTTCATTGCTTCCAGAATACAAGGCTTAATCAGGTCTTCACCAATGGTATGAGGTTTCTTGGTCTGCACGATTTTTAGAGAAATTTTGTATGAAGCCTCCAACGCTGCTCCATTCTGACGAGCGAAGTGACCAGTGAAATCGATACGACTGGCCTTCGGAGAAGCTTTTTTTCGCTTGAGAAAGTCCAAGCTTTTCTTCACCAGATGGCTGTGGCAAGACTCAAAATGGTCCTTCAGTTTGCTTGGCTTCATACTCTCGTGACTCAAAACTTTGGTGCAAACGACACATCGCAACTTGACCACAGAGTTTAAATGATTCTTGTGAAACCCATCTTGAGAAAGGCTTCATTGCACGTACGCTTTTTAGCAGACATAGTGCAAACAGGAAATCGCCTTGGGAGTCACGGAGCAAGAACAACATACGGACATCCCCCACCGTAGATGTGAACTGAGTGGTTGTGGTTGGTGTGTTTACTGTAGCAGACCACCGCACGTGTGATCAGTGTTGCCATTCACCAAACTGGTAAAAGCCCAACTGGCTAATTCAAATACATAAAAATAAATTATAATCTCCCGAATCCTTTGAGACCCGAGAAACCCCAAACGACCCCCCAGTTAAGAACCACTGCTCCAAGCAGACATCAACCAAATCTTTAAATGGGCCGGTCAAAACGATATGAAGTTAAACGAAGAGAAATTTCAACTACTCAGATATGGAAAACTTGAAGTAAAACTGTATCAGGATAGGCAATAAATTCTAACCATACAATAGAGCGAAAAAGTAATGTGAAGGACCTGGTGTCATGGGGTTCGTGGAGGAGATACAGTGGAACCCTAACTTAGGAGTTTAACCCGCTCCATGACCTAGCTCATAACTCAATTTGCTCGTATATCAAATCAATTTTCCGCATTTAAATTAATTGAAATGCCATTAATCCGTTCCAGCGGAATTCCTGCTCTCGGGAGGCAGGACAAAATACTTCAAAGTAACGCTATTATCAACTCTCTGGCTTATTTATCTATCATAGTTGATCTAATATGATTTAATAAACAATATAAATAACACAGAATCTTAATACATACTCTAGAATGAATAAAATCTGTTTTGTGATTGGTGGCGGCCATTCCCGCTCCCACTCTGATCATATCTTCCCATGCTCTTATAAGAGAAAATGGGGTGTTTGTGAGGTTAACTGCACTATACTACTAGTTTCATAAGGAAAACACTGAAAGAATGTATTTATAAATAATAAATATTGTATAAAAACATAAAACATAATAGAGAATGTAAAGAAATAAACTGGTTTTATAAAGTGTACATACATATTTACCTTGGAGAAGAGACGCTGGCAGAGCGGTGTATGCTGTCATTGGCCCTATAAACCCCAACAACAACATTGGAGGAGTTCATTTCGTTTCGTCCTTTTTCTGTCGCTTAATTGCTTAACTTTCTTGCTACACTCTTAATGCTACACTTTATCGCTTTTCTCTTCACTTTTCACTGATTTACTTACTACACTCTTAATTGTACAACCCACAGCCCACAAAACTCGCTTGTGTTTATATATGATTTCCTGCTTTAATTACCATGGTCACCATCCTCTTTTCGTTCTCAGCACTGTCCTTTGCACTTACTTTCTTAGGACCCATGGTTAGAAAAAAGAAACTTAGCAAAATAACTGCACAAAATGCAAGCAAAACACAAGAGAAATGCTACACAAATAACCCGCACATAAAAGAGAGAAGCTTACGACGACTTTGTCAGTGGTCCAAGTCGGACCGAAACGTCGTCGTAAGCTTCTCTCTTTTATGTGCGGGTTATTTGTGTATCGTTCCAGTCACGGTATTGTGCCTTTTTGTTATTTACAAGAGAAATGCTTCCACAGTGAGGTAAACGTGCATTACTCAGCAGATGTGGCGATCGCTGCGCCAACTAGTGGCAGCATTCTTATGCTCTCTTATTATTATAATGAGGAAGCGCTAAACCCGTAGGATTATACAGCGCATGGGGGGGATGGAAGGTATTCAGGCTTAATCCAATTCCCTAGATCAAGAGCCCCTCACCAGCGTCAAGGAACCTCTCTTGAGGGGAAAGCTCGCTTGTAAACTTGGATTTTGCAGCTTGTATCTTAAAAAATTCGTATGTTGGGGCACTTGTAAGTCGAGGTTCCACTGTATTGGAGTAAGAAACACACACGTTGGATGTCTTGGAGGCTTTAATAATGTGAGTCGAGGGGAAACCCAGAGCCTGCATGTCGAGTCTGCTTCCCTAGCTTTGAATTGAGTACCACAGTCTGAGGCAGGCGGTTCAAATAAGCAGGACTCCTGACGTGATAGCTAGCCAGGGAACGTTTATATAAAGTAATGGATTTAACTAAGTATAGAAGTATACTACACAAGTACACAATACTACTAACACTGGGAGTGATAATGTCATAGGATCTCGCCTTCAAAGACCACAGCAATGTATCTACCATATCTGCTAGAAAAATGATAGGGTGGATAATGAGAACCTTCAAAACTAGGAATGCTAAGCCCATGATGATTCTCTTGAAATCGCTTGTTCTCTCTAGGCTGGAATACTGCTGTACACTAACTGCCCCCTTCAAGGCAGGCGAAATTGATTGACCTGGAGAGTGTACGAAGAACTTTCACGGCACACACAAGCACGATAAGGCACGGACTGATTCTGCGAAGATATTTGACATCAGCAATGATGGAGGAATAGCTCATAAAATGAGGTGAATATGACAGGAAAAGAAAGGAAATGCATATTTAGAGTTTTAACAACAGATCATAGAACTGTAGTGAAAATACACAAATAACCCGCACATAAAAGAGAGAAGCTTACGACGACGTTTCGGTCCGACTTGGACCATTGACAAAGTCACACTGGTGACTTTGTCAATGGTCCAAGTCGGACCGAAACGTCGTCGTAAGCTTCTCTCTTTTATGTGCGGGTTATTTGTGTATCGTTCCAGTCACGGTATTGTGCCTTTTTGTTATTTATTTGTAGTGAAAATAGTAACAAAACAAAGTCCAGTCTCGGCATAGTAAAAAGTTCAGTACCCGAAGGCAGATATTTCTACATGGACTTTTTTTGTAGGATATTCATGGAATGATAGTCCATTAAGTCAGCAGTTGTAACAAGAAAAGTGGGAAATTGGATATTACCTTTTCTAATGAACAGAACACAATAGTAAAAAAAAAATCTTGTCTTAGCAAAGTAAAAAGTTAGTACCTGAAGGCACGATCCTGGCGCTTGTTTTGTTTCTCATCCTCGTAACAGAGATAAAACACGAGCTATAACTTCGTATCGACCTTTGTGGATGGTAAGATAATAAGCCTGAAAGTCATCGCGATACAAGACAAGGTAAATTTGAAAGCAGATATAAAGTCTTCAAGTGGGCAACAGAAATTAACATAACGTTCAACGGTGACCAATACCAACTGCTGAGGTTGTAAAGAATGATCTCAAAAGGAGGAGACACATAACACAGAAGCACTGGACACAACACAAGAGAATCATCTTTGCATATAAATAAAGTTAGGAATCCTAAACCTAACCTTGTAGAACATTGTATACAAAATTTTTTTTTAAAGATTTAGGTATAATGTTAAATGACCTGTTTAAAGAACACATTACGTTAAATACCACGAAGGTCAGACGACAGGGTGGCTAATGGGAACTTAAAGTACAAGGTAAATCATGTCTTAATTTTCCATGCTATACACCCAGGTAGTATTCTAACCCCATACTGTGTTTCCCCCCTCATGTCATTTTTTTTTTACGCCCCACTGTCCTGTCCTATCTCCTGTCTTCATTTTTACACTCTCCCTGCACTCACTTTTTTATTCTCTCCCTTGTTGTCCTCTCTCGCTGTTCACCTTTGCTGCCTTCACCTGTCCACCTGTTCCTTTTTTCCACTCTTCTTTCTACCTATGTACCATCTCCCTAACACTACTCATCTCCTTAGCACTCTCTTTTCCTCTACCTCTCTACTACTCTCCTTCCCTCTACTTCTACTCCATTCCCTTCCTCTATCTCTCTTCCTTCCTCTACTACCTCTTTCTTCTTCTCTCTCTTCTCTACTACTTTCCTTCTGTACTTCCCTTCCTATCTACTTCTTTCCCAACCTCTGCTTTCCCTACAACCATAATTCTCGCCCTTGTCATCCCCACATTTCCCCTCTTTCCTTTAACCCTCTTTACCCTTCTCCGCAGGATTCATATCGTTCATCCCCTCATCACTTTACTCTCGTCCCTGAGGCTTTAAAAAAACGCCGTTGTGGTCTACACGGATTTTGGAAGTAGGGGAAATGGATCTTGAGCTTTCCAACAAATCAGAAAGAGTTGTAGTTACAAAACACATCCAGTCGTAGCGACATGGTCATGGATGCATTAGAAGACAAATATAATACAGATGTAGTAAGCATAGACTGCAAAAAGCTTAAACAATTTGGTCGTTGTGTAATGGTGTTTTCAATGCGCTCGAGGGAATTACTGAAAAAGTGGGCAATTTTTTTTTCTACTAGAGCAAGCCCAAAGAGTAATAGTTAACACAGTAATACGAGAGGCTTCCACAGTGAAAAGCCCTGCTCCTTAAGGCACCGTACTCGTCACAATTATTTTCTTATTCTTATATCTGAAATACAAACGTAAGTCATAGCACTGTATCAAACTTTGCAGACAATACGAGAATTTGCATGAGAGTGGCATCCATTGAGGACACGCCAGATCTCCAAGCTGATATTAACCAGGTCTTCCAGTGGGCTACAGAAATTTATAAGATGTTCAATGCGTGCAAATTTCAGTTACTCCGCTGTGGAAAAAATGAAGCTATAGATTAAAATCACTCAGTGGACCGCAAAAGGAACGTGAGGGACTGAAGACTCTAAAGTCAGAAGATCTTACTTTCAAGGATCTCAACAATGTTACAATCACAATAACATCTCAAAACAAGAGACGCCAAGACAGTGCTTATACTCTTGGAATCACTTGATTTCTTTAAGTTGAAATGTTGCTGTACACTAATAGCTTCTTTTGAGGCGGGAAAATGTACAAAAACCTTCAGTTCCCTAAATTGTGTGGAATGCTTGAAGTCCCTTAAACTGTACTACATGGATTGGTCCTATATCTGCACACCTAAATCACTCCCAATATAAGCAGGAGGCTTGGAGTCTGTGCATAATACCCCTAATGAAGAGTAGGGGTGCTTTTCAAAAAGTAAAGAAACCCGGTTTTTTCAACAACCTCTGTGCATGCAAATTAATTTCCAACAGACCCCCAAGCTGTGTGAAACATGATAAATACCTCAGATTTGTTCCTTATTAGCCAGGCTGCGGGTCTATGTTGGACCGCGAACAGTTGCCACCAACAGCTTGCATGTAACCTACATACTGCAAGTAAAAACTTGAATACTGTAAAGCACAGTTCTGGCACCTTTACGCTTCTCATTCTGACAATATACAGAGATCAGAACACTAACCACAACTTCAGTATTTTACAGATAATAAAATAAACATGAAAGTTGCCTCAATAGAAGACACACAAATTACAGATATTAAAAAAATCTCGAAATAGGGAGATGACAACAATATCATTGTCAAAAAATCAACTGCGTAGATGTGAAGAATAAGAGTCAAGGATGCAGAACTCAAGAAAGGAGTGTGTTCAAGACATAAGACTGATGATATAATGAGATATTTCAAAACAAAAGTCTTCACGTCAGTGACATTACTATTGAACTCGTTTGTTCAGCTCTCACAACGTCTTTCAAGGCAGGAGAGATAGCAGAGCTGGAAAATATGCAGAGGTTATTTACTGGCCCCACAGCACCAATAAAACCTCCTAACAACTGAGGACACCTCAAAACACTTGCAGTGTACGCTCTAGAATTGAGGAGTTAGACTATGAAGGGTAGAAGATAGCTGGATAACCTGAAGGATGCTTCCGGGGGGGAGGTCAACGCCCCCACGGCCCGATCCCACACCTGGTGGACAAGGCCTGCTCATCCAGACTGTTACTGTTGGACGCACGCAGTTCAACGTGCAAACCACAGCCAGCTGGGCTGTGATTTGTGCAAATTTGAGGAACTTGTCAAGTTCCCTCTTGAATATAGCCAGAAGCTTGCTATCAGTTGTCCGTATGCACTAAGGAAAGGCGTTGAAGAGTCAGGAACCTCTGACACTTACCGCGCCCCTGCTTTTAATTGGAGGTGCTGTACTTTGCTGGGTCTCCAAGTCAGGTGACAGGCATATGTAGGTTACCACCATCATATATCTCAGAGATATTGGTGCCACCATTATCATGGCTCTCACAGGTAAGAGTGCCACCATCATTGCACTCACATTTAAGGGTGCCACATCATGGCACTCACATGTAAGGGTGCCACATCACGGCACTCACAGGTATCATGAACGTAAACATGAGATAAATTATATTTGATGAGTAATGAGACTCGCATCTTTATGGAAGAGGTTGTGAGCAGTGGAAGTCCCAAGCTGACTTTATGAGCTGTAACAGCTGGCAGATTATGATAACCTGCTGCTGCTGCTGCTGATGCTCTCAACGTTTCTCACACTGTGCCATGTTACAACCCCCCCCTTCCACACCTCTCTCTCTCTCTCTCTCTCTTTCCTCTATCAACCTTAATTTTTTCAGTTATAAAATTAGTTTAACCTGGATGAAGATTATGACCAATCAGAGCACTTGTAGGCTATCAGTCTCGAGAATGAACCAATCAGAACACTAGTAGGCTCCCATTCTTCAAAAGGGAATAGTCAGAGCACGTATAGGCTACCAGGCCTGAGAGTGGACCAATCAGAGCAGGTGTTACCATCTTACGTGCCTTACTTCCATCTGTGCTGGTGTACTAGGGGGCCACCACTACCCTCCACCTTGCTCACAGTCTGTGCTGGTGTACTAGGGGGCCACCCCTACCCTCCACCTTGCTCACAATCTGTGCTGGTGTACTAGGGGGCCACCACTACCCTCCACCTTGCTCACAATCTGTGCTGGTGTACTAGGGGGCCACCACTACCCTCCACCTTGCTCACAATCTGTGCTGGTGTACTAGGGGGCCACCACTACCCTCCACCTTGCTCACAATCTGTGCTGGTGTACTGGAGGGCCACCACTGCCCTCCACCTTGCTCACAATCTGTGCTGGTGTACTAGGGGGCCACCACTGCCCTCCACCTTGCTCACAGTCTGTGCTGGTGTACTGGAGGGCCACCACTGCCCTCAACCTTGCTCACAATCTGTGATGGTGTACTAGACTACCCTCCACCTTGCTCATAATCTGCTGGTGTACTAGGGGGCCACCACTGCCCTCCACCTTGCTCATAATCTGCGCTGGTGTACTGGGGGGCCACCACTGCCCTCCACCGTGCTCATAATCTGTGCTGGTGTACTAGGGGCCCAACACTGCCCTCCACCTTGCTCATAATCTGCGCTGGTGTACTGGGGGGCCACCACTACCCTCCACCTTGCTCACAATCTGTGCTGGTGTACTAGGGGGCCAACACTGCCATCCACCTTGCTCACAATCTGTGCTGGTGTACTAGGGGGTCACCACTGCCCTCCACCTTGCTCACAATCTGTGCTGGTGTACTAGGGGGCCACCACTACCCTCCACCTTGCTCACAATCTGTGCTGGTGTACTAGGGGGCCACCACTACCCTCCACCTTGCCCCACAATCTGTGTGTGTACTAGGGGGTCACCCCTACCCTCCACCTTGCTCACAATATGTGCTGGTGTACTAGGGGGCCAACACTGCCATCCACCTTGCTCACAATCTGTGATGGTGTACTAGGGGGTCACCACTACCCTCCACCTTGCTCACAGTCTGTGCTGGTGTACTAGGGGGCCAACACTGCCATCCACCTTGCTCACAATCTGTACTGGTGTACTAGGGGGCCACCACTATCCTCCACCTTGCTCACAATCTGTGGTGGTGTACTAGGGGGCCACCACTACCCTCCACCTTGCTCACAATCTGTGCTGGTGTACTAGGAGTTCACCACTACCCTCCACCTTGCTCACAATCTGTGCTGGTGTACTAGGGGGCCCAACACTGCCCTCCACCTTGCTCACAATATGTGCTGGTGTACTAGGGGGCCACCACTGCCCTCCAACTTGCTCACAATCTGTGCTGGTGTACTAGGGGGACACCACTGCCCTCCAACTTGGTCACAATCTGTGCTGGTGTACTAGGGGGCCACCACTGCCCTCCACCTTGCTCACAATCTGTGCTGGTGTACTAGGGGGCCACCACTGCCCTCCACCTTGCTCACAATCTGTGCTGCTGTACTAGGGGCCCAACACTGCCCTCCACCTCGCTCACAATCTGTGCTGGTGTACTAGGGGCCCAACACTGCCCTTCACCTTGCTCACAATCTGTGCTGGTGTACTAGGGGGCCAACACTGCCCTCCACCTTGCTCACAATCTGTGCTGGTGTACTAGGGGGCCAACACTGCCCTCGACCTCTCACAATCTGCCCTGGTGTACTAGGGGGCCACCACTACCCTCCACCTTGCTCACAATATGTGCTGGTGTACTAGGGGGCCAACACTGCCCTCCACCTTGCTCACAATCTGTGCTGGTGTACTAGGGGGCCACCACTACCCTCCACCTTGCTCACAATCTGTGCTGGTGTACTAGGGGGCCACCACTATCCTCCACCTTGCTCACAATCTGTGCTGGTGTACTAGGCCAACACTGCCCTCCACCTTGCTCACAATATGTGCTGGTGTACTAGGGGGCCCAACACTGCCCTCCACCTTGCTCACAATCTGTGCTGGTGTACTAGGGGGCCCAACACTGCCCCCTACCTTGCTCACAATCTGTGCTGGTGTACTAGGGGGCCCAACACTGCCCCCACATTGCTCACAATCTGTGCTGGTGTACTAGGGGCCCAACCACTGCCCCTCCTTGCTCACATCTGTGCTGGTGTACTAGGGGGCCCAACACTGCCCTCCACCTCCTCACAATCTGTGCTGGTGTACTAGAGGGCCCAACACTGCCCTCCACCTTGCTCACAATCTGTGCTGGTGTACTAGGGGGCCCAACACTGCCCTCCACCTTGCTCACAATCTGTGCTGGTGTACTAGAGGGCCAACACTGCCCTCCACCTTGCTCACAATCTGTGCTGGTGTACTAGAGGGCCAACACTGCCCTCCACCTTGCTCACAATCTGTGCTGGTGTACTAGAGGGCCAACACTGCCCTCCACCTTGCTCACAATCTGTGCTGGTGTACTAGAGGGCCAACACTGCCCTCCACCTTGCTCACAATCTGTGCTGGTGTACTAGAGGGCCCAACACTGCCCTCCACCTTGCTCACAATCTGTGCTGGTGTACTAGAGGGCCCAACACTGCCCTCCACCTTGCTCACAATCTGTGCTGGTGTACTAGGGGGCCAACACTGCCCTCCACCTTGCTCACAATCTGTGCTGCTGTACTAAGGGCCCAACACTGCCCTCCACCTTGCTCACAATCGTAAATGCGCCTCTTCGATTTAAATGCAAATTATGCCTTATAACCTGAAAATTGGCAGCTGCTGCACCAGCGTTTTATGCTACACTTCAGACGGTGTACCCCCTCCATACACTGTATACTGTGTACCCCCCTCCATACACTGTATACTGTGTACCCCCCTCCATACACTGTTTACTGTGTACCCCCCTCCGTACACTGTATACTGTGTTACCCCCTCCGTACACTGTATACGTGTACCCCCCCCCATACACTGTATACTGTGTACCCCCTCCATACACTGTATACTGTGTACCCACTCCATACACTGTATACTGTGTACCCCCTCCATACACTGTATACTGTGTACCCCCTCCCTTTCACTGTATACTGTGTACCCCCCTCCATACACTGTATACTGTGTACCCCCCCATACACTGTATACTGTGTACCCCCTCCATACCTGTATACTGTGTACCCCCTCCATTTCAAATGTATACTGTGTACCCCCTCCATACACTGTATACTGTGTACCCCCCTCCATACCTGTATCTGTGTACCCCTCCATCACTGTATACTGTGTACCCCCCTTTCCATACACTGTATACTGTGTACTCACTCCATACACTGTATACTGCGTACCCCCTCCATACACTGTATACTGTGTACCCCCCTCCATACACTGTATTCTGTGTACCCCCCTCCATACAAATGTATTCTGTGTACCCCCCTCCATACACTGTTACTGTGTACCCCCTCCATACACTGTATACTGTGTACCCCCCTCCTTTCACTGTTACTGTGTTTCCCCTCCATACACTGTATAATGTGTACCCCCTCCATACACTTTTACTGTGTACCCCCCTCCATACACTGTATACTGTTTTACCCCCTCCATATTTCTGTATACTCGTACCCCCCCCATACACTGTATACTGTGTACCCCTCTCCATCACTATACTGTGTACCCCCTCCATACACTGTTTTTCTGTGTACCCCCTCCATACCTGTATTCTGTGTACCCCCCCTTTCCCTACACGTTTTACTGTGTACCCCCTCCATACACTGTATACTGTGTACCCCCTCCCCTACACTGTATACTGTGTACCCCCTCCATACACTGTATACTGTGTACCCCCTCCATACATGTATACTGTGTACCCCCCCCATACACTGTATACTGTGTACCCCCCTCCATATACTGTATTCTGTGTACCCCTCCATACACTGTATACTGTGTAACCCCCTCCATACACTGTATACTGTGTAACCCCCCCCATACACTGTATACTGTGTACCCCGTCCATACCATGTATACTGTGTACCCCCCTCCATACACTATACTGTGTACCCCCCTCCATACACTGTATACTGTGTACCCCCCTCCATACCTGTATACTGTGTACCCCCCTCCATACACTGTATTAATGTGTACCCCCCTCCATCCACTGTATATGTTACCCCCCTCCATACACTGTATACTGTGTACCCCCCTCCATACACTGTATTATGTGTAACCCCCTCCATTTCACTGTATACTGTGTACCCCCTCCATACACTATACTGTGTACCCCCCTCCATACACTGAATACTGTGTACCCCCCTCCAATACACTGTATACTGTGTAAACCCCCCCCAACACTGTATACTGTGTACCCCCTCCATACTCTGGGATACTGTGTACCCCCCTCCATACACTGTATACTGTGTTTCCCCCCTCCATACACTGTATACTGTGTACCCCCCTCCATACACTGTATACTGTGTACCCCCCTCCATACCTGTATATTGTGTTTCCCCCTCCATACACTGTATATCTGTGTACCCCCTCCATATAAATGTATACTGTGTACCCCCCCTCCATACACTGTATACTGGTACCCCCTCATACATGTATATGTGGGACCCCCTCCATACACTGTATACTGTGTACCCCCTCCTACACTATACTGTGACCCCCCCCATACACTGTATAATGTTGTACCCCCCTCCATACACTGTATACTGTGTCCCCCCTCCATACACTGTATATGTGTACCCCCGTCCCCCCACTCTCCCACATGTATACTGTGTACCCCTCCCTACCTTTTCCCACACTGTAGACTGTGTTACCCCCTCCCTACGCTCTACCGCACTGTAGACTGTGTATCCCCCACCCTACCCTCTCCAACTGTAGACTATGTACCCCCTTCCTGCTCTCTGCTACACTGTAGACTGTGTACCCCCACACTACCCTCTCCCATACTGTTGACTGTCCCCCATCCCTACCCTCCCCACACTGTAGACAGTGTACCCTTCCCTACCCTCCTTACACTGTAGACTGTACTCCTCCCTACCCTCTCCCACACTGTAGACTGTGTACCTCTTCCCTGCTCTCTCCCACATTGTAGACTGTGTGCCCCTCTAATTAGATTAATTAGTAACTGTAAGAATTTGGCACATAGTTAAGGTCCGGGTTATTTTACAGTCCTCTCCACTCTCAAGGTCCGGGTTATCTTACATTCCTTCCCACTCTCAAGGCCCGGGTTATCTTACATTCCTCCCCACTCTCAAGGCCCGGGTTATCTTACATTCCTTCCCACTCCCAAGGCCCGGGTTATCTTACATTCCTCCCCACTCTCAAGGTCCGGGTTATCTTACATTCCTTCCCACTCTCAAGGCCCGGGTTATTTTACATTCCTCCCCACTCTCAAGGCCCGGGTTATCTTACATTCCTTCCCACTCTCAAGGCCCGGGTTATCTTACATTCCTTCCCACTCTCAAGGCCCGAGTTATCTTACATTCCTTCCACTCTCAAGGCCCGGGTTATCTTACATTCCTCTCCACTCTCAAGGCCCGGGTTATCTTACATTCCTTCCCACTCAAGGCCGGGTTATCTTCATTCCTGCCCACTCTCAAAGGGCCCGGGGTTATTTACATTCCTTTCCCCCTCTCAAGGAACGGGTTATCTTACATTCCTTCCCACTCTCAAGGCCCGGGTTTCTTGCATTCCTTCCCACTCTCAAGGCCGGGTTACTTACAATTCGTTCCACTCCAAGGCCCGGTTACTTACATCCTTCCCACCCAAGGCCGGGTTATCTTACATCCTTCCCATCTCAAGGCCCGGTTATCTACATTCCGCCCACTCTCAGGCCGGGTTATCTTACCATTTCCTGCCACTCTCAAGGCCCAGGTTATCTTACATTCCTTCCCACTCTCAAGGCCGGGGTTTTCTTACATTCCTTCCACTCCAAGGCCCGGGTTATCTTACATTCTTTCCCACTTCAAGGCCCGGTTATCTTACATTCATTCCCACATCAAGCCCGGGTTTCTTACATTCCTTCCCACTCTCAAGCCCGGGTTATCTTTCTTCCTCTCCACTCTCAAAGGGCCCCGGTTATCTTACATTCCTTCCCACTCTCAAGCCGGGTTACTTACATTCCTTCCCACTCTCAGTCCGGTTATCTTACATTCCCTTCCCACTCTCAGGCCCGGTTATCTTACATTCCTTCCCATCTCAAAGGCCCCGGGTTTATCTTACATTCCTTTCCACTTGAAGCCGGTTATCTTACTTTCCTTCCCACTCTCAAGCCCCGGGTTATTTACATTCCTTCCCACTCTCTAGGCCGGGTTTTCTAATTCCTTCAAACTCTCAAGGCCCGGGTTTCTTACATTCCTTCCCACTCTCAAGGAACGGGTTATCTTACATTCCTTCCCACTCTCAAGGCCCGGGTTATCTTGCATTCCTTCCCACTCTCAAGGCCCGGGTTATCTTACATTCCTTCCCACTCCCAAGGCCCGGGTTATCTTACATTACTTCTCACTCTCAAGGCCCGGGTTATCTTACATTCCTGCCCACTCTCAAGGGGCCCCGGGGTTTTCTTACATCCTTTCCACTCTGAAGGCCCGGGTTATCTTACAAATTTCCCTTTCCCACTCTCAAGGCCCCGGGTTATCTTCATTCCTTCCCATTTTCAAGGCCCCGGGGTTTTCTTACATTCCTTCAAACTCTCAAGGCCCCGGGTTATCTTTACATTCCTTCCCACTCTCAAGGAACGGGTTATATTTTCATTTCCTTCCCACTCTCAAAGGCCGGGTTATCTTATTCCTTCCCACTTCAAGGCCGGGTTATCTTACATTCCTTCCCACTCCCAAAGGCCCCGGGTTATCTTACATTCCTTCCCCCTTCAAGGCCCGGGTTATTTACATTCCTGCCCACTCTCAAGGCCCGGGTTATCTTACATTCTGCCCACTCTCAAGGCCCGGGTTATCTTACATTCCTTCCACTCTCAAGGCCCGGGGTATTTACATTCTTCCCACTCTCAAGGCCCGGGTTATCTTATTTCCTTTTCCCCCTTCAAGGCCCGGGTTATCTTACATTCCTCTCCACTCTTTAAGGCCCGGGTTATTTACATTCCTTCCTACTCTCAAGGCCCGGGTTATCTTACATTCCTTCCCACTCTCAAGGCCCGGGTTGTCTTACATTCCTCTCCACTCTCAAGGCCCGGGTTATCTTACATTCCTGCCCACCTCAAGGCCCGGGTTTCTTACATTCCCTTCCACTCTCAAGGCCCCGGGGTTTTCTTTCATTCCTTCCCACTCTCAAGGCCCGGGTTGTCTTACATTCCTCTCCACTCTCAAGGCCCGGGTTATCTTACATTCCTTCCCACTCTCAAGGCCCGGGTTGTCTTACATTCCCCCCTCTCAAAGGGCCCGGGTTATCTTACCTTCCTTCCACTCTCAAGGCCCGGGTTATCTTGCATTTCCTTCCCACTCTCAAGGCCGGGTTTTTCTTACATTCCTCTCCACTCTCAAGGCCCGGGTTTATCTTACATTCCTTCCCCCTCTCAAGGCCGGGTTGTCTTACATTCCTCTCCACTCTCAAGGCCCGGGTTATCTTACATTCCTTCCCACTCTCAAGGCCCGGGTTGTCTTACATTCCTCTCCACTCTCAAGGCCCGGGTTATCTTACATTCCTTCCCACTCTCAAGGCCCGGGTTGTCTTACATTCCTTCCCCCTTCAAGGCCCCGGGTTATCTTGCATTCCTTCCCACTCTCAAGGCCCGGGTTATCTTACATTCCTCTCCACTCTCAAGGCCCGGGTTATCTTACATTCCTTCCCACTCTCAAGGCCCGGGTTATCTTACATTCCTTCCCACTCTCAAGGCCCGGGTTATCTTACATTACTTCCCACTCTCAAGGCCGGGTTCTTACATTCCCTTCCACTCTCAGGCCGGGTTCTTTCATTCCTTCCCACTCTCAAGGCCCGGGTTATCTTACATTCCTTCCCCCTCTCAAGGCCCGGGTTTATCTTACTTTCCCTTCCCCCTCTCAAGGCCCGGGTTATTAAATTCCTTCCCACTCTCAAGGCCCGGGTTATCTTACATTCCTCTCCACTCTCAAGGCCCGGGTTATCTTACATTCCTGCCCACTCTCAAGAGCCGGGTTATCTTACATTCCTGCCCACTCTCAAGGCCCGGGTTATCTTACATTCCTGCCCACTCTCAAGGCCCGGGTTATCTTACATTCCTTCCCACTCTCAAGGCCCGGGTTTCTTACATTTCCTTCCCCTCTCAAGGCGGGTTACTTACATTCCTTCCCACTCTCAAGGCCCGGGTTATCTTTCATTCCTTTCCCACTCTCAAGGCGGGTTATCTTACATTCCCTTTCCCCCTTCCCCGGCCGGGTTTCTTACATTCCTTCCCACTCTCAAGGCCCGGGTTATCTTACATTCCTTCCCACTCTCAAGGCCCGGGTTATCTTACATTCCTCCCCACTCTCAAGGCCCGGGTTATCTTACATTCCTTCCCACTCTCAGGGCCCGGGTTATCTTACATTCCTTCCCACTTCAAGGCCCGGGGGTTTTCTTACATTCCCTTTCCCCCTCTCCCAAGGCCGGGTTATTTTACATTCCTTCCCACTCTCAAGGCCGGGTTATCTTTTCATTCCTTCCCCACTCTCAAGGCCGGGTTATCTTACATTCCTTCCCACTCTCAAGGCCCGGGTTATCTTACATTCCTTCCCACTCTCAAAGGGCCCGGGTTTCTTACATTCTTCCCACTCTCAAGGCCGGTTATCTTACATTCCTCTCCACTCTCAAGGCCCGGGTTATCTTACATTCCTTCCCACTCTCAAGGCCCGGGTTATCTTACATTCCTCTCCACTCTCAAGGCCCGGGTTATCTTACATTCCTTCCCACTCTCAAGGCCCGGGTTATCTTACATTCCTTCCCACTCTCAAGGCCCGGGTTATCTTACATTCCTTCCCACTCTCAAGGCCCGGGTTATCTTACATTCCTTCCACTCTCAAGGCCCGGGTTATCTTACATTCCTCTCCACTCTCAAGGCCCGGGTTATCTTACATTCCTCTCCACTCTCAAGGCCCGGGTTATCTTACATTCCTTCCCCACTCTCAAGGCCGGGTTATCTTACATTCCTTCCCACTCTCAAGGCCCGGGTTATCTTACATTCCTTCCCACTCTCAAGGCCCGGGTTATCTTACATTCCTTCCCACTCTCAAGGCCGGGTTTTCTTACATTCCTTCCACTCTCAAGGCCGGGTAATCTTTCATTCCTGCCCACCCCTCAAGGCCCGGGTTATCTTACATTCCTTCCCACTCTCAAGGCCCGGGTTATCTTACATTCCTTCCCACTCTCAAGGCCCGGGTTATCTTACATTCCTGCCCACTCTCAAGGCCCGGGTTATCTTACATTCCTGCCCACTCTCAAGGCCCGGGTTATCTTACATTCCTGCCCACTCTCAAGGCCCCGGGGTTTTCTTACATTCCTGCCCACTCTCAAGGCCCGGGTTATCTTACATTCCTTCCCACTCTCAAGGCCCGGGTTATCTTACATTCCTGCCCACTCTCAAGCCCGGGGGTTATCTTACATTCCTCCCACTCTCAAGGCCCGGGTTTTCTTACATTCCTTCCCACTCTCAAGGCCCGGTTTTTCTTACATTCCTTCCCACTCTCAAGGCCCGGGTTATCTTACATTCCTTCCCACTCTCAAGGCCCGGGTTATCTTACATTCCTTCCCACTCTCAAGGCCCGGGTTATCTTACATTCCTTCCCACTCTCAAGGCCCGGGTTATCTTACATTTCCCCTTTCCCCTCTCAAGGCCGGGGTTATCTTACTTCCTCCCACTCCAGGCCCGGGTTATCTTACATTCCTGCCCACTCTCAAGGCCCCGGGTTATTCTTACATTCCTTCCCACTCTCAAGGCCCGGTTATCTTACATTCCTCCCACTCTCAAGGCCCGGGTTATCTTTCAATTTCCTTCCCACTCTCAAGGCCCGGGGTTTTCTTACATTTTCCTCCCCCTCTCAAGCCCCGGGGTTTTCTTACATTTTCCCTCCCCCTCTCAAAGCCGGGTTATCTTACATTCCTTCCCACTCTCAAGGCCCGGGTTATCTTACATTCCTTCCCACTCTCAAGGCCCGGGTTATCTTACATTCCTTCCCACTCTCAAGGCCCGGGTTATCTTACATTCCTCTCCACTCTCAAGGCCCGGGTTATCTTACATTCCTCTCCACTCTCAAGGCCCGGGTTATCTTACATTCCTTCCACTCTCAAGGCCCGGGTTATCTTACATTCCTTCCCACTCTCAAGGCCCGGGTTATCTTACATTCCTTCCCACTCTCAAGGCCCGGGTTATCTTACATTCCTTCCCACTCTCAAGGCCCGGGTTATCTTACATTCCTGCCCACTCTCAAGAGCCGGGTTATCTTACATTCCTGTCCACTCTCAAGGCCCGGGTTATCTTACATTCCTCTCCACTCTCAAGGCCCGGGTTATCTTACATTCCTTCCCACTCTCAAGGCCCGGGTTATCTTACATTCCTCTCCACTCTCAAGCCGGGTTATCTTAATTCCTCCCACTCTCAAGGCCCCGGGTTATCTTACATTCCTGCCCACTCTCAAGGCCGGGTTATCTTACATTCCTCCCCTATCAAGGCCGGGTTATCATACATTCCTTGCCCACTCTCAAGGCCCGGGTTATCTTACATTCCTCCCACTCTCAAGGCCCGGGTTAATCTTACATTCCTCCACTCTCAAGGCCCGCGGTTATCTTACATTCCTTCCCACTCTCAAGGCCCGGGTTATCTTACATTCCTTCCCACTCTCAAGGCCCGGGTTATCTTACATTCCTTCCCACTCTCAAGGCCCGGGTTATCTTACATTCCTTCCCACTCTCAAGGCCCGGGTTATCTTACATTCCTTCCCACTCTCAAGAGCCGGGTTATCTTACATTCCTGCCACTCTCAAGGCCGGTTATCTTACATTCCTTCCCACATCTCAAGGCCCGGGTTTATCTTACATTCCTGTCCCACTCTCAAGGCCCGGGTTATCTTTACATTCCTTCCCACTCTCAAGGCCGGGTTATCTTACATTCCTTCCACTTAAGGCCGGGTTTCTTACTCCTTCCACTCAAGCCGGGTTATCTTACATTCCTCCCACTCTAAGGCCACGGGTTATCTTACATTCCTGCCCACTCTCAAGGCCGGGTTATCTACATTCCTTCCTCACTCTCAAGGCCCGGGTTATCTTACATTCTGCCCACTCTCAAGGCCGGGTTTTCTTTCATTCCTCCCCCTCCCCAAGGCCCGGGTTATCTTACATTCCTCTCCCCCTCTTTTTAAGGGGGTTATTTTTATTTCTTTGACCGGGTTTACTTTACATTTGAACTCTAAGGCCCTTTCTTAACATTTTTTATTCATAGGCACCGGTTAACTAAAACATTCCATTTCAAAGCACGGTTACTTTAGTTTCCCAATCCAAAGGCCCCGGGTTAACCTACATTCTTGGCCCACTCAAGGGCCGGGTTACTTAATTTTTTGTCCCAAACCCCAACCAGGTATCTTTTAAATTATCAATTAAGGGCCCGGGGGTTTTTTTAATTTTCCCACCTCAAGAAAGGGGATTTCATTACTGATTAAGGCCCGGGTTTTTAATTGGGAAAATTAGGCGGTTTATCCTTTAAACTGCCCACTTCAAGGGCGGGTTTTGAAATTTTAGAACTCTAAGGCCGGGGTTTTTTTTGGATTGTGGGGTTACTTATTCTGCCCATTCAGGGGGTTACTTTTCCGCCCATTCTGGCCCGGGTTATTTATTTCCTGGAAATTAAGGGGGTTATATTTAAAATTTCCTTCCCCCTCTCAACCCGGGACTTCCATTCCGCTCTGACGGGTTATTCTTACATTCCTTCCACTCTCAAGGCCCGGGTTTTATCTTACATTCTGTCCCACTCATCAAGGCCCGGTCATCTTGCATTCCTTCCCACTTCTAATGCCTGGTTATCATTACATTCCTGCCCACTCAAGGCCCGAGGTTATCTTAATTCCTGCCCCACTCTCAAGGCTCCGGGTTGTCTTACATTCCTGCTCCCCTCTCAAGGCGGGTTATCTTACCCAATTTCTGCCACTTCACAGGCCCGGGTTATCTTACATTCCGCCATTCTTCAAGGCCGGGTTATCTTACATTCCTGCACACTCTCAAGGCCGGGTTATCCTTACATTCCTTCCCATCTCAAGGCCCGGGTTTTCTTATATTCCTGCCCACTACTCAAGGCCCGGGTTATTTACATTCTCCTACTCTCAACGGCCCGGGTTATCTTACTTCCTTCCCACTCTCAGGCCCGGGTTTATCTTAATTCCTTCCATTCTCAAGGCCGGGTTATCTTACATTCCTGCCCACTCTCAAGGCCGGGTTATCTACATTCCTGCCCACTCTCAAGGCCCGGTTATCTTACATTCCTTCCCCCTCTCAAGGCCCGGGTTATCTTACATTCCTGCCCACTCTAAGCCGGGTTATCTTACATTCCTGCCCACTCTCAAGGCCGGGTTATCTTAATTCCTTCCACTCTCAAGGCCCGGGTTATCTTACATTCCTTCCCCCTCTCAAGGCCGGGTTATCTTACATTCCTTCCACTCTCAAGGCCCCGGGTTATCTTACATTCCCCCCCACTCTCAAGGCCGGGTTATCTTACATTCCTTCCACTCTCAAAGGCCGGGTTATCTTAATTCCTTTCCCCCTCTCAAGGCCCGGGTTATCTTACATTCCTCTCCACTCTCAAGGCCGGGTTATCTTTCACTCCTCCCACTCTCAAGGCCCGGGTTATCTTACATTCCTTCCACTCTCAAGGCCGGGTTATCTTACATTCCCGCCCATCTCAAGGCCGGGTTATCTTACATTCCTCCCCCTCTCAAGGCCCGGGTTTTCTTACATTCCTTCCCACTCTCAAGGCCGGGTTATCTTACATTCCTCTCCACTCTCAAGGCCGGGTTATCTTACATTCCCTTTCCCCCTCTCAAGCCCGGGTTATCTTTCATTCCTCCACTCTCAAGGCCGGGTTATCTTACATTTCCCTTCCCACTCTCAAGGCCGGGTTATCTTACATTCCTCCCCCTCTCAAGGCCCGGGTTATCTTACATTCCTTTTCCCACTCTCAAGGCCGGGTTTATCTTACATCCTTCCCACTCTCAAGGCCCGGGTTATCTTAATTCCTTCCACTCTCAAGGCCCGGGTTATCTTACATTCCTTCCACTCTCAAGGCCGGGTTATCTTACATTTTCCTTTTCCACTCTCAAGGCCGGGTTATCTTACATTCCTTCCACTCTCAAGGCCGGGTTATCTTACATTCCCCCCACTCTCAAGGCCCGGGTTATCTTACATTCCTCCCATCTCAAGGCCCGGGTTATTCTTACATTCCTCCCCTCTCAAGGCCGGGTTATCTTACATTCCTCCCACTCTCAAGAGCCGGGTTATCTTACATTCCTCTCCACTCTCAAGGCCCGGGTTATCTTACATTCCTGCCCACTCTCAAGGCCCGGGTTATCTTACATTCCTTCCCACTCTCAAGGCCCGGGTTATCTTACATTCCTGCCCACTCTCAAGGCCCGGGTTATCTTACATTCCTTCCCACTCTCAAGGCCCGGGTTATCTTACATTCCTGCCCACTCTCAAGGCCCGGGTTATCTTACATTCCTCTCCACTCTCAAGGCCCGGGTTATCTTACATTCCTTCCCACTCTCAAGGCCCGGGTTATCTTAATTCCTTCCACTCCTTTAAGGCCGGGTTATCTTACATTCCTGCCACTCTCAAGGCCCGGGTTATCTTACATTCCTCCCACTCTCAAGGCCGGGTTATCTTAAATTCCTCCACTCTCAAGGCCCGGGTTATCTTACATTTCCTGCCACTCTCAAGGCCCGGGTTATCTTACATTCCTCCACTCTCAAGGCCCGGGTTATCTTACATTCCTCCCACTTTAAGGCCCGGGTTATCTTACATTCCTTCCCACTCTCAAGGCCGGGTTATCTTACATTCCCGCCCACTCTCAAGGCCGGGTTTCTTACATTCCTCCCACTCTCAAGGCCGGGTTATCTTACATTCCTTCCCACTTCAAGGCCCGGGTTATCTTACTTCCCGCCCCTCTCAAGGCCCGGGTTACCTACATTCCTCCCACTCTCAAGGCCCGGTTATCTTACATTCCTTCCCACTCTCAAGGCCGGGTTATCTTCATTCCTCCCACTCTCAAGGCCGGGTTATCTTACATTCCTGCCCATCTCAAGGCCCGGGTTATCTTTTCATTTCCTTTCCCACTCTCAAGGCCCGGGTATCTTACATTCTGCCCACTCTCAAGGCCCGGGTTATCTTACAAATTTCCCACTCTCAAGGCCCGGGTTATCTTACCCTTCCTGCCCCCCTCTCAAGGCCGGGTTATTTACATTCCTGCCCACTCTCAGGGGCCCGGGTTATCTTACATTCCTGCCCCCTCTCAAGGCCCGGGTTATCTTACATTCCTCCCACTCTCAAGGCCCGGGTTATCTTACATTCTGCCCACTCTCAAGGCCGGGTTATCTTACATTCCCCCCACTCTCAAGGCCCGGGTTATCTTACATTCCCTTCCCCCTCTCAAGGCCCGGGTTATCTTACATTCTTCCCACTCTCAAGGCCCCGGGTTTTCTTAATTCCTTCCCCCTCTCAAGGCCGGTTATCTTAATTTTCCCTTCCCCCTCTCAAGGCGGGTTATCTTACATTCCTTCCCCCTTCAAGGCCCGGGTTATCTTAATTCCTCCCACTCTCAAGGCCCCGGGTTATTTAAATTCCTTTCCCACTCTTTAAGGCCCGGGTTATCTTACATTCCCGCCCCTCTCAAGGCCGGGTTATCTTACATTCCTTCCCACTTCCAAAGGGCCCCGGGGTTTTCTTACATTTCCTGCCCACTCTCAAGGCCCGGGTTATCTTCATTCCTGCCCCCCTCAGGCCCCGGGGTTTTCTTACATTCCTTCCCCCTTCAAGGCCCGGGTTATCTTACATTTCCCCCCACTCTCAAGGCCCGGGTTATCTTACATTCCTTCCCCACTTCAAGGGCCGGTTATCTTACATTCCTTCCACTCTCAAGGCCGGGTTATCTTACATTTTCCCGCCCACTCTCAAGGCCGGGTTATCTTACATTCCTCCCACTCTCAAGGCCCGGGTTATCTTACATTCCTTCCCACTCTCAAGGCCGGGTTATCTTACATTCCTCCCATCTCAAAGGCCCCGGGGTTTTCTTACATTCCTTCCCACTCTCAAGGCCGGGTTATCTTACATTCCTTCCCACTCTCAAGGCCGGGTTATCTTACATTTCCTTCCACTCTCAAGGCCGGGTTATCTTACATTCCTTCACTCTCAAGGCCGGGTTATCTTACATTCCTCTCCACTTCAGGCGGGTTATCTTACTTCCTTCCACTTCAAGGCCCGGGTTTCTTACATTCTTTACTTCAAGGCCCCGGGGTTTTCTTACATTCCCTCCACTCTCAAGGGCCGGGTTATCTTCATTCCTCTCCCACTCTCAAGGCCCGGGTTATCTTAATTTCTTCCCACTTCCCAAAGGGCCCCGGTTATTTACATTCCTCTCCACTTCAGGCCGGGTTCTTACATTCTTCCCCCTCTCAGGCGGGTTATCTTAATTCCTTCCCACTTCAAAGGCCGGGTATCTTACATTCCTTCCACTCTCAAGGCCCGGGTTATCTTACATTCTCCACTCTCAAGGCCCGGGTTTTCTTACATTCCTTCCACTCTCAAGCCCGGTTATCTTACATTTTTTTTTTTTCCCACTCTCAAGGCCGGGTTTCTTACATTCTTGCCACTCTCAAGGGCCGGGTTTCTTACATTCCGTTCCCCTCTCAAGGCCCGGGTTATTTACATTCTGCCACTTCAAGGCCCGGGTTATTTATATTCCTCTCCACTCTCAAGGCCCGGGTTATCTTACCCTTCCTCCCTTCAAAGGAGGGTTATCTTAATTCCTTCCACTCTCAACGCCGGGTTATCTTACATTTCCTGCCCATCTCAAAGGCGGGTTATCTTCATTCCTCTCATCTCAAGGCCGGGGTTTTCTTCTTCCTCTCCCTCTCAAGGGCCGGGTTTCTTACATTCCTTGCCCACTCTCAGGCCCGGGATCTTTTACATTCCTGCCACTCTCAGGCCCCGGGTTATCTTACTTCCTTTTCACTCTCAAGGCCGGTTATCTTACATTCCTTCACTCTAAGGCGGGTTATTTTTCATTTTCCTGGCACTTCAGGGGTTTTTTTCATTTTCCACTCAAGGCCGGTTATCTTACATTCCTTTCTCAATTTAAGGCCCGGGTTACTCAAACTGCCCTTCCTCAAGGCCGTGTTACTTTGTCTTCGCTCTCAAGGGCCCGGGTTATCTTACTGTTCCCACTTCAAGCGGGGGTTTCTTAATTTCCTGCCCACTTCAAGGCCGGGTTATCTTAATTTGCCCTTCGGGGTTATTACATTCCCCTCCCCTTCAAGGCCTTACTTACTTTTATTAAGGGGGTTTTTCTTCCTGCCCATTCAAGGGGGTTACTTTCTTCTCTCCCTTAAGGGGGTTTTTCATTTTTCTCCATGTCAAAGGGGGTTCTTTAATTTCCCGCCCCTCTCGGCGGGTTAACTTCTTTGATTAAAAGGGGGTTTTTTAATTTTTCCCCCTTTCCCTAAACTTAATTCCTTCCCCTTAAACCCGGGTTACTTAAATTTTCCTGCCCTTTTGGCCCGGGTTATCTTAATTCTCTCACTTTCCCAACCGGGTTATTTCTTCCTTCCCCTTCAAGGCGGGGTTACTTAAATTTTTTCCACCTCAGGCCCGGGTTTTTACTTTGCCCCCTCTCGGCCTTATTACTTTTACCAGGGGGGTTATTACATTCTTCCACTTCAAGGCGGGTTATCTTTAATTTTTCCCCCCCCTCAAGGCCCCGGGTTTTTATCTTCCCACTTAGGGGGTTTCTAATTCCTGCCACCTCAGGCCCTTTTCTTAATTTTTCCCACTCTAGGCCCCCGGGGTTTCTTTTTCCCCTTCCACTTCAAGGCCCGGGTTAAAACTCTCACTTCAAACCCCGGGTTATTCTTCCTTTTCCCCTCCCCCTTCGGCCCCCGGACTTCTTTCCCTATCACTGTGATTATACGGCACTACGATTTGTTTCTAGGTAGATATAAGGAAGAAAATTGAGGCGTGTTTAGTCTCCTAAACTGCGTCACTCAGTGATTACATATGTAGTGTTTTGATGTCTATGTAACTTACGTACGTGTCAGTGTATGTTTGTGTGTGTGTGTGGGTTACATATTTGTTCTTACCTATTTGTGGTTGCAGGGGTCGATTCATAGCTCCTGGTTCCGCCTCTTTGCTGGTCGCTATTGAAAATAAAAATGTTTTATTTTTTGCAAACATTAAAATGTGTGGTTGACATAATATAAAATATATATGGATCCTGCCTCCACTACATCACTCTCCAGACTTCCACTTCCAGACAACTCTGACTGAAGAAATATTTTCTAACTTTCCTGTGATTCACTTGAGTTTTCAGCTGTGACCCCTTGTTGCTGTGTCCCATCTCTGAAATATCGTGTCTCCATCCACCTTGTCAATTCCTCCAAGTATTTTATATGTTGTTATCATGTCTTCTCCTATCCCTCCTGTCCCCCAATGTTGTCAGGTTGAGCTCCCTTAACTTCTCCTTGTATTACATACCCCCTCAGCTCCGGGACTGGTTTTGTTGCAAACCTTTGCACTTTCTCTAGCTTATTGACGCGTTTAACCAGGTGTGGGTTCCATACTTGTGTTGCATACTCCAATATGAGCCTGACATACACAGTGTACAGTGTCGTGAATGACTCCTTACATAGATGTCGAAACGCTATTCTTAGGTTTGCCAGGCGTCCATATGTTGCAACAGTTATTTGGTTGGTGTTCGCCTCAGATGTGCTCTGTATGATGCTCACCCCAGGATCCTTTTCCTTGAGTGAGTTTTGCAGCCTTTGACCTCTTAGGCTGTACTCCGTCTGCGGGCTTCTTTGTCCTTCCCTAAACTTCATAACTTGACACTTGCTGGGGTTAAACTCCAGGCTTGCAGCCTGTCTAGATCCCCTTGTAGGCTTACCTGATCTTTGTCCGCTTGTATTCTCCATATTAGCTTCACGTCTGCGAGCAGGGACACTTCTGAATCTATCCCTTCTGTCATGTCATTCACATATACAAGAAACAACACCGGACCTATGACTGACCCTTGTGGAACCCCACTCAACACACGCACCCACTGTGTGTGTGTGTGTGTGTGTGTGTGTGTGTGTGTGTGTGTTATCCCACGTCCTTGCTTGTGTATATCAGTAGGTAAATATATATTTATATTCATGTTACTTTATTTTGTGTAACTCTCAGACTTTACCAAGCGCCCCTCAAACCCTAATGAAAAAAGGGGGGAGGGGGTAGAAATGACGAAAATTCACCTGGCTAGCTTTACACTAGAAATATTAAGAAAAAAAAACTGGTGAAAATACTAAACTATCGGAGCGTGAGTGTACTGAGGCCTGAAACAGATATGTTTGTACAGGAAACATCATCGATTATCCAGGGTTTGAGGAAATGGTCGGTGGATTGTGTGGAGGTCACTGATAGGTGATTTAGAAGAGAGGAGACGAGTGCTGTAGTTTTGGTGATTGTGATTTTTTGGGGGTATTGTAGTTTGGGATAGTGGTGTGTACTTCCTTAGTTGTTTTTGCAGGAGTCGATTTAAAGATATAAACCTCTCAGTAATCGACTTGCTTTACTGATTTCTGGCCTCCGGTACCCTATCAAACCTATTTTTAGAACTGTGTATGGCATTTGCCTTCACCTCTATCTTGTGCGTTCCTTTTATCAGCCTGGAGTAAACAGTGTACTTTCTGCGTCTTAACTCTTATCTGCGCCCTCTACCTCCCTCGCTTCTCAAACAAATGGGATAGACCATCCTGAGAGATGGTAATTCCCAAGTAATAATTGCAGCTCTGCTGGAAGGAAAGTTGAAGCTACCGTAGCTGAGAAGTCTTTACTTAAGAGATAAGGAACAAAAAGGCAGATTACCGTGACTGGAACAATACACAAAGAACCCGCACATAGTAGAGAGAAGCTTACGACGACGTTTCGGTCCGACTTTAACTACTTGTTCGGATTTTTAATTCGGAAGGTTAGCCACCCAAGGTAATGACCACATCCTCATTACGCTACTGAAGACTGAAGTCTCCCAGCTCAGGCCGACGAATTTTAACACCGTGTAACCCATTTTGCGTGATGGAATATTACAGGGACAACACCTTTTCTTTACACTGTGTCCAATGCAATAGAGTAGAAGCACACTGCTGATGTATCCAATTATGATAAATAACTCTTGTACTTGTAGGGGTCGGCCTAGGAAAGGTTGGAGGGAGGGGGTAAAGGAGGTTTTGTGTGCGAGGGGCTTGGACTTCCAGCAGGCATGCGTGAGCGTGTTTGATAGGAGTGAATGGAGACAAATGGTTTTTAATACTTGACGTGCTGTTGGAGTGTGAGCAAAGTAACATTTATGAAGGGGTTCAGGGAAACCGGCAGGCCGGACTTGAGTCCTAGAGATGGGAAGTACAGTGCCTGCACTCTGAAGGAGGGGTGTTAATGTTGCAGTTTAAAAACTGTAGTGTAAAGCACCCTTCTGGCAAGACAGTGATGGAGTGAATGATGGTGAAAGTTTTTCTTTTTCGGGCCACCCTGCCTTGGTGGGAATCGGCCAGTGTGATAATAAAAATAATATAACTCTTGTACTTGTTACCTCTTTATAATTCTTGAGTATTTTGTAAGTCGTGCTCGCCTCTTGCTATTCTCGTTGGTTTGTTCATTAATAATTCTTAACATGTATTTCATTCCTCTCGGTTTTGACACCAGTCTTGTTGCGAACCTTTGCACTTTTTCTGGTTCCTGTATGTGCTTGATCAGATGCGTGCTCCATGCTCTGAAAATGTAGCTAGTGAATACCTCAAGGGTGGTTCCTGACCCCACAGTCGAGTCCCGCACCTCAAGGATGGCTCCTGACCCCGCAGCCGAGTCCCGCACCTCAAGGATGGTTCCTGACCCCGCAGCCGAGTCTCGCACCTCAAGGATGGTTCCTGACCCCGCAGCCGAGTCTCGCACCTCAAGGATGGTTCCTGACCCCGCAGCCGAGTCCTGCACCTCAAGGGTGGTTCCTGACCCCGCAGCCGAGTCCTGCACCTGAAGGGTGGTTCCTGACCCCGCAGCCGAGTCCTGCACCTCAAGGGTGGTTCCTGACCCCGCAGCCGAGTCCTGCACCTGAAGGATGGTTCCTGACCCCGCAGTCGAGTCCCGCACCTCAAGGATGGTTCCTGACCCCACAGCCGAGTCGCACCTCAAGGAGGTCCTGACCCGCAGTCGAGTCCGACCTCAAGGATGGTTCCTGACCCCGCAGTCGAGTCCCGCACCTCAAGGATGGTTCCTGACCCCAGCAGTCGAGTCCGCACCTCAAGGATGGTTTCCTGACCCCGCAGTCGAGTCCCGCACCTCAAGGATGGTTCCTGACCCCGCAGTCGAGTCCCGCACCTCAAGGATGGTTCCTGACCCCACAGTCGAGTCCCGCACCTCAAGGATGGTTCCTGACCCCGCAGTCGAGTCCCGCACCTCAAGGATGGTTCCTGACCCCGCAGTCGAGTCCCGCACCTCAAGGGTGGTTCCTGACCCCGCAGCCGAGTCCCGCACCTCAAGGGTGGTTCCTGACCCCGGGGGCGCCGATGTCCTCCGCACCTCAAGGATGGTTCCTGACCCCGCAGCCGAGTCCCGCACCTCAAGGATGGTTCCTGACCCCGCAGCCGAGTCCTGCACCTCAAGGATGGTTCCTGACCCCGCAGCCGAGTCCCGCACCTCAAGGATAGTTCCTGACCCCGCAGCCGAGTCCTGCACCTTTATTGTATGATGTTATTTGGCTCCTAGCGTTATAAGCTAGCTAGTCTAAGGATATGTTCCTGACCCAAGCCTATGTTTTGTTCTTATTGTATGTATGTTTTCTTATTTGTTCTTCCTGGAACTGTATTAGTTTGTATGTTCTGCTAGTGTAATTTATGTTTCCTGAATGCTATGTTTTATGTTCTTCCAGTGGTATGTATGTTGTTCCAGTGGTATGTTATGTTCTTCCAGTGTAGTTTACTTCCATGGTATGTATATGTTTGTATGTTCTTCCAGTGGTATGTTTGTATGTTCTATCCAGTGGTATTTTTGGTATTTGTTCTTCCAGTGGTATGTTTGGTATGTTCTTCCAGTGGTATGTTTGTATAAATGTTCTTCCAAGTGGTATGTTTGTTGTTCAGTATGGTTCTTCCAGTGGTATGTTCTGTATTCTACCAGTTGGGATGTTTTATGTTCTTCCAGTGGTATGTATGTTCTTCCAGTGGTATGTTTGTATGTTCTTCCAGTGGTATGTTTGTATGTTCTTCCAGTGGTATGTTTGGTATGTTCTTCCAGTGGTATGTTTGGTATGTTCTTCCAGTGGTATGTTTGTATGTTCTTCCAGTGGTATGTTTGTATGTTCTTCAAGTGGTATGTTTGTATGTTCTTCCAGTGGTATGTTTGTTATGTTCTACCAGTGGTATGTTTGTATGTTCATCCAGTGATATGTATGTTCTTCCAGTGGTATGTTTGGTATGCTCTTCCAGTGGTATGTTTGGTATGTTCTTCCAGTGGTATGTTTGTATGTTCTTCCAGTGATATGTATGTTCTTCCAGTGGTATGTTTGGTATATTCTTCCAGTGGCATGTTTGTATGTTCTTCTAGTGATATGTATGTTCTTCCAGTGGTATGTTTGTATATTCTTCCAGTGGTATGTTTGGTATGTTCTTCGTGTTACGCTTGTATGTTCTTCCAGTGGTATGTTTGTATGTTCTTCCAGTGGTATGTTTGGTATGTTCTTCCAGTGGTATGTTTGGTATGTTCTTCCAGTGGTATGTTTGTATGTTCTTCCAGTGGTATATTTGGTATGTTCTTCCAGTGGTATGTTTGGTATGTTCTTCCAGTGGTATGTTTGGTATGTTCTTCCAGTGGTATGTTTGTATGTTCTTCCAGTGGTATGTTTGGTATGTTCTTCCAGTGATGTTTGGTATGTTCTTCCAGTGGTATGTTTGGTATGTTCTTCCAGTGGTATATTTGGTATGTTCTTCCAGTGGTATGTTTGGTATGTTCTTCCAGTGGTATGTTTGGTATGTTCTTCCAGTGATGTTTGGTATGTTCTTCCAGTGGTATGTTTGGTATGTTCTTCCAGTGGTATGTTCTTCCAGTGATGTTTGGTATGTTCTTCCAGTGGTATGTTTGGTATGTTCTTCCAGTGGTATGTTTGGTATGTTCTTCCAGTGGTATGTTTGGTATGTTCTTCCAGTGGTATGTTTGGTATGTTCTTCCAGTGATATGTTTGGTATGTTCTTGCAGTGATATGGTTGGTATGTTTGGTATGTTCTTCCAGTGATATGTTTGTATGTTGTTCCAGTGATATGTTTGGTATGTTCTTCCAGTGGTATGTTTGGTATGTTCTTCCAGTGATATGTTTGTATGTTGTTCCAGTGATATGTTTGGTATGTTCTTGCAGTGATGTGGTTGGTATGTTCTTCCAGTGGTATGTTTGGTATGTACTTCCATTGATATGTTTAGTATATACCTTTGATATACCTTTGACGAGTTTCGAGTGTGTTTCTACTCCCGGAGCCCGGCCGTGGGCCAGGTTCGCCTCGTGCTAGTTGGTCAACCAGGCTGTTGTTGCTGCTGGAGGCCCATTACTCCACATATCCATCTCATTCTGGTTGAGCTGGCACCTGGTGAAGATACTTGTCCAATTTTTCCGTGAAGACTTCTACACTTGTACCAGCATTTTTCCTGATGTCTTCTGATAAGATGTTGAATAATCTGGGACAACGGATGTTGATATATGTTCCCTTATTGTGCCCACCGCACCCCTGCTTTTCACTGGGTTTATTTTGCATTTCCTCCTGTATCTCTCGCTCCAGTATGTTATGGCAGTGTGTAGATTTGGGACCAAGCCCTCGGGTACTTTCCAGGTATATATTATATATATCTCTCCGCTCCACTGAGTACGTATTTAAGACATTAAGGCTCTATGTTAGGCTCTATGCGCCGTAAAAGATCTCTGTATTTTTTCCAGCTCTGATATATTTCCTGTTCCGGCATTATTTTCCACATCAACTCCCAGTTCGTATTCGATGTTGACTACAGTGCACGGGATGGATGTAGGATGCACAGTGACGACAGTGCTGGGTTACCGTGACGGTGACCCAGCACTCTCGTCATTATGTAAAATTATGTCTTATGAAATCAAACATCGAAAATATTTCGCCTGGGAGGGGCGACATCGTAGTGTTGGTCAGTCACTTTTGTTCTGTAGCCTGAAGTATGTCAGAGATGTAATATATGTAACTACCACCAGTACCCAACACTACCACTATCCTACACTACCACTACCCAACCCTACCACTACCCAACCCTACCACTATCCTGGACTACCATTGCTACTACCCTACACTGCTACTACCCTACACTACTACTACCCTACACTACTACTACCCTACACTACTACTACCCTACACTTCCACTACTACCACCACCATCCTACATGTTCCGCCCGCCACTTCCTCCTGCTCTTCCTCTTCTTTCCTCGCTCTTCCTCTCCCGTTTCTCATAGCCTTTCCCCCTTCTCTTGCTTGCCCTCTTCGCTCTCTTCCTTCTCCCTACCAGAGACATCCCGCCCAGTAAGTGTCTGGGGAACGCCAAGATTAACATTTTATCCTCATTTTCCACTCCAGTTTGTCGTTGAAAATATCAGGAGAATTCCTGTTTAGTGACGGGATTAAGATAATATGAGAAACGTAGGAGCAGGGAAGAAAGGCAGGAAAGAGAGAGAGAGAGAGAGAGAGAGAAAGGGGGGAGGGAGGGAGAGAGGAAGGAAGGAAAGAGGTAAGTGCATAAAAGTGGTGGGTGGGTACTTATTGTCTTGGTACATATTAAAGATATATAGTATTCTTCTTCATGGTTGCATATAATATAGCACGAGTGCTGACACTGGGTGCCAGTAGCTTAGATGATTCACTAATTTAAGTGAGCAGTAAAATATCTTTCTTTATTCTCTGCCTGAGATATACCACTTAAACCTTTGATCGTCTGACATTCTTAGTCAAGGTTGTTGTGCTGTTGTTTCTCTTCTGTGAAATTATCTGACACTCTTTTGCCCCTTTCCAGTTTTGAGTTAGTTATTTTTTCCTGACGAATATATTGTAATTTAGTTCCCGCTATACATTTGTCAATGCTGTTAATATATTATTATTGTCATTAGTCAGTATGAGGGCTGGTAGGGGATGTGTACCTCTGTGATACCTTTAATGTTCATATTTCTCCACACATCTCTGTGTGAGAGTCAGTTGGATACTAGACTCCTTTGAGGCAGGACCTCGGCTTTGCAGATCCATATATATCTTTGCATTTACAAACTGGAGAGAGAGGAACACACTCCCACTGGAGGACATAAATGGATATTATGTTGTGGGTTGACTGGAGAGCGAATGAGGACTGGAATAATACTGGCACTTGCTCTGGTAGCTTATAATGTCGAGGTATGCTTAACAATTCGCAAACAGGCGAAATTATTTACAAACTTAATCTCTCAGTCTACAGCAGGATTCGTACATGCAAACTCAGCATCAGAGTATACAGTACTATAATCACACAGCCAGACTGCAGATCTGGAATCTGGCAGTGTACTCTGATGCCGAGTTTGAAGGCTCGAATCCTGGCGTGGATTCGGCATCAGAGTACACTGCCAGACTCCAGATCTGCAGTCTGGCTGTGTGATTATAGTACTGTGTACTCTGATGCCGAGTTTGAAGGCTCGAATCCTGCTGTGGACTTACGGATTATGTTTGTTAATAATTTCGCCTGTCTGCGAATTGTTAAGCATATTTCTACATTATACGTTACCCGAGTAAGTGCCAGTATTATTGCAGCTCTCACTCACTCTCCAGTCAACCCACAACACATTATCAGTTTACGTCCTTCAGTGCGAGTGTGTTAATGTCTCTCCAGTTTTACAATGCTTATAGCTGTGTTTTTTATTTCTCTTGCGTTAGATTTATCATCCTCTTTCTGTTCTATGTTAGAGTTTCATGCTGGTTTGTATTACATTCATCTTCCCTCTTTATATTTGTTTGGAATCTCAAACTGGCTTGTCAGATTTACAATCCCTCTTTGTAATGTTTACTAGAGGAGAATATATAATATCTTTACATGTTGCTCCTCGAGGCTTTGGACTGCTATTACTGGTTGTATAGATTCTGCAAATCAGACCTCACCTGCTTCGTGCTGGTAAACATCAACTATCCAGGGAGGTACTAGCATCTTCTCGCCAGTGCGAAGCAAATAGTAAGCAGGTTGATTAACAACCACCAAGCAAGTTACTATAGTCAACACTGAGAGACAAGATCCTGTTAAGTGTTTTGCATTTGGCAGGATTATTATTATTTCTGTCTCATGATAATATAAGATTGCAGGTAAAGCTTATAAATTTCTACTTAAATTCCACTTTGCAGTTATAGTTACTTTCCTGTGTGTTTCTTAATAGTTCTTAGTCCATTAATATTTTCTTTTCCAGTGTTGAAAGTCTGGTCAGAGACTGGGCCGCGGAGGCCATGATCCATGCCACAGTTTACAGACATACATGGAAAATAAGTCCTTTTCATATATGCTTCCTAGTGGAAGCAGATATGAAAAGGACAGTTACTTTATGAAACTCATAACGTTAGTGAAAGCAAACAATGGACAAGATTTAGAGGTGGTGAATAAAGGTAAGTAGTGAGTTTATTGAGGCTGTGGCTTTTTCTGTGATGATTTTCGATATCTCTGTGATTTCAGTTCTTTTAGTTTTTGTCTTAACTTCCTTCGTTTAGTTTGTTCAGTTTTTAGATTGTTTTGTCTTTTTCTGCCCAGGAAACAGCATTCTGACACAGGTCTTAGTCATAAGATGGCTCGCTCAGTGCCGGGGTCACGGGACCAACTGCAGTTTGGCTGGTGGCGTCAGGTCGCAGCTAACACTGGTGTTTACTTTTTCTTACTCGCCGGTACTCTCCCGGCCCGAGTCTTTTCCAAGTAGTGGTGACCCGGCCTTGGCTCCCTATCTGGGGAGTATCTCCAGACCAAAGTCTCCCATGGGAGGTGTTTACTGTCGTCTTGGTAGTGGTGTATCAGTGAAATGTTGCACCCCGTGTACAACGAGGATTTTAGGTAAAAGGACACAAGTGCCACTAATGCCACATTATCATTGTGGCAACGTTTCGCTCTCCAGGAGCTTTTTCAAGCCGTTACAAACAATACAGGGACACAGAGGGTATATATATGTATAGAGTGATGTGCTTTGTACCTATATATACACCTATATATACCTATATATACACATATATACCTATATATACACTTTATATACCTATATATACACATATATACCTATATATACACTATATATACCTATATACACTCTGTGTTCCTGTATTGTTTGTAACAAGCTTGACAAAATTCCTGGAGAGCGAAACGTTGCCATAATAAAAATGTCGCATTAGCTGCACTTGTATTCTTTTAGCTAACATATTATCGGTAATTCTACCAACATTATTACAACGAGGATGAAACTCTTCTCAAAACTCCAGCAGAAGAGGAGGATCCAGTGGTAGCATCTATCACTCTGGACGTGAGTGCCGGAGACGCTTATGTTGTGACCGCTGTATAGTCCTTGTGGCTTGTAGTGTCCGCTGTAGCGCTTATCTTTTTGATTATAATAATTATGTTGTGACCACCATTCTTCTTTAATTTATGTCTTCCTACCTTCTTCACATATATATATTGGTGTCGACATCCCTGGTTGTCCCAGACTTTTTAACATCGTACCTGAAGACATCACAGACACTACCGGAATAAGTGTAAAAGTATTCAGTAGAAAATTTCCACAATTTCCTCCTTCAAGTGCCGAATCAACCAGGCTGCGATGGATATATGGGCCAGCGGGCCTGCCAGCAGCAACAGTCTGGTTGACCAGGAACGCAGCAGACGAACCTGACCCAGGGCCCGATTGCGGAGTAAGAAAACTCTGGAAACCTACCTGAGGCGAAGGTAAATGTTGGCGCGTGTGATGAGTGGTGACTGTTTCATGGTTCCCTGATGACGTTCTTTAGGCTGATTGGTGGCTGCTTTGTGTCTCTCTAATGTCGTTAGCAAGCGATTAATACATACTTGAGGACGTGTGATGATGCTGGGCACCCAGTTGGTCGTTGCTGTTGATGGAATATACTTGAGTTTGGTGGTAACGCTCTTGGTAATACTAGTTTGTGGTGACGCATTCTCCAATTTTTCGTCTCTTTTTCAATTTTCCCAGATTGGCAATTTTGGCGGTTGTCGCACCTTCTCAGGACAGTGTCATGGCGTCCTGGGACAGTGTCACGGCATCCTGAGAGTATCATAGCTCTTGGACAGTGTCATGGCATCCTGGACAACGTCACGGCATCCTGGAAGTGTCATGGCGTCCTGGGATAGTGTCACTGCTTCTAGAGACAGTATTGTGTCAGGGAGCAGTATCATAGCTTCTGGGCACAGTTCCTTGGTCGTTCATAAAGGCAGAATCTTCTCTTGAAAGAATTTAAGGTCATGGGACCGTGCTAATGTCTACTGTGACAGCCTGGTTGATCAGAAGGCCTGGCCTGTGACGAGGCCTGCCATTAGCGTTGATCCCCGACGCTGTTTCCAGGTAAACTTCAGGTGAACTCATTTTCCTCCGCAGAAAAAAAGGTCATTTCCACAGCATCCGCAGTCATCTCCCAAGGAAACACTGACTGATGCTCTCTCATACAACTGATGCTACAGTCAACAATTTTGCATCGCATTTTTATATCTTGTTTTAGGATTTTTACATGAAGGCTGACAACACGAGGTGGATAATGAAGGATGTGGAGCTATTCTAAATACTATTTAGTAAGTTATGACGATGTAATTAACCAAAATTATGTGTTACTACGTATGTTTTCTCTTTCAACAATGAATTCTTCAAACGGAAATTTAGTTGCAGTATGGGGAAGGCAACTCTCTGCTGTACTCGCTATCTTGGCAAACACTTGTTTTCAGCTTTAAGAGAAATTCATTGTTATACTTTAGATGAATAAGACCATTGTTGTGGAGAGAAATAGAAAAGAGAGAGAGACAAATGTAGTGTAATGCGATTCTTTATTGACAACGTTTCGCCCACACAGTGGGCTTGTTCAATTCGCACATGTATCTAATCTCTTTGTGTCTTGATGAAATATACTGGGCGAAACCTTGTGGTGTTGAGGTTGCCTTGAATAGCTGCTCCTCGTGGGTTTCACGCTTCAAAACCTGATCCTGGCCATACCTGTGTTCAGCCTGAACACAGGTATGGCCTGTATTCAGAATGAAGCCAGACCTCATTGTTGCCTGACCTCGGCTTCTAAGACTTGGTCTTGGATCGTAAGATCTGGTCTGGGACTGTAAGGTCTGGTCATGGATCCCAAGATCTGGCCTTGGATAGTGACATTTGGTCTTGGATCCTGAGATCGGGTTTTCGATCGTATAATTGGTCTTGGATCCTGAGATCCGGTTTTCGATCGTATAATCTGGCCTTGGATCCTGAGATTTGTTTTTGGATCGTAAGATCTGCGTTTGGATTCCGAGATCTGGTTTTGGATTGCAGGATTTGGTTTTGGATCGCAAGATTTGGTTGTGGATGCCAAGATCTGGCCTTGGATCGCAAGATTTGGTTGTGGATGCTAAGATCTGGCCTTGGATCGCAAGATTTGGTTGTAGATGCAAGATCTGGCCTTGGATCGCAAGATTTGTTGTGGATCCTAAGATCGGGCTTGGATCGCAAGATTTGGTTGGATTCAAGATTGGCTTTGGATCGCAAGATTTGGTTGTGGATGCCAAGATCTGGCCTTGGATCGCAAGATTTGGTTGTGGATGCCAAGATCTGGCCTTGGATCGCAAGATTTAGTTGTGGATCCCAAGATCTGGCCTTGGATCGCAAGATTTGGTTGTGGATCCCAAGATCTGACCTTGGATTGCTTCACCTGTTGATGGTTACCGAGGTCATCGCCCCCCACCACTTGGTCCCAGACTGCTGGTATGATCAGTCAGGCTATTGGTACTAGAAACAGTTCAACGTATGCATCACAGCCCTGCTGATCAGGAACTGTCTAAAAGTATCTACTTCTTGAAGGTAACTGAAGGCTTCTTGGTCATTTCCTCCCTTGGGTATTAAAGGGATTATTTAAAGGGAGGAATTCTTGAAATAGGGTTTTGCAATTTTTTAATAGCAGAATCAATTTTAGGATTTCTTTCGCTTTCACTAATTGTTTTTTGCTGTCTGCTGGGCTGCCTTTAATGTTTCTTGTTTCAACTCCAAACATTCTCTCACTATTGTTCAGCTTTGATTCAGCAAGAAATCTTGAAATTTTGAGACATTCTTTTATGCTGTATCTTCTCTTTCTTCTTTTTTTTTTTTCTCTCTCTCTCTCTCTCTCTCTCTCTCTCTCTCTCCCTCTAGCGTGGTTGTTAGGTAGAAACCAACTGGTGGCATCTAATTCATTGTCATCATCGTCATCATCATTCATCAATTCATCATCATAGATATGGGTAGTTGTGAAAGTCTTGTTGCGCTGCGTGACTTTCGTTTCATCGTATGACTGTTGGTTTAAGGAAGTGTGAGTCTTGTTGATGAGTGGGTCTCGTGTGTTGTGTGAAGTTTATTGACGTATATTGTGGCTGTACTGTGTCAGGAGTGGTGTAAGTATACTGTGTATTATGAGAGTACTGTGTATTATGAAGGAATTGGGTATTATGAGGATATTTGGTACTGTGTGAGGAAGGTTGTTGTGTATTGTGGGTGAACTGTGTAAGGGCCCTTTGTGTATTAAGTGTATTGTGTATTATGGGAGTATATTGTGTGATGGTATTATATATTTAGGGTATTGTTACTATTATATGGTATAGGGCTGTAATGTCACGTTATTGCATTGTTGTTATTGCACTGTTATTTTGTTGTTGCTGGCACTGTGTTAATGAAATTTTATGTTTGTGCACTAACATTGTGTGGTCTCCCAACAGAGTGGTCGTGGCTTGAGCCGTCCTCAGTTCGTCGTGTCCGTCGCTCAACGTGGACGGGGAGGAGCTGGACGATGACGACTCTCCCTCATGTAAGTCCCCCTCTGGGCCCAGCCCCGCCCTGCCAGGAGCCAGCAGCAGCAGCAGCAGCCCCCACGCCCACACCTATCAGGCGAGGAGGGGGTCTGGTCGTCTCTCCTCGCGCTCCGACGACGGCGAGACCACCAGCCCCAACACCCCCAACACCCCCAACACGCCTATCACCTCCAGCTCCCTCGACGAGCACCACCTCTGTCCCGATACCCCCAAAATCCGGGTCAACGACTCCACGCCCACAGGTACAGGCGAGGACGTCCCCCTCTGGTGGTGCCCTGCCTGTTCCCCTAGCACCATGCACTGCCCACTTCCAGGTTATGCATGCATTCCTAGGACACGCCTATCCATCCTCCCTAGATTATGTCTGTTCTCCATTTTAGTGTACGTTTGCTTCCATGTCCTAAAGGGAGACGCATACACTCGTCCCGGGACATGTCCATTCCCTCTGCACGAAACTCCCCCCCCCATCCCTCCCTCCCTATCCCTTAGCCCTGTTGTTACATCGGCCGTCGTTTGCTCTTTATTATTTTGCGGCTGAGAGTTTGCTTGCAAGCTTTATCAAATCACTGACCTTCTCCAGGACGACCAACAGGTGGTGGTTAATACCTAGTATTACCTAGTATTACCACCAATACTTACTACCAACACATCTACTACCAGCCACATGTATTACGAAGTTCATGTTCTACTGAGGACAGGTACTATCAACCACGGGCACTATCAATGACAGGTATTGTCAACCACGAGTACTACCAACGACAGGTACTATCAACCGCGGGTATTACTCACGACAAGTACTATCAACCACGGGTACAACCCACAACAGGTACTATCAACGACAGGTACTATCTACCACAAGTACTATCAAAGACAGGTACTATCAACAACGGGCGCGTCGAACTGCAGGTACTGTCAGCCACGGGTACTACTAATGACAGGTACTAACAGTCACGGATGCTACCAGTGACAGTACTGAAGTCTTTTTGTTTAAATATTTGTTAACATTAAGTCCCAAAAGACTTAAACAGGTATCAAATAAGAGAGTGCATACATGCCTTTATACATTTTTAGCCAGCATCTGATGTTCCGGGTAGAAGTGACTTAACCGGTACCTGGAGGTAGTAATGATGCGCCGGGTAGGAACAACTTAACCAGTACTTGGAGGTAGTAATGATGTGCCGGGTAGGAGCAACTTAACCAGTACCTGGAGGTAGTAATGATGTGCCGGGTAGGAGCAACTTAACCAGTACTTGGAGGTAGTAATGATGTGCCGGGTAGGAGCAACTTAACCAGTACTTTTAGGTAGTAATGATGTGCCGGGTAGGAGCAACTTAACCAGTACTTGGAGGTAGTAATGATGTGCCGGGTAGGAGCAACTTAACCAGTACTTGGAGGTAGTAATGATGTGCCGGGTAGGAGCAACTTAACCAGTACTTGGAGGTAGTAATGATGTGCCGGGTAGGAGCAACTTAACCAGTACTTGGAGGTAGTAATGATGTGCCGGGTAGGAGCAACTTAACCAGTACTTGGAGGTAGTAATGATGTGCCGGGTAGGAGCAACTTAACCAGTACTTGGAGGTAGTAATGATGTGCCGGGTAGGAGCAACTTAACCAGTACCTGGAGGTAGTAATGATGTGCCGGGTAGGAGCAACTTAACCAGTACTTGGAGGTAGTAATGATGTGCCGGGTAGGAGCAACTTAACCAGTACCTGGAGGTAGTAATGATGTGCCGGGTAGGAGCAACTTAACCAGTACTTGGAGGTAGTAATGATGTGCCGGGTAGGAGCAACTTAACCAGTACCTGGAGGTAGTAATGATGTGCCGGGTAGGAGCAACTTAACCAGTACTTGGAGGTAGTAATGATGTGCCTGGTAGGAGCAACTTAACCAGTACTTGGAGGTAGTAATGATGTGCCGGGTAGGAGCAACTTAACCAGTACTTGGAGGTAGTAATGATGTGCCGGGTAGGAGCAACTTAACCAGTACTTGGAGTAGTAATGATGTGCCGGGTAGGAGCAACTTAACCAGTACTTGGAGGTAGTAATGATGTGCCGGGTAGGAGCAACTTAACCAGTACTTGGAGGTAGTAATGATGTGCCGGGTAGGAGCAACTTAACCAGTACTTGGAGGTAGTAATGATGTGCCGGGTAGGAGCAACTTAACCAGTACTTGGAGGTAGTAATGATGTGCCGGGTAGGAGCAACTTAACCAGTACTTGGAGGTAGTAATGATGTGCCGGGTAGGAGCAACTTAACCAGTACTTGGAGGTAGTAATGATGTGCCGGGTAGGAGCAACTTAACCAGTACTTGGAGGTAGTAATGATGTGCCGGGTAGGAGCAACTTAACCAGTACTTGGAGGTAGTAATGATGTGCCGGGTAGGAGCAACTTAACCAGTACTTGGAGGTAGTAATGATGTGCCGGGTAGGAGCAACTTAACCAGTACCTGGAGGTAGTAATGATGTGCCGGGTAGGAGCAACTTAACCAGTACTTGGAGGTAGTAATGATGTGCCGGGTAGGAGCAACTTAACCAGTACCTGGAGGTAGTAATGATGTGCCGGGTAGGAGCAACTTAACCAGTACCTGGAGGTAATGATGTGAACTTGCGTAATGTTTGTTTTACTTAGGTGTATTGTTTTATAATGGTGTACCAGTGAGTGTGTAGTATCAGTGAAGCTTGTGCACCTGCAGCATGACCCAGCACTTGTCTCACTGTTGCACCTTGTTATGCTCGTTGAGTTATTGGTGTCTTTATACTTTTTAAGTTGTTGAACTTTCTGTGCACTTTCTTTGAGTTCTTGCTGTTTTTTATTTATAAATTCGTTATTAGTAGCATAAAAAAAAGTTTTTTCACTGATTCAGGTCGTTCGTGTGAGTTTGAAGGGATGGCAGTTCTGCAATTTTTAATTCTTTTTCCACCTGTTTTTGCTTCTCCGCCTTCCTTTTTTTTCCCTTTCACTTATTTATTTTTCATCATACTCTTCTGGTAGGTTGTCTACATCACCATGCGACTTGGATGTTCATCCTGGCAGGCCTTTGCTGTTCTCGCTAATGTGTGACCTACAGTTACGTGTATATGTGAAAGACATCCCACAGCAGCGTCAGAAAGGTGTTCTTTACCTTACCTGACGTATCAGGTCACCTACCACGACTCCTTCCTTCTCTTCCTTCATTACATCTCTATCACCTGATTTACCCTCCTTCTCATGCAATTCCTTCCTTCCAAAATCATTTGGCATTTGATTTATCCCGATTACCTTGTTTAGGTGTTGTTATTAATATTAGTCGATTTTAGTGTTTTATTTTTTCTCACGTTTATGTTCATTATTCATGAGTTATAGTAGTGATAGTTTGTGCTTACTGAACACGTTTATTGACTTGCCAGTTTAAATAACGTTTGCATGTTTAAACCAGTGTAATACAATATCTTGTTGTATAAATGATTGTACATTTGTAATGTAATTATCTTAGCCCTTGTACTTACAGGGAAAAGCATATACGTATATATATATATCGTGCCGAATAGGCAGAACTTGCGATCTTGGCTTAAATATCAACGCTCATCTTGCCATATAAGACATGTGAAAATTTGTGTATGCAATAATTTCGCCAAAATCATTCTGAACCTAATGAAAAAAATATATTTAACTGTGTTTGATTATATTAAATTATTGTAAACAAATCTAAAATATATTTAGTTGGGTTAGGCTAAAATAAATTGCTCTTGTTATAATAAGGTTAGGTAAGTTTTCTAAGATTCTTTTGGTGCAAAATTAAAATTATTTACATTAACATTAATGACAAAAATTTATCTTTAAACGTATAGAAGAAAATTTCAGAAAGCTAATTGACCAGTTTTACATATTCGGCACGACATATATATATATATATATTCTTTCTTTCAACACACCGGCCGTATCCCACCGAGGCGGGGTGGCCCAAAAGGAAAAACGAAAGTTTCTCCTTTTACATTTAGTAATATATACAGGAGAAGAGGTTACTAGCCCCTTGCTCCCGGCATTTTAGTTGCCTCTTACAACACGCATGGCTTACGGAGGAAGAATTCTGTTCCACTTCCCCATGGAGATAAGAGGAAATAAACAAGAATAAGAACTAGAAAGAAAATAGAAGAAAACCCAGAGGGGTGTGTATATATGTGCTTGTACATGTATGTGTAGTGTGACCTAAGTGTAAGTAGAAGTAGCAAGACGTACCTGAAATCTTGCATGTTCATGAGACAGAAAAAAGGACACCAGCAATCCTACCATCATGTAAAACAATTACAGGCTTTCGTTTTACACTCACTTGGCAGGACGGTAGTACCTCCCTGGGCGGTTGCTGTCTACCAACCTACTACCTATAATATATATATATATATATATATATATATATATATATATATATATATATATATATATATATATATATATATATATATATATATAATGTAACGGTACTGAATATGTACATCTAAATGCAAATTTTATAAAGTTTTGCATTAGAAAATTACCAACAGCCTGACTGATCAGTAACGGAGTCGCGAACAACGGGAGGAGGAGGAGGAAGATCGAACCTCCGGCACTCGTTTCCTTCAGTGACCCACACAGGTTTAGAGCCTCACGCAATACAACAAGAACGTTGAATAGAAAATATGGATTGTTTATACATTTTGTACCTCAGTATGGACAGTGGTGAAACAGAGGTTACAACTGTGCTTACGTTGGACTGTGTGCAGGAAACATCAACAGCTTGATCGCTCAGACTGTTAACCAGGAGGCCTGGTCTCGCACCCACCCCCTTTTATGAACCCCGAAATTATTTAACATCTACAGGTATCCAGTCTGTGTCTGGAATAACTTATGCCGTCAGGCTACATCTCTTGTGTTTGTCTTCACTGTACACTCGTACATGCATAATATTGTCACTCGTTAGGCGGATCTCTTGTACTCGCCTGGTGGAGCCGATCCATAGCTCCTGGCCCCACCTCCTAACTTTTGTCTAAAGGTTTCGCTGATTTCTAAAATCCAGGGCCAGATTCCTAGTTTAACAATAATTTAATAAAAATAATGCACCAGAATTATTAGCCATAAATGTGTGTTTGAGAAGAGTCGTAAAATGTAATCAACATTAAACTCTGCGGTGATTTATACCCAGATTTTACTACTAAATCTTTACAAATAAACATGAAATAATTTCTAGGAGGCGGGAAACCCAATATTCAATGGAGGTGCTTCTCAATTATCATAACAGCTGGTGCTGATGCTCACAGGAACATACACACTCACATGTGTATCTCTGTGTACACACACACACACACACACACACACACACACACACACACACACACACACACACACACACACACACACACACACGCACACACAATGCTTGTTTGCTTAAATCCCTTTAATGCCTCCGACCAGTTTGGAGCGTTCTATTCGCAGCTGGGTCTGAGACTTGGTTGATCGACCAGGCTGTTGCTAACCACGGACCGCAGTCATGCGTAATCATGACAAGTGTGTTTAACTCCAACCATCACATCTTCACAAACCCTCCCGACAGCTGATCCGACATGACACACAGGAAGTGGTCCACTTAGTCCTTGAAGACACAAAACTTTGTAGATAAATAAGTGTTGCACAGGTGTGTGACTCACCCCTTGCCTTACATCTGTTGGTACCAGTCTGAAAAGTCTTACATAACACATGTGGCCTTTAATTACAGCTCGGACATCGCTACTTTTCACTGGGTTGATTGTATACTACTTCCCATGTGTCTCACTCCTGTAAGTTATTATTGGGAAGTATACCCTTGAGTGTCTTCCGTGTATATGTTATCAAGTATCTCTCTCCTCCGTTCCTGAGAGTACTTTCTAAGTGCTTGGAGACGTTCCCAGTACTTTAGGTGTTTTACTGATGCTCTCTGTCCACTAATCGTAGCACAATCTATAATCAGTCAGACTTTTGAAGCAAAGATATCGGATATGAAACTGAGAAAATTGAGGGGAATATTATGCCATGAGGAAGAGAGCTCTTCACTGTGGCAGTCTCTGATTTTACGACGTTTACAAATACACTTTGCCGATACAGTACCAAAACGTTGCTCAATAAGCAACATGCGCAGCACTTGGGTATCTTTACTGGATAAACATTTCGCCTGCGCAGGAAGCCATCGCCACCACCATCAGAATAAAATTACTGGAAACAGCCGTATTTGAATCTGAATGAGCGTTTGCCAGGCTGGCATTGTTAAGGCACTGTGTACTACGATGCTGCTAACACCGCTCTCACCACCAGCATCCAGTCAGCATAACATTGTTCTACACTCTATGTCCATGTATACCCATCCACTTTGCACGTACCCACTTCACATGTACCCATTTCACACGTACCCACTCACATGTATCACTTCACATGTACCCGCTTCACATTTACCCGCTTCACATGTATCCACTTCACAGGTTCTCACTTCACATGTACCTACTACAGATGTACCCTCTACAGATTCACACAGTGATCTGGCACACGTATAGAACTGGTCGAGGTCGCAGTAACGTATATTTAAAAAAAAGTTAGGTTACCATTAAGGAAACGTTTCGCCCACCAGGTGCTGTTATCAGTCGGGTACAGAGGAGAATGTTTTACAGTGTAGGAGGAGGTGTTCCAACTAGTGACTTCACGGTATGATTCTTCTCATGACCTAGAATCAACTTAGCTAGCAAAAACTGCAGTTATAATGTTAACATGTATTCAGTTTATACCATCATATGCAATTAATATTGAATGCAGAGTGTAGCCACTTAAATGTATGCTGAGAGTGTGTAGAAGTGTGAGTGTTAAGTAGAATATCGCAGTGTGTGTGTGTGTGTGTCTTACCCTGTGTCAGATTCTGCATGTATCCTCCTCCATTGAAGATGAATGTGCGTCTTACCCCGTGTCACTCTGCATGTATCCGTCTCCAGTGAGGATGCTGAAGGACACCGGAACAGACAGTCTTACGTCGCAAGTCTCTTTAGCCAGTGACAGCTGCTCTTATTCCACCTCCCAGCCCTCTCCCTCTCTTCTTCATCCCCCCCTCTCCTCCGTCACGCCTTCTGCTCCATCCCTCCCTCCCTCCCTCTCTCTTCCGTCCCCTCCTTCCCTCATCTCCAGTCCCCTGACGAGTCACCGGGGTGCCTTGACACCCGCTACGGTGATGATCTAGTCTGGGATGTGCCGTCTCCAGTGTCATTAATGGGGAATGATCCACACCTGCAGTGTTCCAGCCTCTTACACATCCATAATTAATAATGCAATTAATTACAGTAGTAATAAGAACTTAATTATATTATTATTATTACTATTATTATCACTATTAGTTTATTATTATTGTTACTGCTATTATTTTTTTATAATTATTATCATTAGTTGGTAGTTGTTTATAAGGCATTCCTGCAGGCAGCAAACATATCATTAAAGCTTACCATTGCAATAAAGTTATAATTGTGTTGGTAAATCTTTGCAGAGAGGTGCTTGTGCAACACGCGGGAGTGGTTGCATGAGCAAGGAGTGTGCAAAATTTTTTGCAGTTGCACAACCTCCCTCCCTAATAGAGGCCTGCACGTGGAGTGCTGCAATTAGTGCTCATTGCAATTTTGCGTGTTTGCTAAATTGCAAATGGTGGTGTGTTGCATAGCACTGGTTTTGAAGACCACTCTTGAATGTTAGTGCAGTACAATACAGCTAAATGATGATGTGGTGTGCAAGGAGAGTCAGCTTAGTGTATGTGTAAAGCGACTCGGCTTGTCAGCTTAGTGTATGTGTACAATGACTTAGCTGTCAGCTTAGTGTAAGTGTATAGCGACTCGGCTTGGTGTGTAACACGAATCAGCTTAGTATTTGTAAAGGGAATCAGCTTAGTATTTGTAAAGGGAATCAGCTTAGTATTGTAAAGATCAGCTTAGTATTTGTAAAGGGAATCAGCTTAGTATTTGTAAAGGGAATCAGCTTAGTATTTGTAAAGGGAATCAGCTTAGTATTTGTAAAGGGAATCAGCTTAGTATTTGTAAAGGGAATCAGCTTAGTATTTGTAAAGGGAATCAGCTTAGTATTTGTAAAGGGAATCAGCTTAGTATTTGTAAAGGGAATCAGCTTAGTATTTGTAAAATGAATCAGCTTAGTGTATAAAACGAATCATCTTACTATGCTATGACTCAGCACCGTCACAGTCTTTGCTGGTAATAAAAGTGGCGTCCTCGGAAGTCAGACAATCTTCAAGAGGATATAAGTAAAGTGTTGCAGTGTTGCTCAGAGATCAGTGTGATGTCAGGTGAGGTCAAGTTTCACTTACTCCGCTGTGGAAGAATGCAAGAAGTAAAGACAGAGGACAAACTCAAATCATTCATTATACTTTACCTTTGATGAGTTCCGAGTCTCTCTCTACTCTCGGAGCTCGGCCATGGGTCAGGCTCGTATGGTACTTACCTGGTCAACCAGGCTGTTGCTGCTGGTGGGGCGCTACTCCACATATCCATCACAGCTTGGAAACTTCGTGTGAGGGACTTGAGAGTCATCATGTCACAAGATCTAATATTCAAGGATCATAACAATGTTACTATTACTACTACAAGGAAAATGATAGACTGGATAACTAGAACTTTTTAAGACAAGCGACACTGAGCCAGTGATGATACTTTTCAAGTCACTTGTTTTCTCCAGGTTGGAATGCTGCTGTTCAAGGTAGACGAGATTGCTCAGCTAGAAAAATGCAGACAGATCTTTCATTGCCCGTATATAGTCATACATCTAAACTACTGGGACTGCCAGAAGTCCTTTCAACTGTATTCTCTGGAACATAGGCGAGAATGGCACATAATAATTTACGCATGGAAAATCCTGGAAGGACTGGTTCATCCTGCACACCGGAATCACTCAGAGCAAGAGACTTGGCAGACGGTACAGAGTACTTCCAAGACAAAGCAGGGGCGCGACGAGTTATACTGAGAGAGAACTCGGCTAATGTCAGAGGTCCTCGACTCTTCAGCGCCCTCTCCCAATGCATAAGGGAATTAACAACAAACCTCTGGCTGTGTTCAAGAGGAAGCTTGGTAAGTTCTTCAAATCAGTTCCTGACTTGCCAGCCTTTGGTATGTACGTTGCAGTGCGTGCGGCCAGCACTAGCAGCCTGGTTAATCAGACCACCACGTCACCCCGGTGTGTGAACTACCACGTCTCCTGGTGTGTGAACCACCACGTCACCTGGCGTGTGAACCACGTCACCTGGTGTGTGAACCACGTCACCTGGTGTGTGAACCACGTCACCTGGCGTGTGAACCACGTCACCTGGCGTGTGAACCACGTCACCTGGCGTGTGAACCACGTCACCTGGCGTGTGAACCACGTCACCAGGCGTGTGAACCACGTCACCTGGCGTGTGAACCACGTCACCTGGCGTGTGAACCACGTCACCTGGCGTGTGAACCACGTCACCTGGCGTGTGAACCACGTCACCTGGCGTGTGAACCACGTCACCTGGCGTGTGAACCACGTCACCTGGCGTGTGAACCACGTCACCTGGCGTGTGAACCACGTCACCTGGCGTGTGAACCACGTCACCTGGCGTGTGAACCACGTCACCTTGCGTGTGAACCACGTCACCTGGCGTGTGAACCACGTCACCTGGCGTGTGAACCACGTCACCTGGCGTGTGGACCACGTCACCTGGCGTGTGAACCACGTCACCTGGCGTGTGAACCACGTCACCTGGCGTGTGAACCACGTCACCTGGTGTGTGAACCACGTCACCTGGCGTGTGAACCACGTCACCTGGCGTGTGAACCACGTCACCTGGGTGTGAACCACGTCACCTGGTGTGTGAACCACGTCACCTGGCGTGTGAACCACGTCACCTGGCGTGTGAACCACGTCACCTGGCGTGTGAACCACGTCACCTGGCGTGTGAACCACGTCACCTGGCGTGTGAACCACGTCACCTGGCTGTGTGAACCACGTCACCTGGCGTGTGAACCACGTCACCTGGCGTGTGAACCACGTCACCTGGCGTGTGGACCACGTCACCTGGCGTGTGGACCACGTCACCTGGCGTGTGGACCACGTCACCTGGTGTGTGAACCACGTCACCTGGTGTGTGAACCACGTCACCTGGCGTGTGAACCACGTCACCTTGCGTGTGAACCACGTCACCTGGCGTGTGAACCACGTCACCTGGCGTGTGAACCACGTCACCTGGCGTGTGAACCACGTCACCTTGCGTGTGAACCACGTCACCTGGCGTGTGAACCACGTCACCTGGCGTGTGAACCACGTCACCTGGCGTGTGAACCACGTCACCTTGCGTGTGAACCACGTCACCAGGCGTGTGAACCACGTCACCTGGTGTGTGAACCACGTCACCTGGCGTGTGAACCACGTCACCTGGCGTGTGAACCACGTCACCTGGTGTGTGAACCACGTCACCTTGCGTGTGAACCACGTCACCTGGCGTGTGAACCACGTCACCTGGTGTGTGAACCACGTCACCTTGGCGTGTGAACCACGTCACCTGGCGTGTGAACCACGTCACCTGGTGTGTGAACCACGTCACCTGGCGTGTGAACCACGTCACCTGGCGTGTGAACCACGTCACCTGGCGTGTGAACTACCACTCACTAATAACTCACTAAATCTCTTCATATACAAATATTACAAAAATCTTCATCACATCATTAAAAAAACCCGATGGTATTATTTTCACAAAAAAAAAAGATGAACACTATGGGTATGATTGTTGATGGGGTGGTAACAGGTGACTGGTGATGTGAACAGTGCACTGGTGTGTGAAACAGTCACGGTGGTAGTGTGTAACACGTCACTGTGGTGGTGTAACCACGTCACCTTGGTGTGGATAACCAGTATGGGGTATATCATAACAGTCTTATGTAAAGTAGTGGTACAAAATGTTGATGCATATTAGATAAAACCGATGGTTGGTATTGTATCACAGATATAGGTAGGTAAAGATGTGGAAAATATGGTATGGTGTAAAGTTGAGTGGTTGTGGTAACAGGTGATGGTGGTAGTGGTGGTAACAGGTGATGGTGGTAGTGGTGGTAACAGGTGATGGTGGTAGTGGTGGTAACAGGTGATGGTGGTAGTGGTGGTAACAGGTGATGGTGGTAAGTGGTGGTAACAGGTGATGGTGGTAGTGGTGGTAACAGGTGATGGTGGTAGTGGTGGTAACAGGTGATGGTGGTAGTGGTGGTAACAGGTGATGGTGGTGTGGTGGTAACAGGTGTGGTGGTAGTGGTGGTAACAGGTGATGGTGGTAGTGGTGGTAACAGGTGATGGTGGTAGTGGTGGTAACAGGTGATGGTGGTGGTGGTAACAGGTGATGGTGGTAGTGGTGGTAACAGGTGATGGTGGTAGTGGTGGTAAACAGGTGATGGTGGAGTGGGGTAACAGGTGGTGGTGGTAGTGGTGGTAACAGGTGATGGTGGTAGTGGTGGTAACAGGTGATGGGGTAGTGGTGGTAACAGGTGATGCGGTGGTGTGGGGTGGTGGATGTGGTAACAGGTGATGGTGGTAGTGGTGGTAACAGTGATGGTGGTAGTGGTGGTAACAGGTGATGGTGTGGTAGGTGGTAACCAGGTGATGTAGTGGTACAGTGTGGTGGTGTAACAGGTGATGGTGGTAGTGGTGGTAACAGGTGATGGTGGTAGTGGTGGTAACAGGTGATGGTGGTAGTGGTGGTAACAGATGATGGTAGTGGTGGTAACAGGTGATTGGGGTAGTGGTGGTAGCAGGTTGATTGGTGAGTAGTGGTGGTACAGATGATGGTAGTGGTGGTAGCAGGTGATGGTGGTGGTAGCAGGCGGTGGTAGTGGTTTTAGTAGGTGGTGGTGGTTGCTGCAATGGTGATTTTTATAGAGGGAGTGGTGGTGGTGATTGTAGGTGTTGGCAATGATTGTGGTAGTTGTTCTTGTAGTGGTCATAGTGACGGTATTTGTTATAATGGAAATTTAGAAGAATTAAACACAAGTACAACATCTGGAAATCTTGTTTATAGACGTTTCACCAGTCAGTGACTTTATCAATACAGTAACATAATTAGAAGACTGTAGAACTGTGTACAAAGATGAAGTACACAGTCCCTCGTGTTTTATATGTAGTTGTACATTCTTCAGGTTATGTTCTTGTATTGATACACTCACTGCATGGCGATCCGTCTTGAAATAAAAATACCCAGATGTTGCATGTGTGTCTAATTCTTCCTACTGTCGGTATTGTATACCACTTTTGTACAGTGGTAATTGTAGCTGTGGTGATTGTGTAGTGGTTGAAGTGGCAGGCTATAGTAGTAATGATGGTTGTAGTGGTGGTTGTAGTGATAGTTATAGTAGTGGTGGTTTTGATTATTGTGGTGATTTTAATAGTGGGTGTGGTAGTGGTGGTTGTAGTAGTGGTGGTGGTGATTGTCGTCGTGGTTGTAGTGGTGGTAGTATTGCTGCTTTTAATTAAAATCGGGATAAAAGTCCACTTAATGTAGAGCTGTTATACACACTAACAAGTCAGCTGTTATACACATTAACAAGCCAAGTGTTATACACGCTAACAAGGCAGGTGCTATACACATTAACAAGCCAGGTGTTATACACACTAACAAGCCAGGTGTTATACACATTAACAAGCCAAGTGTTATACACGCTAACAAGGCAGGTGCTATACACACTAACAAGCCAGGTGTTATACACACTAACAAGCCAGGTGTTATACACACTAACAAGCCAGGTGCTATACACCTCTACACAAGCTGACTCGTACCAAATGTACCAGTTGCGTAACTGAGTGCCAGCACGTGGAATCGCAATAAAGGAACAACCCAGGACAGCAAGAACTTAGAGCGGGATTCTCCTGATTTTTGTAATTGCTGGAATATGGAATATTACTGCACACTAACCGCCGCCTTCAAGGCAGAGGAATTGCACAAGTGGAAAACATCCAGAGAACGTTCTTGCTCCTATAAATTCAGTCGAGCCTCTGAATTACTGGGAACGCTCGAAGTAGGCGAGAAAAATTCTTCATGCTCAACTCTTGGAAAATTCTGGAGGGACTGGTTCCAAAACTGCTTACCAGAATTACTTCATATTAAAGTACGGAGCCTGGCAGATGGTGGAAAATACCGCCAGTAAAAAGCAGGGGCACGATGAATATACCGAGTGATATCACAAGTGTAAAAGAACCAAGACTTATCAAAGCTTCGCTTCCTGTGTAAAGGGGGATTATCAACATACCCCTAGCTGTCTTCAACGGCAAACTTGTTAAGGTTCTTGAAGTTAGTGATTAGCCGGGCTGTTGGATTCCATGACGCTGGCAGCAACAGCCTGGTTGATCAGGCCAACAACGAGAGGTCTGGTCTGGCACTGGGCCTCGGGGGAAGTGACCCCCAAAATTGACTCCAGGTAGACACTATGGTACTTTCTGGGCCATTATCACTGATAATGGTCCAGGGGCACTGAAACGTCTGCCTGAGGTCTAGTGCATGTAGTCGGTTCATGGTGAGAGTCATTGTCCCCGCGGCCGGGTCCCAAACCTGGACTCGGGTTGTTAGCCTGATCAGTCAAGCTGTTAGTGCCAGCAGCACACAGGCCAACTTAGGCATCACAGCCCGGCAGATGAGGAACTAAGATGAGCAACTTACAAAGTTCCTCTTGAAGAGAGTCTCTCACGAAATTTTAATGACACTATTGCAAACAAATCGCAGAACGAGTGTTGGTTTGAGCCCGTGGTGAGTCATTAAACTTACAGGCCAGTTGCGTTAACCACTAGACCAGCTGGCCGAGTGGTTAACGCACTGGCCTGCAAGCTTTAGGACTCGCCAAGGGTTAGATCCCCACTCGTTCTACTGTCTTCCAATAATATCCTTGAATTTGTGTTAATAAAGCCACTGAATGACGAAACGTCTGTAGTAAACATACCCAGATGTTGAACACGTGTCTTAATTCTTGAAGAGAGGTGTGTTGGTATTCCCCCACATGTATGACGGGAGACTGTATTCCCCCACATGTATGACGGGAGACTGCCACAAGGTCTTCGCTTTCCTCTACCTGGTTACCTAGTTAAAAATTGTTTCAGCCACTATATTTCTTACCTGTTTTCTTCGTATATACAGCTATTTTTGAGATATACTTTCACAATCCCTGAAGGATGGTTTCAAGGTTAATTCATTTTGTACTTTTTATGAGAAAACTAAGGCTATAATGCTTTAAATTTCATCATAAAAAATGAAAAGATGTATTTGTATAGGATCTTACTAATGTACTGTGCAACGATTTGTTTGATACGGCTCACAGCATGGGTATCACGGCTCACAGGATGGGTATAACGGCTCACAGCATGGGTATAACGGTTCACAGGATGGGTATCACGGCTCACAGGATGGGTATCACGGCTCACAGCATGGGTATAACGGCTCACAGCATGGGTATAAACGGTTTCAAGGATGGTATCTACGGCTCACAAGCGTCGATGTATCACGGCTCACAGCATGGGCATCAGGCTCACAGCATGGGTATAACGGTTCACAGGATGGGTATCACGGCTCACAGCATGGGTATCACGGCTCACAGCATGGGCATCACGGCTCACAGCATGGGTATAACGGTTCACAGGATGGGTATCACGGCTCACAGCATGGGTATCACGGCTCACAGCATGGGCATCACGGCTCACAGCATGGGTATAACGGTTCACAGGATGGGTATCACGGCTCACAGCATGGGCATCACGGCTCACAGCATGGGTATAACGGTTCACAGGATGGGTATCACGGCTCACAGCATGGATATCACGGCTCACAGCATGGGTATCACGGCTCACAGCATGGGTATCACGGCTCACAGGATGGGTATCACGGCTCACAGGATGGGTATCACGGTTCACAGGATGGGTATCACGGCTCACAGGATGGGTATCACGGTTCACAGGATGGGTATCACGGCTCACAGGATGGGTATCACGGTTGCAGGTGGGTATCACGGCTACACATGGGTATCACGGCTCACAGCATGGGTATCACGGCTCACAGCATGGGTATCACGGCTCAGGATGGGTATAATGGCTCACAGCATGGGTATCACGGCTCACAGGATGGGTATCACGGCTCACAGGATGGGTATCACGGTTCACAGGATGGGTATCACGGCTCACAGGATGGGTATCACGGTTCGCAGGATGGGTATCACGGCTCACAGCATGGGTATCACGGCTCACAGCATGGGTATCACGGCTCACAGCATGGGTATCACGGCTCACAGCATGGGTATCACGGCTCACAGCATGGGTATAACGGCTCACAGGATGGGTATCACGGCTCACAGCATGGGTATCACGGCTCTCAGCATGGGTATCACGGCTCACAGCATGGGTATCACGGCTCACAACATGGGTATAATGGCTCATAGGATGGGTATGAGAACTTATAGCATGGGTAAAAGGGATAACAGCATGAGTATGAGGGGCTCACAACATGGGTACGAGGGCTCATAGCATGGGTCTGAGGGCTCACAGGATGGGTATGACTGCTCACATTATGACAATGGTGCAGGTGTTTACGGTAGCGCAAGTGTTGACGGAGGTGCAGTTGTTGACAATGATGCAGGTGTTGACGATGATTCAGGTGTTGACGATGATACAGGTGTTGATGTTGATTCAGGTGTTGACGATGATGCAGGTGTTGACTGTGGTACAGGTGTTGACGATGATGCAGATGTTGACGGTGATTCGGGTGTTGACGTTGGTACAGGTATTGATGGTTCACGTGTTGACGGTGGTACAAGTGTTGACGGTGATACAGGTGTTGACGATGGTGCAGGTGTTGACGGTGGTGCAAGTCTTGACGACGGTGCAGGTGTTAAAGGTGATTCAGGTGTTGATGGTGGTGCAGATGTTGTCAGCAGCCTTTGGAAGCGTACCTGTCAGTCTTGTGTAAACACCTGCCAGCCGGGAATTTCATAAAAATGCGGATGTTACCACGTCACTCATGGTAGTGTGGATGTTACTACGTCACTCATGGTAGTGTGGATGTTACCACGTCACTCATGGTAGTGTGGATGTTACCACGTCACTGTTGGTAGTGTGGATGTTACTACGTCACTCATGGTAGTGTGGATGTTACTCACGTCACTCAGTAGGTGGACGCCCATGGTGTGATGTTACCACGTCACTGTTGGTAGTGTGGATGTTACTACGTCACTCATGGTAGTGTGGATGTTACCACGTCACTCATGGTAGTGTGGATGTTACCACGTCACTCATGGTAGTGTGGATGTTACCACGACACTCATGGTAGTGTGGATGTTAACACGTCACTGTTGGTAGTGTGGATGTTACTACGTCACTCATGGTAGTGTGGATGTTACCACGTCACTCATGGTAGTGTGGATGTTACCACGTCACTCATGGTAGTGTGGATGTTACCACGTCACTCATGGTAGTGTGGATGTTACTACGTCACTCATGGTAGTGTGGATGTTACCACGTCACTCTTGGTAGTGTGGATGTTACTACGTCACTCATGGTAGTGTGGATGTTACCACGTCACTCATGGTAGTGTGGATGTTACCACGTCACTCATGGTAGTGTGGATGTTACCACGTCACTCATGGTAGTGTGGATGTTACCACGTCACTCATGGTAGTGTGGATGTTACCACGTCACTCATGGTAGTGTAGATGTTACCACGTCACTCATGGTAGTGTGGATGTTACCACGTCACTCATGGTAGTGTGGATGTTACCACGTCACTCATGGTAGTGTGGATGTTACCACGTCACTCATGGTAGTGTGGATGTTACCACGTCACTCATGGTAGTGTCGATGTTACCACGTCACTCATGGTAGTGTGGATGTTACCACGTCACCCATGGTAGTGTGGATGTTACCACGTCACCCATGGTAGTGTGGATGTTACCACGTCACCCATGGTATGTGGATGTTACCACGTCACTCATGGTAGTGTGGATGTTACCACGTCACTCATGGCAGTGTGGATGTTACCACGTCACTCATGGTAGTGTGGATGTTACCATGTCACTCATGGTGTGGATGTTCCCTCGTCACTCATGGTGTGGATGTTCCCACATCACTCATGGTATGGATGTTCCCACGTCACTCATGGTGTGGATGCTCCCTCACTCATGGTGTGGATGTTCCCACGTCACTCATGGTGTGGATGCTCCCACGTCACTCATGGTGTGGATGTTCCCTCGTCACTCATGGTGTGGATGTTCCCACATCACTCATAGTGTGGATGCTCCCACGTCACTCATGGTGTGGATGCTCCCACATCACTCATGGTGTGGATGCTCACTCATCACTCATGGTGTGGATGCTCCCACATCACCCATGGTGTGGATGCTTCTACATCACCCATGGTGTGGATGCTCCCACGTCACTCATGGTGTGGATGCTCCCACATCACCCATGGTGTGGATGCTCCCACATCAATCATGGTGTGGATGCTCCCACGTCACTCATGGTGTGGATGTTGCCACGTCACTCATGGTGTGGATACTCTCACATCACACATGGTGTAGATGTTCCCACGTCACTCATGGTGTGGATGTTACCACGTCACTAATGGTGTGGATGCTCCCACGTCACTCGTGGTGTGGATGTTGCCACGTCACTCATGGTGTGGAGATTTTAATCTCCGGCATGTAAAATGGAAGATGGCACAACGTAATGTTATACCGGAAATATCCCCGGGAAACTCCCTGGCTCAACAGGTACATACCAGGGAAATAATGAAGTTTTGTGAAAAGTATTCTTTAAAACAACAGGTAATTGATCCCACTAGAAATAAAAATACCCTGGATTTGATATTCACAAACAACGAGGAACTGATCAGAGACATGACAGTTTCCAAAACTATTTACTCTGATCATAACATCATAGAGGTTCGAACTAGTATTAACTCAGGGTAGGAAACTGCATCGCTAAAGTTAGAGACGGGATGTTCAGTAAGTTTAATTTTAACAACCATAGAATTAACTGGGAAAAAATAAACCATGAGCTATCAGACATACCCTGGGAATCAGACATGAGCGACCTAAATCCCCACCAGTGCCTAGAGAAGCTGAATACAGAAGCATACAATGTATGTATGAAATATGTACCATTGAGGAAACCCAGAGGAAGATCAGATATAGAGAGAGCGCGTAGGAGATGGTACAGAAGAAGTAAACGGGTTACTGAACTGCTTAAAAACACAAATATGCTACAACAGAGGAAAGGTAGACTTAGCAGAGAGATCACTCAATTAGAACAAAAACTTAGGATGTCATACCTCACAGAAGAAGTACAAAGGGAACAAAAGGCAATACAGGGTATTGGAAGAAACCCAAAATATTTCTATTCCTATGGAAAATCCAAGCTAAGAACTACCTGTAGAATTGGACCACTACTGAGAGGAGACTCGCATACTGACGATGAACAGGAAATGAGTGAAATCCTAAAAGAACAGTATGAGTCGGTGTTCAGCAACCCACTAAATGACAGCAAGGTAGAAAATTCAGAAACATTTTTCACTCCAGAAGAAGGCCGAACAGACCAACTAACTGACATTAGTACAAATCCCATAGATTTCGAAAAAGAAATGGACAACATGCCCACTCAGCACCTGGACCAGATTCATGGAATGCTCTATTTATAAAGTACCATTAGCACAAGCACTCAGTATTCTTTGGAGAAAGAGCTTAGATCTAGGTGAAATACCGAAAACCTTAAAGAGTGCAGACATAGCTCCTTTGCACAAGGGAGGTAGTAGAGCACTAGCTAAAAATTACAGACCAGTAGCCCTAACCTCTCACATCATAAAAATCTTCGAAAGAGTGATGAGACGGCAGGTTACAAATTTCATGGACCAGCACAACCAACATAACCCGAACCAACATGGTTTTAGAGCAGGACGATCATGTCTGTCACAGCTGCTGAACCATAATGACAGGATTACGGAGGCACTGGAAGACGACCAAAACGCAGATGTGATTTACACAGATTTTGCAAAGGCGTTTGACAAATGCGATCATGGAGTGATAGCGCACAAAATGAAGGCCATGGCATTACGGGGAAGGTAGGCAGATGGATTTTCGGTTTCCTAACACACACAACACAAACAGCAGTAGTGAACAGGGCATGATCCAGCATCAGCGAGGTCAAAAGCTCAGTGCCCCAAGGCACTGTCCTGGCACCTCTGCTGTTTCTCATCCTCATAGCAGACATAGAAAAAACACCCGCCACACTTTTGTATCATCATTTGCAGATGACACTAAAATAAGCATGAACGTCAGTACGGTAGAGGACACTGAAAAAGTACAGGAAGACATAAACAGGGTTTTCCAGTGGGCAGTGGAAAACATGACGTTCAATGGTGATAAGTTCCAGCTGCTTAGGTATGGAAAGAATGAAGAACTCAAAAGGAGCACTATATACAAAACTCAAGAGGGTCACCAAATAGAACGTAAAGAACACGTAAAAGACCTAGGAATAACTATGTCAGCGGACCTTTCTTTTAAAGACCATAACAAGACAAAGATCACGACAGCCAGGAAGATGACTGGGTGGGTATTGAGAACTTTCAAAACAAGGGAAACAATGCCGATGGTGACACTCTTCAAATCGCTAGTGTTCCCTCACTTAGAATATTGCTCAGTGCTGACGGCCCCGTTCAGGGCAGGAGAAATATCGGAGCTGGAACAAATACAGAGATCGTTTACGGCTCACATTGAGCCAGTAAAGCACCTAAACTACTGGGAACGCCTGCAAGTCTTGAACATGTACTCATTGGAGCGGAGGAGAGAGAGGTACATGATAATATATACCTGGAAGGTACTCGAGGGCTTGGTCCCAAATCTGCACACTGCCATAACAACATACTGGAGTGAGAGATATGGGAGGAAGTGTAAAATAATCCCAGTGAAGAGCAGGGATGCGGTAGGGACAATAAGGGAACACTGTATCAACATCCGGGGTCCCAGACTTTTCAACTTCTTACCAGAATATATCAGAAACACTGCTGGAACAAGTGTTGAACCCTTAAAGAGGAAACTAGACAAGTATCTTCACCAGGTGCCAGATTAACCAGGCTGTGATGGATATGTGGGGCAGCGGGCCTCCAGCAGCAACAGCCTGGTTGACCAGGCCAGCACTAGACGAGCCTGGCCCATGGCCGGGCTCAGAGAGTAGATATACTCTCGAAATTCTTCAAAGGTATATCAAAGGAAAGGTACGTCACTCATGGTGTGGATGTTACCACGTCACTCATGGTGTGGATGCTCCCACGTCACTCATGGTGTGGATGCTCCCACGTCACTCATGGTGTGGATGCTCCCACGTCACTCATGGTCGTTGTCTTGCGCCCAGGCTCATAATAACTCTGCATATTAAAGTGGAAAGAATAGTTTCTGGTTTTAATTACTGTGCGTGTCTAGACGAGGTGGAGGTGGCAACCTTGTACACCAGTCTAGACGAGGTGGAGGTGGCAACCTTGTACACCAGTCTAGACGAGGTGGAGGTGGCAACCTTGTACACCAGTCTAGACGAGGTGGAGGTGGCAACCTTGTACACCAGTCTAGACGAGGTGGAGGTGGCAACCTTGTACACCAGTCTAGACGAGGTGGCAACCTTGTACACCAGTCTAGACGAGGTGGAGGTGGCAACCTTGTACACCAGTCTAGACGAGGTGGAGGTGGCAACCTTGTACACCAGTCTAGACGAGGTGGAGGTGGCAACCTTGTACACCAGTCTAGACGAGGTGGCAACCTTGTACACCAGTCTAGACGAGGTGGAGGTGGCAACCTTGTACACCAGTCTAGACGAGGTGGCAACCTTGTACACCAGTCTAGACGAGGTGGCAACCTTGTACACCAGTCTAGACGAGGTGGCAACCTTGTACACCAGTCTAGACGAGGTGGAAGTGGCAACCTTGTACACCAGTCTAGACGAGGTGGAGGAGGTGGCAACCTTGTACACCAGTCTAGACGTGGTGGAGGTGGCAACCTTGTACACAAGTCTAGACGAGGTGGAGGTGGCAACCTTGTACACAAGTCTAGACGAGGTGGAGGTGGCAACCTTGTACACAAGTCTAGACGAGGTGGAGGTGGCAACCTTGTACACAAGTCTAGACGAGGTGGAGGTGGCAACCTTGTACACAAGTCTAGACGAGGTGGAGGTGGCAACCTTGTACACAAGTCTAGACGAGGTGGAGGTGGCAACCTTGTACACAAGTCTAGACGAGGTGGAGGTGGCAACCTTGTACACCAGTCTAGACGAGGTGGAGGTGGCAACCTTGTACACAAGTCTAGACGAGGTGGACCTTGTACACAGTCTAGAGGTGGAGGTGGCAACCTTGTACACAAGTCTAGACGAGGTGGAGGTGGCAACCTTGTACACAAGTCTAGACGAGGTGGAGGTGGCAACCTTGTACACAAGTCTAGACGAGGTGGAGGTGGCAACCTTGTACACAAGTCTAGACGAGGTGCACCTTGTACACAGTTAGAGAGTGCAACCTTGTACACAGTCTAGACGAGGTGAGAAGTGGCAACCTTGTACACAGTCTAGACGAGGTGGAGGTGGCAACCTTGTACACCAGTCTAGACGAGGTGGCAACCTTGTACACCAGTCTAGACGAGGTGGCAACCTTGTACACCAGTCTAGACGAGGTGGAAGTGGCAACCTTGTACACCAGTCTAGACGAGGTGAGGAGGGGCAACCTTGTACACAGTCTAGACGTGGTGGAGGTGGCAACCTTGTACACAAGTCTAGACGAGGTGGGAGTGTGGCAACCTTGTACACAAGTCTAGACGAGGTGGAGGTGGCAACCTTGTACACAAGTCTAGACGAGGTGGAGGTGGCAACCTTGTACACAAGTCTAGACGAGGTGGAGGGTGGCAACCTTGTACACAAGTCTAGACGAGGTTGGAGGTGGCAACCTTGTGCACAAGTCTAGACGAGGGTGGCAACCTTGTACACCAGTCTAGACGAGGTGGGGTGGCAACCTTGTACACACAGTCTAGACGAGGTGGAGGTGTGCAACCTTGTACACAAGTCTAGACGAGGTGGAGGTGGCAACCTTGTACACAAGGTCTAGACGAGGTGGAGGTGGCAACCTTGTACACAAGTCTAGACGAGGTGGAGGTGGCAACCTGTACACAAGTCTACGACGAGGTGGCAACCTTTGTACACCAAGTCTAGACGAGGTGGAGGTGGCAACCTTGTACACAGTCATAGACGAGGTGGAGTGGCAACCTTGTACACAAGTCTAGACAGGTGGAGGTGGCAACCTTGTACACAAGTCTAGACGAGGTGGAGGTGGCAACCTTGTACACAAATCTAGACGAGGTGGAGGTGGCAACCTTGTACACAAGTCTAGACGAGGTGGAGGTGGCAACCTTGTACACAAGTCTAGACGAGGTGGCAACCTTGTACACCAGTCTAGACGAGGTGGAGGTGGCAACCTTGTACACAAGTCTAGACGAGGTGGAGGTGGCAACCTTGTACACAAGTCTAGACGAGGTGGAGGTGGCAACCTTGTACACAAGTCTAGACGAGGTGGAGGTGGCAACCTTGTACACAAGTCTAGACGAGGTGGCAACCTTGTACACCAGTCTAGACGAGGTGGAGGAGGTGGCAACCTTGTACACCAGTCTAGACGAGGTGGAGGAGGTGGCAACCTTGTACACCAGTCTAGACGAGGTGGCAACCTTGTACACCGGTCTAGACGAGGTGGAGGAGGTGGCAACCTTGTACACCAGTCTAGACGAGGTGGCAACCTTGTACACCGGTCTAGACGAGGTGGAGGAGGTGGCAACCTTGTACACCAGTCTAGACGAGGTGGAGGAGGTGGCAACCTTGTACACCAGTCTAGACGAGGTGGCAACCTTGTACACCGGTCTAGACGAGGTGGAGGAGGTGGCAACCTTGTACACCAGTCTAGACGAGGTGGCAACCTTGTACACCAGTCTAGACGAGGTGGAGGAGGTGGCAACCTTGTACACCAGTCTAGACGAGGTGGCAACCTTGTACACCGGTCTAGACGAGGTGGAGGAGGTGGCAACCTTGTACACCAGTCTAGACGAGGTGGCAACCTTGTACACCAGTCTAGACGAGGTGGAGGAGGTGGCAACCTTGTACACCAGTCTAGACGAGGTGGCAACCTTGTACCCCGGTCTAGACAAGGTGGAGGAGGTGGCAACCTTGTACACCGGTCTAGACGAGGTGGAGGAGGTGGCAACCTTGTACACCAATCTTGACGAGGTGGAGGTGGTGGCAACCTTGTACACCAGTCTAGACGAGGTGGAGGAGGTGGCAACCTTGTACACCAGTCTAGACGAGGTGGAGGAGGTGGCAACCTTGTACACCAGTCTAGACGAGGTGGAGGAGGTGGCAACCTTGTACACCAGTCTAGACGAGGTGGAGGAGGTGGCAACCTTGTACACCAGTCTAGACGAGGTGGAGGAGGTGGCAACCTTGTACACCAGTCTAGACGAGGTGGAGGAGGTGGCAACCTTGTACACCAGTCTAGACGAGGTGGAGGAGGTGGCAACCTTGTACACCAGTCTAGACGAGGTGGAGGAGGTGGCAACCTTGTACACCAGTCTAGACGAGGTGGAGGAGGTGGCAACCTTGTACACCAGTCTAGACGAGGTGGAGGAGGTGGCAACCTTGTACACCAGTCTAGACGAGGTGGAGGAGGTGGCAACCTTGTACACCAGTCTAGACGAGGTGGAGGAGGTGGCAACCTTGTACACCAGTCTAGACGAGGTGGAGGAGGTGGCAACCTTGTACACCAGTCTAGACGAGGTGGAGGAGGTGGCAACCTTGTACACCAGTCTAGACGAGGTGGAGGAGGTGGCAACCTTGTACACCAGTCTAGACGAGGTGGAGGAGGTGGCAACCTTGTACACCAGTCTAGACGAGGTGGAGGAGGTGGCAACCTTGTACACCAGTCTAGACGAGGTGGAGGAGGTGGCAACCTTGTACACCAGTCTAGACGAGGTGGAGGAGGTGGCAACCTTGTACACCAGTCTAGACGAGGTGGAGGAGGTGGCAACCTTGTACACCAGTCTAGACGAGGTGGAGGAGGTGGCAACCTTGTACACCAGTCTAGACGAGGTAGAGGAGGTGGCAACCTTGTACACCAGTCTAGACGAGGTGGAGGAGGTGGCAACCTTGTACACCAGTCTAGACGAGGTGGAGGAGGTGGCAACCTTGTACACCAGTCTAGACGAGGTGGAGGAGGTGGCAACCTTGTACACCAGTCTAGACGAGGTGGAGGAGGTGGCAACCTTGTACACCAGTCTAGACGAGGTGGAGGAGGTGGCAAACCTTGTACACCAGTCTAGACGAGGTGGAGGAGGTGGCAACCTTGTACACCAGTCTAGATGAGGTGGAGGAGGTGGCAACCTTGTACACCAGTCTACACGAGGTGGAGGAGGTGGCAACCTTGTACACCAGTCTAGACGAGGTGGAGGAGGTGGCAACCTTGTACACCAGTCTAGACGAGGTGGAGGTGGCAACCTTGTACACCAGTCTAGACGAGGTGGAGGAGGTGGCAACCTTGTACACCAGTCTAGACGAGGTGGAGGAGGTGGCAACCTTGTACACCAGTCTAGACGAGGTGGAGGAGGTGGCAACCTTGTACACCAGTCTAGCCGAGGTGGAGGAGGTGGCAACCTTGTACACCAGTCTAGCCTCACCTTTCGGATGTACTCACTTATATTAGTAGGAATTTCAACATGTACGAATTGATAGGTTAAACTGTTACATATATAGTTTTTTTGTCAGATGTAAGTAATGTAGATGATTAAAGTATTATAAGTGGGATTTTCAACTTGCCTGCTGTGAGGAATATGTGGGCCAGCGGGCCGTCAGCAGCAACAGTCTGGTTGACCAGGCAAGCACCAGACTAGCTTTTCTTGGGGTCGGCCTCCTCCGGGAATAGGAAGGCTTTCGGAACATATCAAAAGTACATTTACGTATAATCTGGAATAGGTAAACTCTTGCAACCCATTAAAGTCAGATGTGACCCTGGATGCCAGGAATTAGTTACGAGGTGGGGCCAGGAGCTGTGGATTAACTGCTACAAATACAACTGAGTACATATACAAATATTTAATTTGGTATCATTGCTGCTTGGCCACAGGACGGTCCGTGAAGGTAGAAAATGCCCCGGGAAACTGCGACAGGAATGCTCCTATATTGAAACGTATTAACAGTCAGCATAAACCAAACTAGTGACCAGTACTACTGACATGTTTACAAGTTACAGAGATCTGAAAGAGGAAGCGAGTGGAACCTCTAGATTTGCAGCGCTGCATGACTTGTCGGTTGAGCGCTTTATTTAATTCTAACAATATCTAGATTCTAGATGTTATTATAATGAGTAGATTGTCCTACTCATTTTAGTAGTCCAGCAGGAAGTAAGCCGGCGGTGACTGCTGCTGTGACCCACTACAGTGCCAGTTGCTACCTCACCTTCATGTGTGTCCTGGGACTAGACACTCTTGATGCGTCCCTGTTATAGTGCCAGCACCATTGACCGGCTTATGAATGAAACCCGTGTCCGGGGATTTTTTCTTTGATGACTAAATATACAGAAGGATAATACGATGTTGACTTTGAAGACTAGTGATTGCCGTAAAGCAACAACAACAACGACAACCAACATCGAGCATGCAAAATCCATCAAGGAACGTTGGCAACACCAGGAAAAACCAACGCGGATTCAGTGACGGGAAATCTTGTCTCGGGAAGCTAATATAGTTTTACGAGAGAGTTACGCAAATAAAACAGGAAAGAGAGGGCTATGTGGACTGAGTTACCTTGAATTGCAAGAAAGCTTTTGATACATAGCCCGCCAGAGACTAATCTACGCACTAGTAAACATGAAGCAGCGCATCGGATGTTCTAAAGTGGATCAGGGAGTATCTGAAAGTGAGGATGTAAAGCGTGACAGTGAGGGAAGTGCCAGAGAGAGAGAGAGGAAGAGAGAGAAAGAAAGAGTCAGAGACAGAGGGTATGGAAGGAATAAAGACCTTAATGTAACTTACTTTACAGAGCAAGCGGAACGTAAGAAACAGGTGAAAGACTTAGTAATTGTATCAGAGGATATGTTATTTGAAAATTACAGTAAGGAAGATAAAGGCAACGAAAATGACGGGATGAGTTATGAACATTTTCAAAACAATGAAAGTAACGTCAGTGATGGCAAATTTTAAATTACGTGTGCGCAGCGCCTTTTAATAAAGACAGAAGAAGTAGCAGAGCTCAAAATTATACAGAGGTCGTATATTTCCTGCATAGAATCACTAAAACGTAATATCTAAACTATTAGGACTGCCTCACAGTGCTTGGATTGTTCTTTCTGGAATAGAGAAGAGAGAGATGCCTGATAATATATGCTAGATATGTAAGGCACTGACCATCACACTGCTGTAACATTTTACGGAAGTGGAAGATACGGGAGAGAGTGTGGAATTAACCCAGTGAAGAACGGGGTGCCATAGGTACAGTTAGAGAAAATACTGTCAATATTAAATGTTCTCAAGCAAAAATTAGATGACTTTTTTCCGCAAGTTGCGGAACAATCGAGTTGTGATGGCTGTGTGGGCCTGCAGTCAGCTAACAGCTTAATTGACCAGGTGGTTAACAAGGAAGCCTGGCCTCAGGCCTCAGGCCTCAGGCCTCAGGCCTCAGGCCTCAGGATGAAAGAGGTGGGTCTCGACACTTGTAAACTCAACTACATGAGAACTAGACCAGTACTCTCACTGCAAGGATATGTGCACCAAGTGTTTTAGGTCTCTGGGTGTATTTACACTGAGTTTAATACCTATTTTAGGTGTTAAAATATTCTTTACTGGTGGTGAACAGATTATATGCAGCCTTAAAGACTTACACATGCTGTGTGTGAGACTCGTTTCATCTTTCTGTACATGCAGTAGTATGCTTTGTGAGGAGATCAGCTCACACGGGCTGCCACACTCCCACTCAGACACACACACACAAGCGTATTACATAACACAGAGGAACACATGCGTGATAACATGTGAGGCTGTGTTAAAAAGGAAAATTTGCCTCTGGTATAATAGGGAGGTGAGAATGGGGAATGCAAGTATGAGAGAGTGAGTTGAGGGTTGGAAGATTGTAAGGGATATGAGGGAGAGAAGGTGAGATTCGAGGGATAGTGTAGAAAGTGAAAGGGAGTGGGGGGGAAGAGAAGAAAGAAAAAAGAAAAGGGATGGAGGAAGGAGAGAAGAGACGGCGGGAGTTAAAGGAGAGGGGAAGGATCGGAGGGAGGAAGGAGAGACGGGAACGAGGGAAGAAAGAGGCTGAGGGGTGCTGGTGTTGCCGTCTATGTGGGCTTTGCTTTAATCTTGCTTCCCATGGTGTTAAATACAATATTTACAAAATGTTAAGGAGAATGAATGCCGAAATTTCTTACTTTATTATTTTATCTACTTCCTCTTTCTGTGGACCCTTTTATTGGTATTATTTATTGTATTCTTAATTCTCCTCTTTTCTTGCTCTCCTCTTCAAAATCAATCATCTTGTAGTGTCAAGGAGGAAGTTTTCCTTCATGCCCTAGGTTCTTCAGCTGCTGGAGCAAGACTTTAAATTGTCCTGGTCCACAGGAAACAATATTTCAACGGGGACAAATCTCTTTCCTCTGCTATGGAAAAATTTCAAAATTGAAAACCGCAAAAGAGTAGAAAACGCAATCAAAGTATAGAGCGGAAGAGGAATGTAAGGCACCCGGGGGTAACCGTGTCGCAAGATATTAAAGGAACGCAGGAGTGTTGTTATTACAGTTGCTGCATCCATGCTTTAAAGGCTTAGTGATGTTGGTGTTTGGGGGGTTTATGTTCCACGGGGGTAGAGGCTCCTCTTTTGTGGGAGATGTGCCACTCACTCCATAATGTTTGAGTGACTGAAAACCAACTATCTTTCCGGCGTAAATTGGGTTGAGGATATTTTCCCTTTCTTATAAATTTGGAGTGAGGTATGGAAATATTTTTGACTGTTTTGATTTTCATTGCTTTGCATTTTTTTTTTGGTGACAATTCCTGCAATATGACTGTAGTCACGGTAGCAGCAAATTGGTAAAGACAGTAATAATGATAATGTTAGCAACGCCGCGGGGGCGTTGACCCCCGAAACCCTCTCCAGGTAAACTGTATTGAAGACATTGAATAACCGAACGGTTTAGTGAATCAATCACTAAATCAGTTGCAAGGGAAATAGTGGGCTGGCATACACCAACCTTCAAAATATAATATACCTCCACAGAACTAAACTCTTAAGATGCCGCACCTGTGAACAGTTTTGAGGCTTCATACGCCCTCCCAGCATGGCCTGACTTTTTTAACAATTGCCTAATAAACCAGCAGGTTGTTGTTGGCAGCAAGAGCTGCCAACATGAGCTGGCTGATCGAACACTTGTTTCAGGCTGTGGTCTAGGTTCTCATCAAAATTTCTTTATTTTTGTTGTAGTAAAGTTTCTTATACGTAGTGGCAGCTGCGTGAAGTCTTGGAGAACAGATGTTAGCAGTGTTGTCTACCTTCTCTGTGACACCCGCTGTTCTTCACAGGCTTTGTTCTTTACTTCCTTCCCCATCTCTCACTTCACTAGTTATGATGTTCAGCTGTCGGTCCTCAGTTATCTGTACTCACTTATCTATACCCAAACATTTGTACTCTTCTGCTTGTACTCACGAGTGAGTGAATGCCAGCAACCGTCCCTTTCAACAATAATTTTCCCACTTCCCCAAAAAATCCAATTTCGTTTTTTTTTTCTTTTGGCGCGAGCAACGTCTTAACTTGTCAATAATGAAGGCAGCTGAAAATTTACATGCAAAGGATTTTCTTTGTTTCTTCTTCTGTTACGAGTCCTGCTCTGGTGAGAGGGATGAGAATTTCTCTCTCTCTCTCTCTCTCTCTCTCTCTCTCTCTCTCTCTCTCTCTCTCTCTCTCTCTTTGTTTCCTTTCTTTTTGTCTTTTCCTCTACTTCGTTTCCTCATTCATAAATTGGAGAAATAGAGGCAGTAAAAGAAGTGAGAATAAGAGGACGAGGAACAAGAGGCAATGCTAAGATGAAGAGGAAAGAGGAGATTAACACGAGAAGCAGATGAAAGAGTATCAAGATAACGAGGAATATGAGATTAAAGAGGGAAACAAGAGAAGGAAAGGGATATATAAAGGCAAATGGCGATGATATTAGAGTGTGATGAAGACTAGCTTGATAAAGTAGACACGGAAAGAGGATGGAAACCAGAGAGAAGGATGTATGGGAGATAAAGGAAAGTGGAGGTATGGGAGAGGATGAAAAGAAAGACGGAGGTGTGAAGGAGCATTAATTTAAAAGATAAAAATGTTAAGGAAGGAGAAATTTCTGAATATTAGATAGTTGAGCACAGTGATAAAAATAGTATAATATAAAGGGAATGTTAGGGACCACTTAAACCTCCACCTCGGTTAACCTCCCGCTTCAGTTAAACCTCCACCTCGGTTAACCTCCCGCTTCAGTTAAACCTCCCGCTTCAGTTAAACCTCCACCTCGGTTAACCTTCCGCTTCAGTTAAACTTCCACCTCGGTTAACCTCCCGCTTCAGTTAAACCTCCACCTCGGTTAACCTCCCGCTTCAGTTAAACCTCCACCTCGGTTAACACCCCGCTTCAGTTAAACCTCCACCTCGGTTAACACCCCGCTTCAGTTAAACCTCCACCTCGGATAACCCTGCACCTCAGTTACACCTCCACCCCCGTTAAACTTCCACCTCCAGGGTTAACCCTGCACCTCAGTTGAACCTCCATCCTACTTGTAAGGGTTCTAGCCATAACTTGTAGTCTTCTAGAAGGAAGAACAATATACGAGTTTCCGCCATTGATCTCCCGTCTTCATTTTCTTGTTAGTACATCGTCTGTTTTTTCTCCTTTATTTTGTCAGTCTTCGCCTACTTTATTACCCTCGTCTTACTTCTGATACTGGTTATTTTTCTTCTTTATTTTATTGTTCTTGTTTCTCTTTTTCGTTTTATTTTTTATTAATATTCTTGTTATTGATTAGGTTAGGTTCGGTAAAGTTTATCAGAAAACAGGACAAGTGTTTCCTGACGCGCGGGTCCTGGTCAGCTGACCAAGCTTTTGGTCATCTGACCGAGGTCTTCCTCTGGTTTACTCGTCCACCCCTTTTAAATATTATAGTTATTGATGGCACTCGTATGGTTATACCGGCAAGTTGTGGGTAAAATGGCACTTATCTTGAGTGTATACGTGTCTTTTACCCGTTCTTGTTCTTCCTGAGTATTCTTCACGTTTTGGCACCAGGCCCGCCCGGAAGGCCCGCCCTCCCGCCCGCCCTCCCACCCGCCCTCCCGCCTGCCTGTGTTCACCTGCTTTAAGTTCCATTTCTTTTCTGTTTTCTTTTTTTACAATGTTTAAGGCCGGGATATAATAGCTGTCGTTAAGGGTGAATGTCACTTAGGCAAATATGATGTGGCCGCTGGTAGGTTGACTTTGTATTATCTTGGCTCTGACCTCTGGCTCTAACATTCATAATTCACACTCTTGAATGTGGATAATAATGGTTTTTATTCTTATGCTTCAGCTGCTGCTGTTGCGCCTGTGTCTTTGTTTACTCGGAACATACCTGTGACCAGTTTTCGAGTGTTCTTTTACCTCTGCAGCCCGACCTGAAGCTAAGATGCTTTGTTGACCGACTGGTCAACCAGGTTATTGGTGCAAGCGGCACGTAGTCCCACGTACCATCACAACCTGCTTTATATGGCAATAT
>NC_069402.1:76604527-76649640 GCF_026875155.1 Cherax quadricarinatus
CACAGTGGAAGTTATTCTGTTTTAGTGATCCACAGTGGAACTTATTCTTGCTATAGTGATCTTTAGTGGAAGTTATTCTTGCTATAGTGATCAACAGTGGCAGTTATTCTTGTCATAGTGATCCACAGTGGAAGTTATTCTTGTTTTAGTGATCCACAGTGGAAGTTATTCTTGCTATAGTGATCTTTAGTGGAAGTTATTCTTGCTATAGTGATCAACAGTGGCAGTTATTCTTGTCATAGTGATCCACAGTGGAAGTTATTCTTGTTTTAGTGATCCACAGTGGAAGTTATTCTTGCTATAGTGATCTTTAGTGGAAGTTATTCTTGCTATAGTGATCTTTAGTGGAAGTTATTCTTGCTATAGTGATCAACAGTTGCAGTTATTCTTGTCATAGTGATCCACAGTGGAAGTTATTCTTGTTTTAGTGATCCACAGTGGAAGTTATTCTTGCTATAGTGATCCACATTGGAAGTTATTCTTGCTATAGCGATCCACAGTGGAAGTTATTCTTGCTATAATGATCCACAGTGGATGTTATTCTTGCTATAGTGATCCACAATGGGAGTTATTCTTGCTATAGTGATCCACAGTGGGAGTTATTCTTGCTATAGCGATCTACAGTGGAAGTTATTCTTGTTATAGTGATCCACTGTGGAAGTTATTCTTGCAATATTCTTGTTTTAGTGATCCACAGTGGAGAGTTATTCTCGTTTTAGTGCTCCCATTAAAAGTATGGTCTTTGTATATGACTGCCGTGTGTGTGTGTGTGTGTGTGTGTGTATATACTCAGTTGTTGCAGGGGTCGAGTCACAGCTCCTGGCCCCGCCTCTTCACTGGTCGCTACTAGGTCAATCTTCCTGCTCCATGAGTTTTATCATACCTCTTCTTGAAGTTATGTATGGATCCTGACTCCACTACATCACTTCCCAGGCTATTCCACTTCCTGACAACTCTGTGACTGAAGAAATGCTTCCTAACATCCCTGTGATTCATCTGAGTCTTCACCTTCCAACTGTGACCCCTTGTTGCTGTGTTATAAACCACTGATATTACCCCACCCCACACAATTGGCAGTAAAGTAATCACGGATAAAACAACTATAGACCAATACACAACCCGCACATAGAAAAGCTTCAACGACGTTTCGGTCCTACTTGGACCATTTACAAAGTAAGCTTTTCTCTTTCTTGTGTGCAGGTTATTTGTATATTCTTCCAGTTATGGTATTGTGCCTTTTTGTTTCTTTATATGCCCTATATGAAACATGCTGGGAGGATATCGTAAATTACATAGACCCTAACCAATGCCTCGAGAAGATCACCCTCCTGGTAGCTGAAGTATGTTCAAGGTATATTCCTATAAGACAAAAGAAAAGAAGAAGTAAACTGGAGAGAGACGCTCCCTCTACAGGAGAAGAAGAATCACTGAGCTCCTCAAGAATGCCAAATTATCTGATACACGGAAGGAAGTGCTAACCAGGGAAGTGGAAAATATTGAGCTAAAGTTAAAGGACTCATACAGGATCCAAGAGAGACAATAGGAGCTAAAAACGATTAATGAAATTGAAAGAAATTAGAAATATTTCTTTTCATATGCCAAAAACACGTCAAAAACCACTTCGAGAATAGGGCCCCTGCTCAGACAAGACGGATCCTACACAGACGACAACACAGAAATGAGCGAGATACTGAAATCGCAATATGACTGTGTTCAGCGAGCCACTAACCAGTTTAAAGATAGACAATCCAAACAATTTTTTCATGAATGAGCCTCACAACCCTGCCAATGTAGGCCAGATTTATGACATAACCCTAACTCCACTAGACTTTGAGAAAGGCATCGACGACATGCCCATGCACTCAGCCCCAGACCCAGAGTTGTGGAACTCGGTGTTCATTAAAAACTGCAAGAAACCCCTCTCACAGGCTCTAAGTATGCTATGGAGAAGGAGCTTAGACACAGGCGAGATTCCACAGCCACTAAAAACAACAGATATAGCCCCACTCCATAAAGGTGGCAGCAAAGCAGTAGCTAAGAATTATATACCAATAGCTTTAACGTCCCACATCATAAAAATATTTGAAAGAGTTCTAAGAAGCAGGATAGCAAACCACCTGGACTCCCAAAAATTGCACAACCCAGGGCAACATGGTTTCAGAGCAGGTTGCTCCTGCCTTTTGCAACTGCTAGATCACTGTGATATGGTCCTAGATGCACTGGAAAACAGAATGCAGATGTAGTATACACAGACTTTGCAAAAGCCTTTGACAAGTGCGACAATGGTGTAATAGCACACAAAATGCGTGCTAAAGGGATAACTGGCAAAGTAGGCAGATGGATCTTCAACTTTCTAACCAACCGCGCACAAAGAGTAGTGGTAAACAGAGTTAAATCAGATGCTGCCATAGTGAAGAGCTCTGTCCCACAAAGCACAGTACTCGCACCTATCCTGTTCCTTATTCTCATATCAGACATAGACAGATGTAAACCACAGCGCTGTATCATCTTTTGCAGACGATACCAGGATCTGCATGAGAGTGTCATCCATTGAGGACACGGCAAACCTCCAAGAAGATATAAACCAAATTTTCCAGTGGGCAACAGAGAACAATATGATGTTCAAAGAAGACAATTTCCAACTACTCCGTTATGGAAAACTGGAGGAAATAATAACTAGGACTGAGTACACTACAAACTCCAATCACACAATAGAGCGGAAAAGTGATGTGAAGGACCCGGGTGTGGTAATGTCCGAAGACCTCACCTTTCAAGGACCACAACAATGCCACTATCACATCTGCTAGGAAACTGATAGGATGGATAATGAGAACATTCAAGACAGGAGATGCTAGGCCAGTGATGATCCTTTTTAAATCACTTATTCTCTCTAGGCTGGAATACTGCTGTACATTAACATCCCCTTTCAAGGCAGGTGAAACTGCAGAACTAGAGAATGTACAGAGAACCTTTACTGCACGCATAAGTTCCATCAAACACCTTAACTGCTGGGAATGCCTGGAAGCACTTGACTTGTACTCACTAAAGCGCAGGAGAGAGAGAGAGATATCATAATCTACACCTGGAAGATTCTGGAGGGACTGGTCCCTAATATGCACACAGCAGTCACTCCATACGAAAACAAAAAACTTGGCAGGCGATGCAACGTACCCCCAGTGAAAAGTAGGGGAGTCACTGGTACACTAAGAGAAAACGCAATAAGTGTCCGGGGCCCAAGATTTTTCAACAGCCTCCCACCAGCAATAAGGGGCATTACGGGAAGACCCCTGGTTGTCTTCAAGAGGGAGCTGGGCAGATACCTAAAGACGGTGCCGGAACAGCCAGGCTGTGGTTCGTACGCTGGATTGTATACAGCCAGCAGTAACAGCCTCGTTGATCAGGCCCTGATCCACCGGGAGGCCTGGTCGTGGACTGGGCCGCGGGGGCGTTGATCCCCGGAATGCCCTCCAGGTAGGCTCCAGATAGAATAGCACTACTTTGAATAAGTCCTAATAAGCAAGATTCCTAATCACATGGAATCACAACACTTGCACAACCCTTCGTAAAGTGGGTTTAAAAGAGGTCGCTTTTGCTTTTACAAGTGTTAGACCATTGTGACATAGTTTTGGATGCACTGGAAGACTAGCCAAATGTTGATGTAGTGGACACTGAAAAGTCCTTCGGCAAGCACGATCATGGTGTAAAGTGCAAAGATGGATATTTAACTTCTTAACATATAAAATCCAGAGAGTAGTAAACAGAGTGATGTATAAAGTGACACATTGAAAAGTTCTGTTTCTGAAGGCACAGTACTTGTTCCACTTGTGTTCCTTATTTTTATATCCAGCATAGACAAGCATTCTTTGCTGTTGATATAAAAAACGTGACGTCTGTCGAAGACATGGCATATCTTCAAGCAGATATATAAATCAAGTCTTCCATTGGGTCTCAGACAATAGTATGATCACTGGGGACAAATTTCAGTTGTTCTTCTATGGAAGAAGGGAGAAACTATAAACTGGAACAGAGTGCAGGACAAATGCAATATAAACTGGAACAGAGTGCAGGACAAATGCAATATAAACTGGAACAGAGTGCAGGACAAATGCAATATAAACTGGAACAGAGTGCAGGACAAATGCAGATCATTCTGTAGAGCTAAAGTTCCATGTACGAAACTTAGGAGTGCTGATGTCAGAAGATTTCACATTCAGGGATAGCAACATTGTTTATGCACTGCAAAGAAAAATATGCTAATGGCTAATTTCAAGGTAGGCTAGATTATTAATCTAGAAATGTACAAAGAATTTTCATTTCCTAAACTACTGGGAACACTTAAAGTCCCTTGAACTGTACTCCTTGAAACGTAGGCAAGAAGGGTACATCATAATTTACACCTGGAAAAACCTGGAGGTACTATTCCCAAGTCTCACATCAACATCACTTAGGAAATTCAGCGAGATACTTGTAGACGGTGTAGAGTACCTCCAGTAAAAGCAGGGGTGTGATGAGTTCACTAAGAAATATAATTCAATAAGTGTCTGAGATCCCCAACTTTTTATCACCAACGAGCCTCTGGCTGTCTTTAAAGCAGTAATTGGAATGGCTTCTCAGATCAGTTCCTGACCAGCTAGCCTGTGGTTCGTACACTGGATTGCATGTGGCCAGTAGCAACAACCTAGCCCATCAGGCCAGCAACAAGGAGGTTTAATCTAAGATTGGGTTGCTGGGGCGATGAGCCTCATAATCAATGTAAGGTATTGTTATCTTGGTTCACTTGCGTTCACTTATTCTTCCTTTATCCAGTTCGACTCTCTCATCTTTTCCCATTCCTTTTGCCTCTGCAGGGGGTTCCAAGGACATATAGGTAAAGGAATACACACATAGGATGTTGTAGGAGGCGTATATTGAGAGAGTCTTGAGGGGAAGCCCAGGCCCTGCCTTGCTGAGTCTATACCTAGCCAAGAACTGAGAGGGATGCCTCTAGCTAGCGGCTCACATGTGAGGGGCTCGTGATGTCACAGCTAGGTAGGGAGCCAATCTATAACATAGCTGGGATTATCTGCATATACTACACAAGTAATCAGCGATACTACTGACAGCTCGGCCACATTAATGTATGGCGTCCCGACATACAGCTACTAATACAAACTATAGACTGCAGGCATTATGGCTCTGGGCTGATTCTACACAATGTCAGTATACACAACAGTTGAACATAAGAACTATACATAAGGATGAGAACAGATTGTAATGCATTACAAGTATGATACATCACAGTTCATGGTAATTGATAGAATCAATGGTGGGAATAGTACAATAAAAGAGATAGAAATGATCGATCAATCTGTAGTTATGTGATCTATGGATTCTGAAGAAGTATATATGCAAAGATCTATGGATTCTGAAGAAGTATATATGCAAAGAAAAAGTGTTCAACAGAAAAGATAGACTTGGTGCACACAAGTCATTTACTGTTAAATCTCAGAATCTGGAGAGAATGTGAATACAAAAAAAATTTTGAACACTAATAAGTAGATATGGTAACAGTTTAAGGACCCTCTTAAATGAGATTATCTATCTGTATAATTTATTTACATTTAACCCCAACCCTGCTAGGGTGAGATTTACATATACGTACAAAATGGTTATCATCTATGGGGGGATTGATATCTGTTGCCATGGCTAACTCATGCCATGGTTGAGGAGGATCTAAATTGGTATTTACAAATGATACTTGGGGATTTCTCAATAGGTGTTGTGTACGTAGGGAATAACGACATTCAGGCTGTTCGCCTGTCTGGTTATTAGCGGTAGAGGGTACAGTGTCAGGAGGATTGTCAGAGCCTATTACGTTAGTCTGGTTGCCAGGGACCTCGTCATCGCATACTAACTTCATATGATCTAAATGCGATTCTTTATACTGACTAGTACTGATTTCTCTAACTATACTTATTGCCATTGACATGTTCAACTATTCGATATGGACCAACAGACTTTTGATCAGGCATTGCAGACATTTTATTAAAGTTAGTCAACATAACTCTTGAACCTACTTTAATTTTGGTTGGTTTTGCTTGAGTTTTAATGACTTGCAAATTCTGCTGTTGATTTATGAAGTGTTACACAGATTCTCCTGAAAACACCTTGAGCTAAGCTGGTACGAGTTGCTATGATATCATCAGGGTTGCAATTTGGTTTCAGTTCAGAGTACAGCAACTCTTCAGCCAAACACTTATCTACACCATACAGTGCGTAATGTGGAGTATCACCTATAGAAGCATTGTAAGCAGAATTTATGGCACATTGAACATCTGGTATAACTTCATCCCAAGTTGCACTGTTGGGATTAATAGTAGCTCTCAACACATCGAGTACCTTTGTTCCTCACCATCCTACCATTACTGGCAGGATGGTGAGGAACAGTGTTTGATTTAGAGATCTTGTACAAAATACACAACTTTTCAAGAATCTCATTACAGAATTCACCTTTATTATCTGTTACTAGGGACTTGGGAGTACTTTCTTATTGAAGGAATGGACAGACTCGGTGGAGTGGATGGGCTCTCCCCGGTTGAAAGAGTTAATGCTATGACAAGAAATATTAGCAAGGGAGAAATGGCTCTTACTATCTCTTACAGCATGTAAAAATTGCTCGACATACAACTCTTAACCTTGCAAGGATTACTGTCAACTAGGATATTATCGCCATCTGGAACACAAGGGACAACAACAGACACTAATGAGTGCACTAGTCATGACAGAAACGTCTTTCTGTAGACGCCCTGTGACGTCAACAAGAGATGGCATTACTAGTTTCAAGTAGTTTTTTTTCCGAATAAGTTTCCCCTGTGGAGGAAAAACCACTAGAACTAGCAGTCATTGCAGGGACAGGCTCAGTACTCAAGGTTGTCTGAGGTTCCTCTGACACCTGAGGTAGCTGTACGCTATCTTGCATGCCTGAAGTTGTAGGTGGAACACAGACAGGAATGACAGGATTACCAGTGCCTGATTGCTTGGTTACGCTACTATAATATGCACCAGCCTGTAAGGACTTAATCCGAACTTCGTAATCTGCAGCAGTATGGCAGCTCTCGGATCCAAGCTAACCCCAAAATGGTACGATCAAGTCGTCAGTTTGGGCATACCATCTGTAAAGATCAAGCACAATGCGCGAGTCTCTCATGGAAGAAAATCCCAGTACAAGGTCACCAGGGAAACAATCTGGTCGACAACAAGGAAGCACTCTACCTTGGATGTAAAAGGCGAGGGAAGTCTGACCTTGGACACACAGACGAGAACCAGACACATCACTAAGGGAGGACACACAAATTGGTTCTAAGAGAAGGACACGGTGTAACTGCTGATCCTTAAACAAACTAGACCTGACAATGTTTACTTGCGCATCAGTCTATAAACACATGAATGGGCACGGTTAGAACAGATGCTTGTACTAAGGGTCCTACTGTTGCATTGGAATGAATATGTAAACAAGAAAGAGGGTCGTCATCAGAAAAAGTATCTTCCACTTCATCCCCAAAATTACCTTCGTCGACAACATTTGAAGCATCATCATCGAGATTGTATAGGGCATCGAAGGAATTTTGAACAGGGATAGAGTACTCATTATCACCTACCGTCACCACAGGACGGTTTGACTGAGCGCTCAGATTCCCCCGAATTTGAAGGACGAGATTGGTTCTGGTTATTCTGAGAACCCCGACCTCTAGTTCTTCTAGAGCGTCTATTATGGAGGGCATTGCACTCAGACATCGTGTCCATGTATTCTGTGATTGGTTTCTATCAGGACCTTTCGCTGTTACACAAACAAGGGGTGGTGCTGGATGATTCATAGTAAACAATGTAGGTTTGATACACGGAAAAGTACCTTGGGGACACAAGGCATGTACGTGAATAAGGGCTGCAAGCGGTTCCATATTTACAGTTGGAAGGTTGAAGGTATAAACACGCAAGGCAAATAATAAATATGTACAGAGAAAATGGTACTTCAGGGTTTAGAGAATGGGACACAATAACAATTATCTACAAAGCACAAAAATAAGCACAGAACACGACATTGTAAATATTGCAGATTAACGAGTCACATGGAACACAAATGTAAAATAAAAATTTACATTAGAACAGTCTCTGAATAACACAGAAGAAATTCACTGTAGATTTAGAAAATGTCTCAACGCTCGCAAATGTCTGTATAAAAAAAATATCTCTAAACTGCGTGAAGAAGGGCTTGGAGCGACGACAGTGGAGGATGATGAAGGAGGCCGGTGGTATGGTTTCTCGTGGCTGGCGGCGTCTCTTCACTTGTAGAATCTCGACGAAGATAAGATAAGATAAGATAAGATTTCGTTCGGATTTTTAACCCCGGAGGGTTAGCCACCCAGGATAACCCAAGAAAGTCAGTGCGTCATCGAGGACTGTCTAACTTATTTCCATTGGGGTCCTTAATCTTGTCCCCCAGGATGCGACCCACACCAGTCGACTAACACCCAAGTACCTATTTGCTGCTAGGTGAACAGGACAACAGGTGTAAGGAAACGTGTCGGAATGTTTCCACCCGCCGGGAATCGAACCCGGGCCCTCCGTGTGTGAAGCGGGAGCTTTAGCCACGCAGCTAGTCTTTGTAAAGGGTGGTGCTCAGGTACGAAGAATACTCTTGAATCTTGACCTGCTATGTGAGCCATAAAGTAAGTTATTATGGCCCGATATATGGGTGGATGAGCTGCACACGTGGTTGCTTTGTGAGGGAGGTGGCTGGCGGCTGGGTGAGTGTCCTTCGCTAGCAGGCTGGCGGCGTCTACACCATAAAATCATGTGATTTTAAGCCGGGGTGGCTTGGTAAGTCACAATGTACCACAGGGATGGTGATTATCACTCTGACTAGTGTGTAACTAGTAGCACGAAGTGATATTGGAGGCAGTAACTTCAAAGATGATCTTGCTTGGCTTATACTACACTCTCAGCTGGGTTGCAGGCTAGGCTAGGATGTCTTGAATGCTTGTAACTATGCACACACCAGGATGAAGTAGGCTGGGAGACTGGCTTAGCAGGCTAGGGTGGCTTAGGGCTCTCCCCCATAGACTGGCTGAATTTGCAAAACCGGATCAACTCCTTGAAAGTTAGCAAATAAGCAGATAAGGCACAAAACTGACCAGGAAGTTGTATAGGCAGGCTGGAGGATGCTGGTTTGGCTGTGGGTAGCTGGCGTCCCTAGCCCACCAGTCCCTAGCCCTCCATGCGGTGGTCCACACAATGTCCGTCTGGCTTGGTAGAAATTATCTCCTTAAATCCGCGTAATCGTCAAAATTACGCCCATACTGTTGCACACCATTTGTCAGTTGGGTACTTAATTAAGGAGATATTGGAGTATGGAATACACTCGTTGGATAGTTTGGAGTAGTATATTATGAGTCTTGGGGAGAAGAACCCAGGCCTGCCTGTCGAGTCTCTGCCTAGCTGGGAACTGAGAGGGATGCCTCTAGCTAGCGGTTCATGATGTCACAGCTAACTAGGGAGTCTATAACATAGCTGGGATTATCTACATGTACTACACAAGTAATCAGTGACACTACTGGCATTCCCCACTGCTGCCACCACCACCACCACCACTAACACCACCACCTCTAACACCACTACCACCACTAACACCACCACCTCTAACACCACTACCACCACTAACACCACTACACCACTAACACCACTAACACCACCACTAACACCACTACACCACTAACACCACCACCACTAACACCACACCACTAACACCACCACCACTACACCACCACCACTAACACCACCACCACTACACCACCACCACTAACACCACCACTACACCAACACCACTAACACCACTGCCACTAATACCACTGCCACTACCACCACTACCACCACCACTGACACCACCACCACTAACTACCACCACCCCCACCACTGACACCACCATCACTAACTACCACCACCACCACCACTAACTACCACCACCACCACCATGACACCACCATCACTAACTACCACCACCACCACCACTGACACCACCATCACTAACTACCACCACCACCACCACTGACACCACCATCACTAACTACCACCACCACCACTAACCACCACACCACCACCACCACCACTAACTACCACCACCACCACCACTGACACCACCATCACTAACTACCACCACCACCACCACTGACACCACCATCACTAACTACCACCACCACCACTAACCACCACCACCACCACCACCACCACTAACTACCACCACCACCACCACCACCACTAACTACCACCACCACCACTAACACCACCACCACCACCACCACCACCACCACCACCACTAACACCACCACCACCACCACCACCACTAACACCACCACCACTAACACCACCACCACCACCACCACCACTAACACCACCACTTCACCACCACCACCACCACCACCACTAACTACCACCACCACCACCACCACCACTAACTACCACCACCACCACTAACACCACCACCACCACCACCACCACCACCACCACCACCACCACTAACTACCACCACCACCACCACCACCACTAACTACCACCACCACCACTAACACCACCACCACCACCACCACCACCACCACCACCACTAACACCACCACCACCACCACCACCACTAACACCACCACCACTAACACCACCACCACCACCACCACCACTAACACCACCACTTCACCACTAACACCACCACCACCACCACCACCACCACCACTCCGGGAGCAGCGAGGTTAAGTGCTGTGGATTTAATGTAACACGAAATATGTCTCGGTCGTTTAACATGATGGAGAAAGAGTCATTGTTGGAGGCCTTTGATGGAGAATGTCGAGGCTTTACCAGAGATGAGCGTTATTGAGATGGAGGAAACAGTAGTGGTGATGGTGGTGATTGGGGGGGGGGGAGGGTGGCAGGGTGGTGCTGGTGGTGTGTTGACAGCAAGTGTTGCAGACCTGGGTTTCATGATTGTTGTTGGCCTTGGTAATTTGACTCCCAGTAATTTAACTCTCAGTAATTTGACTTTCTGGTAATTTGACTTTCCGGTAATTTAACTCCCAGTAATTTGACTCCCAGTAATTTGACTCCCAGTAATTTGACTCCCGGTAATTTGACTCACAGTAAAGAGGTGTTCAGCAGGAAAGTGGATGCAGGAGGGAAGAAGAGCGATTGGTGGAGAGAGAAAAAATTAGCATACGAGAGTGGTGAAGGAATGTAAAAAGTGAACAAATGAGAGAGTGGGTGAGATGTTATCAACAGATTTTGCTGAGAATAAGAAAAAAAATTTGGAGTGAAAGTAATAAGTTAAGAAAGCCTAGGGAACTAATGGATTTGAGAGTTAAAAATAGGAAAGGAGAGTTATTAGATGGAGAGTTAGAAGTATCGGGAAGATAAAGGAATATTTTAGGAATTGTTAAATGTTGATGAAGATAGGGAAGCTGTGATTTCGTGCATTGGGCAGGGAGGTATAGCATCTTGTAGGAATGAGAATGAATCAGTTGTGTGAGAGAGGTGCATGAGAAAATGGGTAGAATGAAAGGGAGTAAAGCAGCTGGGATTGATGGAATAAAGACAGAAATGTTAAAAGCAGGTGGGGATATACTTTTGGAATGTTTTTTTTTTTATTTCATGTGTGGAATGGCAGTGAGCATGCGAAGTACCTTTGTATAAAGGCAAAGGAGAGAATAGGGAATAAAAATTATAAGGGAATAAGCCTGTTGAGTATACCTGATAAAGTGTATGATAGTTATTATTGAAAGATTTAGGAGTAAGATGGAGAGCAGGATCGCTGATGAACAAGGAGGCTTTAGGAAGGGTAGGGGATGTAGACCAAATGTTTAGAGTGAAGCATATTGGGGAACAGTATTTAGATAAGAGTAAAGAGGTTTTAGTTTTATATGTGGATTTGGAAAAGGCATATGATAGGGTGGATAGGGGAGCAATGTTGCAGATATTGCGAATGTATTGAATAGGTGGTAGGTTACTGAAAGCAGTTAAGGGTTTTTACGAGGATAGTGAGGCTCGGGTTAGAGTATGTGGGAGAGAGGGAGATTATTTCATAGTAAGAGTAGGCCTTGGACAGGGATGACTGATGTCACCATGGTTGTTCAATATATTTATAGATGGGGGTTGTAAGAGAAGTGAACGCTTGGGTGTTGGCAGAGGTGTGGGCTCAAGATATAAAGAATCTAACACAAAGTGGGAATTGTCACAGTTGCTTTTTGCTGATGACACTGTGCTTTTGGGAGATTCTGAAAAGAAGTTGCAGAGGTTGGTGAACAAGTTTGGAATGGTAAGTAAAAGAAATAAATTAAAAGTGAATGTAGGAAATAGCAAGGTGATGAAAATAAAAACTTTAGGTAATGAAAGATTAGATATCAGATTGAAGGGAGAGAGTATGGAGGATGCAAATGTATTCAGATATTTGAGAGTGGACTTGTCAGCAGATGGGTCTGTGACAGACGAGGTGAATCACAGAATTGGTGAGGGGAAAAACTGAGTGAAACACGGAGGAGTCTGTGGAGACAGACTGTTATCTATGGAAGCAAAGAGTGGAATGTATGAGAGTATAGTGGTACCAATGCTCTTATATGGGTGTGAAGCATGGATGTTGAATGTTGCAACAAGTAGAAGGCTGGAGGTAGTTGAGATGTCGTGTCTGAGAGCAATGTGTGGTGTGAATATAATGCGGAGAATCTGTAGCTTGGAGATTGGAAGGAGGTGCAAGGTTTCTAAAAGCATTATCCAGAGGGCAGAGAAAGGGTTGTTGAGGGGGTTCGGACATTTAGAGAGGATAGAACAAAATAGGATGATTTGGAGGGGATATTAATCTGCAGTGGAAAGAAGGTGCAGTAGGGGTCGTCTTAGGAAAGGTTGGAGGGAGGGAGTGGAGGAGGTTTTGTGTGCGAGGGATTTGGACTTCCAGCATGCGTGCATGAGCATGTTCGGTAGGAGTGGAGACGAATGGTTTTTTATGACTTGACGTGCTGTTGGAGTGTGAGCAAAGTAACATTATGAAGGGATTCAGTGATACCGGTTGGCCGAACTTGAGTCCTGCGGGTTTCGAAAGTACAGTGCCTGCGCTCTGAAGGAGGGGTGTTGATATGTTGCAGTTTTTTAACTGTAGTGTAGGCACGCCTCTGGCAAGACAGTGATAGAATGAATGATGATGAAAGTGTTTCTTCTTTTTCGTGTTCCCCTGTCTTGGCGGGAAACGGCCGATGTGCTAATAAAAAAATATTTTTACTTCTAGTAATTTAACTCCCGGAAATTTAACTCCTGGTAATTTAACTCACGGTAATTTTACTCACGGTAATTGTACTTCCAGTGATTCAACTTCCAGTAATTTAACTCCCCAGTAATTTGACTTCCCAGTAATTTGACTCTCCAGTAATTTTACTCCCGGTAACTTGACTCCCGGTAATTTAACTCCCTAGTAATTTAACTGTCCAGTAATTTAACTCCCAGTAATTTAACTCCCTGTAATTTGACTGTATTGTCATTCCAAATATACAAAAAAAATATAGTTTTAGTTAAAAATATAAAGATTTTTTAAAATCCAATCCAGCCTAATATAACCTAACCTGACATAGAAAGATCTAACCAACCCTGACCTGTCTTAACATAGCCTAACTTCTAGCTTAAGCTATATTGTCACTGTCAGTCAAACAATATATTTTAGGTGTGCTAAGTTGATAAGTGTGCTTGACCTTTAGAGTGACATGTGTTTAGAGAGCCCTGCTGACGTGCTGAGTCGCACCCGAAGAGTGTAGTAGTTAGTTAAGTGTGGCAGGACCAAAACTGGGAGGTCTTGAGGTGAGAGCAACACGGGAAAAAGTGACTCCTTTTGCTCTCTCTGAAGCTCTTCAGTCCTTGATGTCCTTGAGGCTCTTGTCACTGTATGTGTTGACCTTTTCATGGTTGCGAAAGTGTATCTCTCTCTCATTTTGATGATTGGTGGAGACCCATTTCTCACCCTCCCCCCTGTCCCCCCTTTCATTCCTCTTCCTTAGCGTCGGTTTCTTTCCTCTTTCTTCCCTTCCCTTCACTTCTTCCTTCTCATTTTTCTTTCCTAACTCCTTCGCATTTAAACTCGATTTCTTTTGTCTCAACTTTCCTTCCATACCCTTCTTCCTGGAGCATTCTCCTCCAGTTGCAGGGCTCGTGGAACAGCATCCTCATAAAAAATTGAAAGATACCACTGTCATTTTCAGAAGGCTGGACACAGATGTCATCCCAGTCACAAGAAAACACCGATATTGCCTCTCTTCACAGTGGTAGTAAAGTAGTTAAGAAAAACTATATGTCACCAGCACACTTCACACATCAAAATCTTTGTATATATCTAGAGATTGCTGATCACATGGAATCACAACAGTTGCACAATCCAGGGCAACATGGGTTTAGGGCAGGTCGTTCCTGCCTTTTACAACTGATTGATCATTGAGTCGTGGTCCTCTGTCCACTGGAAAACTAGCTAAATGCTGATGTAGTGTACACTGATTCTGGAAGAGCGTTCGACAAGTGCGGCCATGGTGATAGCTCACATAATGCTTGCAAAAGGAATAACTGGGGAAGTGGGCAGATGAATATTTAATTTCTTAAATAAAACACGCACTGTACAGTGGAACCTTTGGTCAGGACCATAATTCGTTCCAAAACTCGGGTCACGACCCGATTTGGCCGTGAACCGAACCTAATTTCCCCATTGAATTGTATGTAAATACGATTAATCCGTTCCAGACCCCAGACCCCTATGAACTCTTTTTTTTTTTTTAAGCACAAAAATATTTAATTATACCATGGAATGCATAGTGTAATAGTAAACTAAATGCAAAAACCTTGAATTACACTGAGAAAACCTTGAACAACAGAGAAAACCAACATTGCACGAATCCGTTCTAGACCCCCACGAACGGTTCACTGTAAACAGTTTTTTTTTTTTTTTTAGGAATTTTAAGAGACGTCTAATGGCTGAGAAGTTAACTCCGTTATTTATCGTTCGATTTGCTTAATTTTTGGTGCATGTTAAGAAGCATCTTTCCATCATACATTGCACAAGTTTCAATAATATAGGCCCAACAATCAACTGAAAAAAAAAAACATTTACCAAAAATAATATATGGTAAGCTCTAGCCAGGTACTGGCACTGCTAGAAGCTGTCCACTACCTGCTGATAAAACATTGCTAAACCGAATAAGTCACTCTGACTTTTTTGGGTTATCCTAGGTTCTCGACACACATGCTGCTATATATGATAATTTATGTAATTGTATTTATGTATGCCTGAATAAACTTACTTAGTTTTATGGTGCATTGCGAGTGTATATCACAGCACTGTACAAGACTTCGTTTTCTCTAATATAAGTACCCAGGAGGGGATAAGAGGATGGTATTTTATCCCTTATCCTCGAGTTCACAGCGAATGAACGCATGTCTGACCAAGACCGACTACAAGACGAGGGTCTTTGTTAGGTGTACACAAACAACAGGAAGTGGGGAAAATTGGCGCGTGCAAAAAAAAACAAAGGCGCAGAATGTGAAATCGGTGTGTCTGTGTTTGTTCAGCACCCGATTATGTGTTCGTGGCCAGATGCAAAAATTTGGTGAATTTTTTGGTCGTGAACCGATTTGTTCGTATTCGGAAGCGTTTGTGACCAGAGGTTCCACTGTAGTAGTAAAGAGAGTGAAGTTGGAGGCTGCCACAGTGAAAAGCTTTGTTCCTTAAGGCACAATACTCGCTCCTCTTGTGTCTCACTCTTATATCTGACTTAGACAGTGACATAAATTATAGCACCATAACATCCTTTTCTGGTGACGCTAGAATCTGTCTAAGAAAGAGAGAGAAAGAGAGGGAGGGACGTCCGTCAAGACACAGCAAATCTTAAAGCGTGTACCTTAAGCATACCTGAAGGCTGCTTCCGGGATCAAGGCCTGATCAACTAGGCTGTAACAGCATAGCCTGGCTGTAACAGCCAGGCTAATCTGGAACTGATTTTAGGAATTTGTCCAGTTTCCTCTTGAAGACAGCCAGAGGTTTATTGGTAATTCTGATGCACGGAGGAAGGGCGTTGAAGGGTCGGAGACCTCTGACACTTAAGGGGCACTTAAGTTCCCCCATCTTCTAATAACATGTTCATTTTTCCACTATAATCTACCTTGTCCACAATTACTATCGCATTTGCTTTGTTTCGTAAGGTGAAGTCCAGGATCTTTCCTTACTTCATATTATAAGTTAACAAATCTTTGAGGACAATTGTGTTGCAGAGAGCCGAGCTTCGCTCAGATCTTAACGAGTTCTGTACTTTTTTATTGACTCTGTTGAATGATTTGAGCTTGTCCTGTACTCTCTTACAGTTTTTCACAGTCGAGTAACTGAAACTTATCCTTGTTAAGCATCACTGTTGTGTTATGGAAGAATGGAGGAAGTATAGAGGGAAACAGAGTACAGGACAAACGCAAATCATTCAGTAGAGCGAATGTTCAGGTATCCTTCAGGTATCCTTCAGGCATCTTCCTCCACCTCCTTCATTATTTATTTTCTCATTGTTTCCCTTATTTCTCACTCCCTCAGTTCCAGTCTACTTTCTTCTTCCCTCCCATAATACCTTCTTCCTTTCCTGTTTACTTATCCCCTTCCCTCCCTATTTACTTCCTACTATCCCCTTTCCTCCCTCCTTCACTATATTCTCTCCTTCCCTGCCCATCCTTCATTAGCTAATAAATTATCTTAAACTTAATTCATGTTTTTCTGAGGTTAACTTTGCCAGCTCCCGCCCCACTTCAACACCTTCCTGCCCCGCCTCGTCAACACCTCCCCGCCCACCTCGTCAGCACCTCCCTGCCCCGCCTCGTCAACACCTCCCCGCCTCGTCAGCACCTCCCCGCCTCGTCAGCACCTCCCGCCTCGTCAGCACCTCCCCACCTCGTCAGCACCTCCCCACCTCGTCAGCACCTCCCCGCCTCGTCAGCACCTCCCCACCTCGTCAGCACCTCCCCGCCCCGCCCCACCTCGTCAACACCTCCCCGCCCCCAGCCTCGTCAACACCTCCCCGTCCCAGCCTCGCCAACACCTCCCTGCCCCCAGCCTCGCCAACACCTCCCTGCCCCCCGCCTCGTCAACACCTCCCCCCCGCCTCAACACCTCCCCCCCGCCTCAACACTTTCCCCCGCCTCAATACTTCCCCCCCGCCTCAACACTTCCCCCTCGCCTCAACACTTCCCCCGCCTCAACACTTTCCCCCCCCGCCTCAACACTTCCCCCCCGCCTCAACACTTCCCCCGCCTCAACACTTCCCCCCGCCTCAACACCTCCCCGCCCCCAGCCTCGTCAACACCTCCCCGCCCCACCTCGTCAACACCTCCCCGCCCCCAGCCTCGTCAACACCTCCCGTCCCAGCCTCGCCAAACACCCCTGCCCCCAGCCTCGCCAACACCTCCTTCCCCCGCCTCGTCAACACATCCCCCCCCCCGCCTTAACACCTCCCCCCCGCCTCAACACTTCCCCCCCGCCTCAACACTTCCCCCCCGCCTCAACACGTCAGTCGTCACGTGAGGTCACAGACCCTGAGCTGCTTTGGGGATTAGCATGGACGGTTACAAAGCATGGCTTGTTTCTGCGTGTTTTAAAAACTGAGGTTGGAGAGTTGAAGGAGGAGGTCTTGCTTTTTCCAGGAGGAGATTAGGAGGCTGAAGGTCCACCTCAAGGGGCCCTGGGAGAGAGTGTGAGGTGGTTGGAGATGTGGGGAATGAGGCTTCTAGCAGTGAGGTGCAGTCTGTCTCTCACTGTGAGGAGGCTGTAGGTGGGGAGGTAGCAACGGCTACCAGCAGTGAGGTGCAGCCCAGCACCTGCTACAAGTGGCGAGTTGTTCACAGTAATGGGAGGCGCATCAGAGTAAGGAAAGTTAAGAGTGAAGATCTGAAGGTAGGAAATCGCTTCTCTGTTCTCCAGGATGAATGTACTTCAGTGGCCAGTGAAGGTAAGGGTACTACTGCCCCTGCTAATGAAGGTAAGCGCATTTTGTTGTTGGTGACTCTCAGGTAAGATATGTTGACCGTGCTTTTTGTAATAGGAATAAGAAGATGAGAGATAGAGTGTGCTTCCCTGGAGCTGGTGTTGGGGACATTGTCAACAGGTTGGATAATATCATGTCAGGTAATGGGAACAAGCCCATTATCTGTCTCAGTGCTGGTGGAAATGATATTGGGGAAGGGTAGGAGAGAAGAGCTGCTAGATAAGTACAGGTCAGCTATAGATTTCATTAAGTCTAAGGGAGGGATCCCAATCATATGTAGCATCTTGCCTAGAAGGGGAGTAGGAAATGAATGGTTGTCTAGGGCAATTGGTGTAAATTGCTGGCTAGACAGATACTGCAAGGAACTTGCAATCCCATTCATTGACAACTGGAACAACTTTTATGGCAAACTTGATATGTATGCAAAGGGATGGGGGTACATCTCTCTGGGGCAGGGGTGGTAGCACTTGCAGACTCGATTGAGAAGGCCATTGGTGAAATGCCCATGATTTTAAACTGATGGAAGATAGAGGTATGGGTGTGTGTGGGAAACAAGCAGGTTGCAACACTAGGGTTGGAAACAGTAAATGTATAAAAGGCATTCAGCATGAAGTTATAAATAAAGACAATAGAACAGGTCAGCAAACAAAGGGGGACAGCAGAGGGCAGCAAGGGGCTAGCTCCCTTAAGGTTTACTATACTAATAGCAGGAGTGTTAGAAATAAGATAGATGAGCTAAGATTAATTGCAAGTGCAGGAAACATAGATATTATTGCTATAACAGAGACCTGGCTCAATCTGAAAGATAGAGAGATGCCCTCTGAATGTCACATACAAGGCTATAAATTATTCCACATGACAGGGTCAACAGGAAAGGTGGTGGAGTAGCGATGTACGTCAGAGACAATTTAAATTGTTGTGTTAGACAAGATATTAAATTAGAAGCGTCAGCCACTGAATCTGTTTGGTTACAGCTTCTCGAGGGCCGAGAAAAACTAATTTTGGGTGTGATTTACAGGGCCCCAAATCTTGATAGGGAGTGCAGTAAACTTCTATGGGACGAAATTCGTAAGGCATTACATACGAAAATGTTGTGCTAATGGGAGATTTCAACTATAGACAGATTGACTGGAGCAATTTGACAGGAAATTTTTGAGTCGGGTGACTTTCTTGATACGATCCAGGATTGTTTTTTAAAAAAAGTTTGTGACAGAGCCAACTAGGGGAAATAACCTCCTTTACTTGGTTCTTGCCCGTAGGGAAACACTAATTAATAATCTTGAGGTTAATGATGAGCTTGGGGAGAGTGATCACAAATCACTCAGTTTAACATATTTATGGGAAATTTCCCCCAAAAATGGCAATCAAGTCTCCCGTCCCCGACTTTCGCTTGGCTGATTTCATAGGACTGAAAAATTACTTAGGTGGCTGAACTGGAATGACCTGACTAGGGGTCAGGTAGGTGGTGATGGTTGCCGATATGATGCTTTCCAGGGCATAGTTCTAGCTGCTCAGTCAAATTTTGTTCCAAATAGGGAAATCAGATCAAACAAAAATGATCCTAAATGGAAAGAACAATAGATTTAAAAAATGTGATTGGTCAAAAGAGAGGCCATTTATAGGCAAAACAAAAAAGGAGAGGGGCAATTAAGAAATCGATATATTCAGTTAAAGAGAGAAATAAAAAAGGAATTAGAAAAGCAAATAGAGATTATGAGGTTAAAGTTGCAAGAGAATCGAAGACTAACCCAAAAGGATTCTTTCAGGTATACAGAAGTAAGATCAGGGACAAGATGGCCCACTCAAAAGTTCCTCGGGTCAGCTCACTGACAGTGATAAGGAAAGTGTAGAATTTTTTAACACATACTTCCTCTCATTTTTACACGGAGGATACCAGCGATAATTCCAGTAATGATAAATTATGTAGAACAGGACGATAATAAACTGTGCACTATTAGGGTCACAAGTGACATGGTCCTTAGGCAAATAGATAAATTAAAACCTAACAAATCCCAGGCCTGATGAACTGTATGCAAGGGTTCTAAAGGAATGTAAAGAGGAGCTTAGCACACCTTTGGCTAATCTTTTCAACATATCACTACAAACTGGCATGGTGCCAGATAAGTGGAAAATGGCAAATGTGATACCTATTTTCAAAACAGGTGACAGGTCCTTAGCTTCGAACTATAGACCATAAGCCTAACCTCCATAGTGGGAAAATTTATGGAATCAATAATTGCCGAGGCAGTTCGTAGCCACCTTGAAAAGCATAAATTAATCAACGAATCTCAGCATGGTTTTACAAAGGGGCGTTCCTGCCTTACGAATTTATTAACTTTTTTCACTAAGGTATTTGAGGTGGTAGATCATGGTAATGAATATGATATTGTGTATATGGACTTCAGTAAGGCTTTTGACAGGGTCCCACATCAGAGACTATTGAGGAAAATTAAAGCACATGGAATAGGAGGAGAAATTTTTTCCTGGATAGAGGCATGGTTGACAAATAGGCAGCAGAGAGTTTGCATAAATGGGGAGAAATCAGAGTGGGGAAGCGTCACGAGCGGTGTTCCACAGGGGTCAGTGTTGGGCCCCCTTGCTGTTCACAATCTACATAAACGACATAGATGAGGGCATAAAGAGCGACATCGGCAAGTTTGCCGATGACACCAAAATAGGCCGTCGAATTCATTTCTGACGAGGACATTCGAGCACTCCAGGAAGATTTGAATAGACTGATGCAGTGGTCGGAGAAGTGGCAGATGCGTTTAATATAGACAAATGCAAAGTTCTAAATGTTGGACAGGACAATAACCATGCCACATATAAACTAAATATGTAGATCTTAATTATTACGGATTGCGAAAAAGATTAGGAGTTCTGGTTAGCAGTAATCTGAAACCAAGACAACAGTGATAAGTGTTCGCAATAAAGCTAATAGAATCCTTGGCTTCATATCAAGAAGCATAAATAATAGGAGTCCTCAGGTTGTTCTTCAACTCTATACATCCTTGGTTAGGCCTCATTTAGATTATGCTGCACAGTTTTGGTCACCGTATTACAGAATGGATATAAATTCTCTGGAAAATGACAAAGGAGGATGACAAAGATATCCCATGTTCAAAAACCCTTCCCCCATGAGGATAGACTAAGGGCCCTAAAAATGCACCTCTAAAAGACGAGAATTTGGGGGGATATGATTAGGTGTATAAGGGAAGACAGGAAAAATTTAAAGGGGGATGTAAATAGGGGTGCTGAAAATATCTACCTAGACGGGACTGGGCCAGAAAATTTTTAAAATTGGGAAAAAATTCAGATTCAGGGGGGTTTATGGGAAAGTACTGGTTTGGTAATAGAGTTGGGGGATAGGGGGAACAAACCCCCAAAAGTACCTTTTTATAAAAGGCCAAAACCCGTTGTGAATTTTAAAAAAATGGGTTGGATAAATACATGAGTAGATGTGGGGGGGTGTGATTAGACCTGATATTTGTGCTAACAGGTGGGTTTTGCCGTGTTCCCCCCCTTAAAGGGTCAAATGTGACCAAAACCTGACTAGGTTTTGCATTGGCTTAAGGGGTAGGAGACGGGGCCCTGCCCCCCAAAGGGGCCATAGGCCTTCGGGCATTTTTCCTTCTTTTTTAAATGTTCTTATGTTTTTAAACCCCCTCCCCGCCCCCCCCACCTCGTCAACACCTCCCCCCCCCAGCCCCTTTCAAAACCCCTTTCCCTGCCCCACCCTCGTCAGCACCTCCCCGCCCCCAGCCTCGCCAACACCTCCCTGCCCCCAGCCTCGCCAACACCTCCCGCCCCCCGCCTCGTCAGCACCCCCTCGCCCCCAGCCTCGTCAAGACCTCCCCGCCCCCCGCCTCAGCACCTCTCCACCCCGCCCGCCTCGTCAACACCTCCCCGCCCCCTCGTCAACACTTCCCCGCCCGCCTCGTCAGCACCTCCCCGCCCCACTTCAACACCTCCCTGTCCCGTCTCGTCAACACCTCCCTGCCCCCAGCCTCGTCAAAACCTCCCTCCACCCCCCGCCTTGTCAACACCTCCTCGCCCCCAGCCTCGTCAAGACCTCCTCGCCCCCAGCCTCGTCAAGACCTCCCCGCCCCCTGCCTCGTCAAGACCTCCCCGCCATCCGCCTCAGCACCTCCCCACCCCACCCACCTCGTCAGCACCTCCCCGCCCTCAGCCTCGTCAGCACCTCCCCGCCCCGCCTCGTCATCTACGTCAGAGGACAGCGTTCTAACCTATCAGCCATTAAGTGCTGCTTATAGAATCATACTACTCCAGCCTTGGTGGCTGAAGGGTTACAACGCTGACCCTCTCAATTGCACACACCACGGTTCGATTCCCCGTCCATATCTCTGTTTATTCACTGTCAGGCATTCATTAAGATGTGTGTGTGTGTGTGTGTGTGTGTGTGTGTGTGTGTGTGAAAAAGTGCGTGTGTGACTGTAATGTGCATGTGTGTTGAGCGTGTAAATGTTTATATTATATATATATATAAATATATATATATATATATATATATATATATATATATAATATATATATATATAACTCTGACCCTCACGGTAACATGAAAGCCTAAGAATTTAAAAGTTACTTTTTTCAAAACTTTTTTAAGTCAATTTGGCTTGTTGAGAGAGAGTGCCTGTAAGGCAGATATGTTTCCATTGTTGTAGAGGAACCTGCAACACAATGCTTCCATATTATTTATTTTGCTATATAAGAATAAACTTTTGTTTTTGCATTGTTACGGCTAAATCGGCTATTTTTTAAGTGAAAATGATACAGGGTAGATGTTCTTATGGTTGTCTTATTTGTTGTAAGTGGCATGTCCACCTTCACACCTGACAGCATGTCAGGTGCACCAGACAGCATGTCAGGTGCACTAGACAGTTATGTCAGGTGCACCAGACAGCTTTGTCAGGTGCACTAGACAGCATGTCAGGTGCACCAGACAGCATGTCAGGTGCACCAGACAGCATGTCAGTGTGCACCAGACAGCATGTCAGATGCACCAGACAGCATGTCAGGTGCACTAGACAGCATGTCAGGTGCACCAGACAGCATGTCAGGTGCACTAGACAGCATGTCAGGTGCACTAGACAGCATGTCAGGTGCACTAGACAGCATGTCAGGTGCACCAGACAGCATGTCAGGTGCACTAGACAGCATGTCAGGTGCACTAGACAGCATGTCAGGTGCACTAGACAGCATGTCAGGTGCACCAGACAGCATGTCAGGTGCACTTAGACAGCATGTCAGGTGCACCAGACAGCATGTCAGGTGCACCAGACAGCATGTCAGGTGCACTAGACAGCATGTCAGGTGCACTAGACAGCATGTCAGGTGCAACTGATATCTCGCTAGAAATAAGGAATGTCAAACGTCACGATACGAAGTAATAACGTTTCCTAAGGTACAAAATCTTAATTTTACAATGAGCTGGATCTTGGTGACAATTTCCAGTTGCTTATATATGGAAAACATTAAGAACTCAAAAGTGACACTGTGTAAAAAAATCATCAAATAAAATGAATGGAACGCTTAAAAGACCTGGGAGTAATAATGTCAACTGACCTTTTGAAGAACACAATAAGATCAAAGTCACGACAGCCAGGAAGATGATGGAATGAATAATGAGAGCTTTCAAAATAAGGGAAATGGTGACAATATTCAAATAACTTCTGGCCTCCTGTACTAAGAGTATTGTTCATTGTTGACAGCTCCGTTCAGGGCTGGAGAAATTTAAGAGTTGCAATAGATTCAAAGATCATTTATGGCCTGCATAGAGCCAAGAACGTATAAGTTTTAAATAGGTAGTAACTCCTCAGAGTCCTGAATATGTACCGTACTTACTGAAGCTAATAAGAGATACAATCTAATATATACTCTGAAAGTACTAGAGGGTTTGGTCTAAAATCTGCACACTGCCATGATAACATTCTTGAGTAAGAGGTACAGGAGAAAGTGTGTGGTCCAAGAATTATTTAACGTCTTACCAGACGATATCAAATGCACTGTTGGTACAACTATAGAAATCACAGACCGAGCCGCGGGGGCGTTGACCCCCGGAACTCTCTCCAGGTAAACTCCAGGTAATTCCTGCCGGATCAACAGGGCTGTGATGGTATGCAAGTCACAGGCCACTTTACGTCCGGGGTGATCCAGCGGACTGATTCTTGCCTCTTCGGTGGAAGCTATTAGGCGGTAGACTCTGAAGCTCCGGCATACATATCTCGTGACCTTCGTGATATCCATGATGTACACGGAATTTAAGATCATGTCGTTAGTGTTGTCTTGAGGGAGGAGGAAGCTGTAGCATTCCTCACTCTGGCGGATGAAGGTCCCATCTACCAATTCTTTTTATATTTTGTTATTTATTAACGCATCGGCAGTTTCCCACAGATTCAAGGTGACCCGAAAAAGAAGAAACACTTTCATCATTTATTTCATCACTGTCTTGCCAGAGGCGCGCCTACACTACAGTTATATATTCTTAATATTCCCGTCATGTGTTATCTCTGATTTTTCGTTTTATCTTTATCAATCTATGTTAATGATTTGTCTCTTCAGCACAGCAGAGAACAGGGAAGGCTTGTAGTGATGTACTAGCTATGAGGGTTGTAGCCTGGGAGTGAGGGAAGACTTGTAGTGATGTACTAGCTATGAGGGTTGTAGCCTGGGAGTGAGGGAAGGCTTGTAGTGATGTACTAGCTATGAGGGTTGTAGCCTGGGAGTGAGGGAAGACTTGTGGTGATGTACTAGCTATGAGGGTTGTAGCCTGGGAGTGAGGGAAGGCTTGTAGTGATGTACTAGCTATGAGGGTTGTAGCCTGGGAGTGAGGGAAGGCTTGTAGTGATGTACTAGCTATGAGGGTTGTAGCCTGGGAGTGAGGGAAGGCTTTTAGTGATGTACTAGCTATGAGGGTTTTAGCCTGGGAGTGAGGGCAGGCTTGTAGTGATGTACTAGCTATGAGGGTTGTAGCCTGGGAGTGAGGGAAGGCTTGTAGTGATGTACTAGCTATGAGGGTTGTAGCCTGGGAGTGAGGGAAGACTTGTGGTGATGTACTAGCTATGAGGGTTGTAGCCTGGGAGTGAGGGAAGGCTTGTAGTGATGTACTAGCTATGAGGGTTGTAGCCTGGGAGTGAGGGAAGGCTTGTAGTGATGTACTAGCTATGAGGGTTGTAGCCTGGGAGTGAGGGAAGGCTTTTAGTGATGTACTAGCTATGAGGGTTTTAGCCTGGGAGTGAGGGCAGGCTTGTAGTGATGTACTAGCTATGAGGGTTGTAGCCTGGGAGTGAGGGAAGGCTTGTAGTGATGTACTAGCTATGAGGGTTGTAGCCTGGGAGTGAGGGAAGGCTTTTAGTGATGTACTAGCTATGAGGGTTTTAGCCTGGGAGTGAGGGCAGGCTTGTAGTGATGTACTAGCTATGAGGGTTGTAGCCTGGGAGTGGTGGAAGGCTTGTAGTGAGTACTAGCTATGAGGGTTGTAGCCTGGGAGTGAGGAAAGGCTTGTAGTGATGTACTAGCTATGAGGGTTGTAGCCTGGGAGTGAGGAAAGGCTTTTTAGTGATGTACTAGCTATGAGGGTTGTAGCCTGGGAGTGAGGAAAGGCTTGTAGTGATGTACTAGCTATGAGGGTTGTAGCCTGGGAGTGAGGAAAGGCTTGTAGTGATGTACTAGCTATGAGGGTTGTAGCCTGGGAGTGAGGGAAGGCTTGTAGTGATGTACTAGCTGTGAGGGTTGTAGCCTGGGAGTGAGGAAAGGCTTGTAGTGATGTACTAAACATGTGTGGTGTACCCACGACAGGTTCTGAGGAGTTCCTGGACACTCGCAAGGGACGCACCAGCAGCACCAGTGAGTGCCATCGTAGACGATCATGGTCAGGACTCTCAGACGAGGAGAAGAAGAGAGCCAGACATAGAAGGTGAGCCTTTTACCTCTAACTTTTACTTTTCTCAGCCTTTTTCCTATACCTCCGTCTCTACCTCCTACGTCCCTCGCCTCTTCTGCCTTTTACTCTGCCTCCTCATGATCATCACTTTCACTTTCTTTTATCTTTTTCAACCCATGTTTTCACACTACGTTCGTACCTCTGTCTCTTTGTTTCTGTCTCTCCGTCTCTCTCTCTCTCCCTCTCTTTCTCCCTCTCTTCTTTTCTCTCTCCCGCTCCCTCCTCTCCTCTCCCTTCTCTCCCTCTCCCTTTCTCTCCCTCTCTTCCCCCTCTCTCCCTCTCCCTCCCTCTCTCCCTTCTCTCTTTCCTCCCTCATCTTCTCTCCTTCCCTCCCTCCCTTATCTCTTTCCCTCCCTCCCTTCTCTCTTTCCCTCCCTCCCTTCTCTCTTTCCCTCCCTCCCTTCTCTCTTTCCCTCCCTCCTTCCCTCCCTCCTCCTCTCTCCTTCCCTCCCTCCCTCTCTCACATTGCCTAAGCACCATTGCTGATCATATTTAGTTTCAGGTATTGAACCTGTTTCCATCTTTTTAACTAATGAAGAATCTTCGCTTTTTGTGTGTGTGTATTTTTGACTGTGCCTTTACCAGCTGTGTCAATAAATTACTTATATGTATTTTGCAGTTCTTTACGGCTATAGCAACCAGATTCTTTATAAGCTTGGTCTCACAATATTGTCTTCTGCCTTGAGCTTTGTTTTTTTTTAATGTTCATGTATAGGTGAATGTGTATATGTACTGTTGAACGCTGTATCTAGGGCTGAACGTGTATACATAGGATTGAATGTGTTTGCTGGGGGGGGGGTGATTGCACGTATTAAACATTGGGTTAAATGTGTATACGTAAGGTTGAACGTGTATGGATACGGTTAAACGTATATATACGGTTGAACGTGTATACGTTATGTTTAACGTGTATACATAGGATTGGACAAACCTGTATATATTTGAAAGTGTAAACATAAGATTGAGCACCTGTACACACACGTGAACGTGTATAAAATGTAGATGAATCGTGTGTACATGTGACTGAACGTGTATGCATTCAGTTGAACGTGTATACATAGGATTGAGCATGTATATATACAGTTCAATGTGTATACGTACAGGTGAACATGTATACACACCATTGTGAACATGTGTACACACACACACACACACACACACACACACACCACACACACACACACACACAACCACACACACACACACACACAACACACACACACACATATATATATTATATATATATATATATATATATATATATATATTATATATTATATATAAATATATAAATATATATACTGTATATATATATATATATATATATAGAATATATAAATATATATACTGTATATATATATATATATATATATATATATATATATATATATAGTCGTGCCGAATAGGCAAGAACTTGCGATCTTGGCTTAAATAGCAACGCTCATCCTGTCATATAGGACAAGCGAAAATTTGTGTATGTAATAATTTCGCCAAAATCATTCTGAACCTAACGAAAAAAATATATTTGATTGTGTTTGTTTAGTATTAAATTACTGTAAACAAATCTAAAATATATTTAGTTGCGTTAGGCTAAAATAAATTGTTCTTGTTATAATAAGGTTAGGTAAGTTCTCTAAGATTCTTTTGGTGCAAAATTAAAAATTTTTACATTAACATTAATGAAAAAAATATATCTTTAAACGTATAAGAGAAAATTTCGGAAAAGACTTAATTTTAAATGAGTTCTTGCTAATTGACCAGTTTTACATATTCGGCACGACATATATATATATATATATATATATATATATAAATATATATTAAAATATATATATATATATACTGTAATATATATTATATATATATATATATATATATATATATATATATATATATACTGGTATATATTTATAAATATATATATATTATATATATATATTATAATATAATATATATATATATATATATATATATATATAATATATATTAATATATTATATATATATATATATATATATATATATATATATATATATATATATATATATAAAATTATATGTCGTGCTGAATAGGTAAACTTGCGATTTTGGCTTTAATAGCAACTCTCTTCTTGCCGAATAAGACAAGCGAAAATTTGTCTATGCAAAAATTTCGCAAAAATCATGCTGAACCTAACGTGGAAAATATATTTCATTGTGTTTATTATTAAATTATTGTAAACTTATCTAAAATTTATCTAGTTGGATTAAGGTAAATGAAATTGCGCTTGTTATAATAAGGTTAGGTAAGTTTTCTAAGGTTCTTTTGGTACAAAAGTACTAAATTTTGCATTAGTATAAATGAAAAAATATATATTTAAACGTATAAGAGAAAATTTTAGAACTTAATTTTAAGCGAGTTCTTGCTGACCAGTTTTACCTATTCGGTACCACATATATATACACACACATTTGAATGTGTAAACATGCAGGTGAACGTGTGTACATACAGTTGAATGTGTATACATAGTTGAACATGTATTCTTAGCTGAAAGTGTATACATACAGTTGAACATGTATTTATAGTATAACATGTATATCTTACTATCACATTATCTTAACATACCTCGAGCTCTTGTTGTATATGTTCATAGTTGTAAATAAAATCTTAACTATTGTTTGTTTTTCTAAGGTAAGTTATTGTTAGTTTTTTACTTAGTTTGTGTTGCGAGTCGCTAGTCGAGACGAACTTTGTTCTTTAAGCTTTGTGCCATTGTTATACAGTGTAATGTTGTGTTGGTAACACTGTTGATGAGTGGGGCCTCTCTGTTGTGTTGGTAACGCTGTTGATGAGCGGGGCATTTATGTTATGTTGGTAACGCTGTTGACGAGTGTGGCATCCGTGGTGTTGTTGATAATGCTGTTGATGAGTGAGTCACTTGTGTTGGTAACGCTGTTGGTAAGTGGGGCGGCCGTGTTGTGTTGGTAACGCTGTTAATGAGTGGGGCATCCATAGTGTTGTGTTGTAAACACTGTGTTGTTGTCTTGGTAACATTGAGTTGTGTTGGCAAAGCTGGGAATGAGCACGGCACTCCTCTCGTTGTGTTGGCAACATTGTGGTGCTGTGATTGTAATGTGGTTAAGTGAAGCACTTTCTTTGTGTTGGCAATACTGTGGTGTTATGTTGGTAATAATGTGGATAAGCGAAGCACTTTCTTTGTGTTGGCAATACTGTGGTGTTATGTTGGTAATAATGTGGATAAGCGAAGCACTTTCTTTGTGTTGGCAATACTGTGGTGTTATGGTAATAATGTGGATAAGCGAAGCACTTTCATTGTGTTGGCAATACTGTGGTGTTATGCTGGTAATAATGTGGATAAGCGAAGCACTTTCTTTGTGTTGGCAATACTGTGGTGTTATGTTGGTAATAATGTGGATAAGCAAAGCACTTTCTTTGTGTTGGCAATACTGTGGTGTTATGTTGGTAATAATGTGGATAAGCGAAGCACTTTCTTTGTGTTGGCAATACTGTGGTGTTATGTTGGTAATAATGTGGATAAGCGAAGCACTTTCTTTGTGTTGGCAATACTGTGGTGTTATGTTGGTAATAATGTGGATAAGCGAAGCACTTTCTTTGTGTTGGCAGTACTGTGGTGTTATGTTGGTAATAATATGGATAAGCGAAGCACTTTCTTTGTGTTGGCAGTACTGTGGTGTTATGTTGGTAATAATATGGATAAGTTGGTGCCCCAGAACTCACTGTTTACATGGTGACAGTAACCGGTGGTAAACACCAGCCACAGCTACGGATCATTGGTCGATGATAACAGTAAACATAAATTAGTCTGAAGGGAAGAGGAAACCTGTATTAGGACATTGCTGTCACCAGTGTGTGAACTGTTTGTGTCACCAGTGTGTGAACTGTTTGTGTCACCAGTGTGTGAACTGTTTGTGTCACCAGTGTGTGAACTGTTTGTGTCACCAGTGTGTAAACTGTTTGTGTCACCAGTGTGTAAACTGTTTGTGTCACCAGTGTGTGAACTGTTTGTGTCATCAGTGTGTGAACTGTTTGTGTCTCCAGTGTGTAAACTGTTGGCGTCACCAGTGTGTGAACTGTTGGCGTCACCAGTGTGTAAACTGTTGGCGTCACCAGTGTGTGAACTGTTGGTGTCACCAGTGTGTAAACTGTTGGTGTCACCAGTGTGTAAACTGTTGGCGTCACCAGTGTGTAAACTGTTGGCGTCACCAGTTTGTAAAACTGTTGGCGTCACCAGTGTGTAAACTGTTGGTGTCACCAGTGTGTAAACTGTTGGCGTCACCAGTGTGTAAACTGTTGGCATCACCAGTGTGTAAACTGTTGGCGTCACCAGTGTGTAAACTGTTGCCGTCACCAGTGTGTAAACTGTTGCCGTCACCAGTGTGTAAACTGTTGGCGTCACCAGTGTAAACTGTTGGCGTCACCAGTGTGTAAACTGTTGGCGTCACCAGTGTGTAAACTGTTGGCGTCACCAGTGTGTAAACTGTTGGTGTCACCAGTGTGTAAACTGTTGGCGTCACCAGTGTGTAAACTGTTGGCGTCACCAGTGTGTAAACTGTTGGCGTCACCAGTGTGTAAACTGTTGGCGTCACCAGTGTGTAAACTGTTGGCATCACCAGTGTGTAAACTGTTGGCGTCACCAGTGTGTAAACTGTTGGCGTTACCAGTGTGTAAACTATTGGCGTCACCAGTGTGTAAACTGTTGGCGTCACCAGTGTGTAAACTGTTGGCGTCACCAGTGTGTAAGCTGTTGGCGTCACCAGTGTGTAAACTGTTGGCGTCACCAGTGTGTAAACTGTTGGCGTCACCAGTGTGTAAACTGTTGGCGTCACCAGTGTGTAAGCTGTTGGCGTCACCAGTGTGTAAACTGTTGGCGTCACCAGTGTGTAAACTGTTGGCGTCACCAGTGTGTAAACTGTTGGCTCACCAGTGTGTAAACTGTTGGCGTCACCAGTGTGTAAACTGTTGGCGTCACCAGTGTGTAAACTGTTGGCGTCACCAGTGTGTAAACTGTTGGCGTCACCAGTGTGTAAACTGTTGGCGTCACCAGTGTGTAAACTGTTGCGTCACCAGTGTGTAAACTGTTGGCGTCACCAGTGTGTAAACTGTTGGCGTCACCAGTGTGTGAACTGTTGGCGTCACCAGTGTGTAAACTGCTGGCGTCACCAGTGTGTAAACTGTTGGCGTCCCCCAGTGTGTAAACTGTTGGCGTTTACCAGTGTTGATGGAATGCCATTGTTCACAAGACCATGGTACAAAAACACTATTCTTTGTTCTCTAGACCAGTTTACAAAACAGTGTAGTTGTTCATAAGACCAGGGAGCTGTGTTTTCCCCGCCATATTCCGTCACCAGGATGGGTTCCATGCATAATGATAGAAATCTGACTCAGTACTTGACCAGGCAAGCACCAGACGAGCTTGGCCCGTGGCCGGGCTCCTGGAGTAGAACAACCCTCAGACCTCATCAGAGGTAAAGGTAAGGAATGGATGTACAATCTGATTAGTTATATTTCCTCCAGTCAATTAGTGTATAGGCTGTGAGGTAGTATGTTGTTGTTTCTGGCATGTTGTAGACCTGAAACACATTCCTGAGCCATGTTGGTCACCTCTGAGCCTTCACCAGCTTACCACACAACATTATACACAACGCTGTAACACCAAGGATGATCGTCATGGCCATGTTCGGGATTACTTCAGGTTTATTCATTTTAATTAAGCAATAGGGAGCGACAAGAGGGGAGGGGGAGGAGGGGGGAGGTGTTGTTACACGCTTTTAGTATCATAATTATAAATTAATTAGTCTTAATTTGACGCAGAGTGTTTCCCACCATGGTTAAACATGTTAATGTTATGGTGGTGGTGGTTGGAGTGGGGCATGGGTGAGGGTTGGGGTGGTAATGGGGGTGGTATGTTGTGGGTGGTGGTGAGTGTGATTCGGGGTGGTGTGGTGAATGGTGTGGTGTTTTGGTGTGATGGGTTTTGATGGAATGGGGGTTGTAGGTGATGGTTATGGTGTAGGTCTCACGGGTCTCCAAACTTTTCACTACGAGGGTTACGTCGTATATTTTACACATTTTCACAGGCCAAACAAAAAGACCAGGCCTATAAATGTAATGATTGATTAAAATTTAAGTGAACAAGTTTTGGGGGGGATCCATTTTTGTAATGATCATGACATGATTCAGAGAAAGAGAAATGTGACAGTACCTTGCTCACACTAAGAAGTGATGTATAATGTGTTAAAATGTCAAACACAAGTCGGTGCTCTGACAGTATAATCAGTTACTGAACTGCAGATGAGAAAAGCTGACACAAGATTAATTTGAACAAGATTAATGGGAATGATGGAACTGGTTGTCTAATTTCAAAATATTGCTGAACTGAGGTTTCAGGCTTGAGGAGCCAGTTATTAGACACTTCAAATGTTCATCAGATAAATTAGTGCGATATTTAGACTTAACATACTTCATTTTTCAATATGTTTGTTCACAAAGTTACGTTGTACCAAAAACTGATACGAATCCACAAGCAAATCACTTGATATTTGGAAACTGTCCAGGCTGTAAATATTTATAAAATTGAATCAAATTTCCTTCTTTATACTTTTCTTTGCTCATGTCATCTGATTGGAGATCAGTAATTTTCACTTGAAACTGACTTGGGAATGTTTCAACACTACAGTCAAGTGGATTTTGAAGCAGCTATATTTCATCTGTTTTTCCATCAAGATCAGACAATCGTTTCTTAAATTATTTTTTACAAGTCATTAATAGTTTCTGTTGCAGATGAAGGAGGAGATTCTGCTTCACTTCATGAAATTTTTCACAACATGGGAAATGCACTTTTCCTTCAAATAGCATCAATTTTTCCCCTGAATGCCTTGACATGCATAAATAGATCACAAATCAGATTTGTTCTATCTTGCAACTTCAGTTTCAGATGATTCATATGGCGTGTTACGTCTGCTAAAATGCTAATTTCCAAAATCAGTTAACGTTTGATAAGTGGTTCGGGTCGAACCAATTTCCTTTCTGAGCTGAAACAACCATGATAGACCTTTTCCGTAACTAAGCCATCGGACTGCTGTTTAAAAAAAAAAAGCAAGTCAACGAACTCAGAATCAGTTTCTTTGAGAAAATCGCGAAACTGGCGATGATTAAGCCCGTGAGATCGAATGAGATTCACTGTTGAAACAGCAGGTTTCACAACGCAAGATATATCCACATTTCATCATAATCCTTGCTGGTGGATAACGCAGTCCAAAAAATCTACCATCCTCACAAACATTTGTAACTTGTCCAACCAAACCTTTCTTCACTCCATACCTGTTCTGTCCTCCATCACATGTCTTTTCCGGTTCCTGTGTTGTGCATGCTATGCATTGATTCGAATTCTTGTGTGACATTAAATTCATTATCGACGCCACGGAGAATAAAACTGAAAAATTTGTGCCTTGCAATTGATAAAATATATTGCTTCCTATATTCTCAATTCTACGAGCAACATTATTTGGCGTAAGATTTTCAACAGGTTTGCTTTTCCTGGTCATAACTCTCCCACTGCTTCCATCATACACTGATCAAATCTCACCGGTGAATGGCTTTCTTCATTTAGCTAACGCATAAGCTACTTTGTAGCTTCACCAGGGTCAGCACAGATGATACAGTCGGTGATACATTCTGGGAGAGAGAAGCAGCAACATAGTGACGCACAAGAAATATGCTCAGGGCATGATAGACAGAAGAGTATAGAAAAAAAAAACAGACTTAGCTGAGGCCTCAACATTAAAATGTAAAAGAGAGGGAATATGTAAATATTATGCGAGGGGAATTTGCATATGTTGTATGGTAGAAGTTGTAAATATCCACACATCAGAAAGTGTTCGAATATGCTGAGAAAAGGATGGTGTTGTTTTTGTAAGAGTGTAAATTTTTTCACCCGAGATGTGTCTGTCATTATTTGCTACCAGGAAGTGTTATGATCTAAGTTACCAGAAGTTCCACGTGAAGAGGACGCAGCGGTGTAAAAAGAATACATGCCATGAACGGGAGACACTGTACAAGATAATTTTTTAGAGGAAGAAACGTACCAGAGAAACAGAGATACAAGAAAAGCCAACAAGGGATACATATGTTAGGTAAAAGGACACATGTGAAATTTATGTGACATTTTGTTTCAGTTGCACATGTGTCCTTTTACCTAACAGCTTTATCTGCAACGGCTTGATAAAGCTCCTGGTGAGCGAAACGTTGCCACAATAAAAATGTCACGTAGTTGCACATATGCCTTTTTACCTAACCCATTGTCGGTAATTCTACCAACATTATTACAAGAGATACATACAGGAAGCAACGCTACACAGCACATCAACACGTCTCACGAAATCGTAATGACACGATTGCAAACAAACCATACCACGGGTGGGATTAGAACCCGTGTTCAGTGTCATTACGATTTCGTGAGTCACGTTGACGGCTTGGAGGGGATTCGTCTGTAAAAACTTGCATTTGTGGTCACAGTGGTGCCTCTGCTAACTTTCCTGTGGTGTATAAATATACCTAGTTGGATGAATCTTATTGAAGCTAGTTGGCCCAGTGGCTAATGCGACGGTCTGGAGTTTTGAGACTGATCGCGGGTTCTAATCCCACCCGTGGTATGGTTTATATCAACACGACACACACCAAGACCAAACCTACATCAGCCCCACGCTAATAGTGCTGGAGAGACCAGAACTATGTAAACCGAGAACAGGATGGTACACCCCCCAAAGGCATTTACCAAAAGCTATATAAAACCCAAATATCCCAAATGGTAAATCCTCCTTCCTCTTTCTTAACATTCATACATTGTTTGGAGCATTTCCTGAAACACGCACAAGGGATGTTTTTGACGAGGAAGATATGGGTGAAAAAATACTATGTTAATATATGTGACAGAGTGCATAGGACACAGGAAGGAGTAGGTCTCTGTGTGAAAGACACTGCACGGAACTTTTGAAATCGACAAATGGCACAGTAGAATACTGGGTATAAAAGCGGAGAATAAGAATCTAGTGATTACCTTCAGTATTCTTTGGAGAAAAAGCTTAGATCTAGGTGAAATACCGCAGGCTTTAAAGAGTGCAGACATAGCTTCTTTGCATAGGGGAAGTAGTAGAGCACTAACTAAAAATTACAGACCAGTAGCCCTAACTTCTCACATCATTAAAATCTTTGAAAGAGCGATGAGACGGCAGATTACAAATTTCATGGACCAGCACAACCAACATAACCCGAACCAGCTTGGTTTTAGAGGAGGACGATCATGTCTGTCACAGCTGCTGAACCACTATGACAGAATTACGGAGGCACTGGAAGACCAAAACGCAGATGTGATTTACACAGATTTTGCAAAGGCGTTTGACAGATGCAATCATGGAGTGATAGCGCACAAAATGAGGTCCATGGGCATTTTTGGGAAGGTAGGCAGATAGATTTTTGGGTTCCTAACACACCGAACACAGAAAGCAGTCGTGTCATATGGGGGTTCGTATGCTGGAATTGGGAAAAATCTCACACTTTGGATGGCTGGTAACTTATTATTATGGACACTAATCGCCAAGCCTGACCTACCGTCTCTGCTACCCTGCTCTGAACTAACAACTATCGTGCCCAGAGGGCGAGCGACATTCAAACATGCATGGTCAGGAGAATGACTCCATAACGGTCAGTGATCATGTAAAGAGAGATGGTGAATCAGTAACGGTTGGTATGAGTCACGATGACACTACTGGTAACTGATACTTCTGAGAGTAGTAAAAAGAGCAAGATCCAGCATCAGTGACGTAAAACGCTAAGTGCCCCAAGGCACTGTCCTGGCACCTCTGCTGTTTCGCATCCTCATAGCAGACATAGATAAAAATACCCGTCACAGTTTTGTATCATCATTTGCAGATGACACTAAAATATGCATGAAAGTCACTACGGTAGAGGACGCTGAAAAATTACAGGAAGACATAAGCAGGGTTTTCCAGTGGGCAGTGGGGAACAACATGACGTTCAATAGTGATAACCTCTTCAAGGGGGGCTCCTTGGCGTGGTGAAGAGGCTCTTGGTCTGAGGAATTAGACCTATTGGTCTTCTTCCTCAGACCGAACCTAATTACCCCCCAATCTCCCCTCCCCTATCCCATCCTCCCCATCCTCCCCTTTTTCCTTTCCTCCTCCTCCTCCCCACTCCTCCCTTTTGCCCTTCCTCTTTTTGTCCTTTGGGATTTCTCCCACAGGCGCGCTAGTTCCTAGGTAGGAGAAAGGATACCGGGGTCGATCCCATTCCGTTGAGGTTCTTAGCGGTGGCGTAGTTTGCCGTGGAATCTGGATCGCCTGGGGATGTCCCGATCCCTCTCCGGTATCCCGGAGTAGCTTTGGGTGTCTTTCGGGCGACGAGTGTATCTCTGGAAGCCACCTTTCGGATTCCGGGGGTGGTGGCCGAAGGAGGTATGCTTTGTGGCGGATATCCGGCCGCCCTCTCTTTTGTCCACCGAGGTAGCTCGGCAGATGTGAGGTTGCTATCCCGGATTGTTAGTTTACTAGCATGATGGGTAGGGTATGGCACGGGTTCCATGCTGCATCTGCGCTACTTGCGGTGCTGAGGTCCTCTTGGGCGCGGAGGGAGATTTCTGGCCCTTTCATTCCTCCTAGGACCTATCCCTCCCCGGTCCCCCCTTTTTTTTTCTTTTTTTTTATTTTTATTTTCTTTTCTTCTTTCTTTTTTTTTCTTAAAAACAAAAAGAAAGAAGTAACCTAACCATGGCAGCCCTAGTCCATGAACCTGGTACCCCCGGGCCCCTTCTTGATACCGCACCCCGTTCTGACCCCGCCTCGTCTTTGGACCACTCTTCAGACATTCCTCATGCCTCTGTACCTATTGCCGGTGCTGTTTCCTCACCCGCTTCAGGTACTGAGGCCTCGACTGACTCCTTCGATTTATCGGACCTTCGCTCTCCTCTGACTATGCTTCCGGCCTCTCCCTCTACGGTGCGGCAATTTTCAAATCGCGGACCCATTCCACGTCGGACCAACTCTGGTCCCACGCCTAAACGTCAACGACAATTACCTGCTGAAATACTTCTCCACCTTCTCGTTCTTCTCAGAAACGATTGACACGTCCTTCACTACCTTTCCACGCTCAGTTTCAGACTGAACAGTGGACTAAATTCTTCACTTTACGACCAACTTCCTCTACTGCCTATCTTTCTGACCATAGTATTGGCAAGGCACTCCTACGCCATGTTGGTAAAGATATTTCTTTTCTATGCTCTTAAGAGCGGTACGCGCATCATTACCGTACAGAATGCTACCCAGGCTCATGAGCTCTCTCGTCTTCCATATCGATACTGTTCCTGTCACTCTTGAAAACATCATTCCCTCAATTCTTGTATGTGTACTGTCATTCTGCCCATTACCATAGTTCAACAAAATTTCCAGACATGTGGCACCGACATTCTAGAACAGCTGGAACTCCAAGATCTCCCAATCTCAAGGTAGACACTTACGTTCTTCCTGCCCGTGGGCGGGAGACGATACCCTAGCAATGTGGCTACGTTTAACTTTTGACAGCCGAGAACTCCCATCCTCAGTTTATATAGCAGGACATCGGTTACAAGTTCGAAAGGTGATCCCTACACCACAACAGTGTAGAAATTGCTGGCGATTTGGCCATCCAGCGAAATATTGCAGATCTATCGCCGGAATGCCCAGTCTGTGGTGCCGATGACCATTCTAATACATCTTGCAATCGGTCTCCCTCTTGCCTTACCTGTCATGAGGCTCACCCTTCGTACTCTCGCCGTTGTCAGGTCTATTTAAACGAGCGGGAAATCCGTTACCTCAAAGAGACAGAAGGTCTCCCTTATGCCATGGCAGTTTCTCATCTCCGCCTCCAAGGGAGACTCCCACGTGTTTCTTATTCCCGTGTTTCAAAACGTCCCCCCACTTCTAGTATCCCATCTTCTACACCCACCTCTGTGGTTACCTCTCCCATAATCACTCCTGTATCTAATCCTTTTTGCTGTCCTCGGCTCAGACGTCCCTACTTCAACACCTCAGTCTAATCTCACTTCTTCGAGTTCTCTCTCACAAGCCTCAGTATCGACGAGACCTCGTACGACACCTCCCAATCGTCCCTCTACTTCTCAAAAGTCAAAAAAAGGTCCGGTAACACCTCCTACCCATCTTCCACCTCCTCATTTTACCCTCCCTGTCTCTGTCCCTAGTTCTTCCCCTCTCACTGGCTCAGTTACAAGTGCAGAGGTTCACCCTCCTCCTCGTAATGTACCTTCCTCCCCTGTTCCCTCCCAAGTTTCTTCCTCTTCTGCCACCATCCCAGGTTCCTGCCTCTTCTGTCCCCTGGCCACGCTCTCCTCAGTTCCCTCCACCTTTCGCCCCCCCCCCTACCTTGGTAACAGTCCAATACAGTTCCAATCTTTACTCATCCTCCCCTACCATTCCCAATATTGTCTCCCATACGACATCTCTGAATCCGAAACACTTGAAGCAATCTCTGAATATATTGCAGAGACCAAACCATCAATGGACACTGATCCACCTTCCGCTCTTTCTCTCTCCTCTGCTCCATCTGCGCAACTCCTTTCTTTCACAGCGCACCGTCCTTCGCTGCTTGAACATTTTCCACTGCCTCCGCATGTGGACTTTTCTAACCCTTCTAGTCCGTAGGAACCCTTACCTGCGGATTTCAAGTATCTTTATCATTGCCAATCATGGCCTATTTACAGTGGAATATACGCGGCCTCAGGGGTAATCGGGGTGAGCTTCAGATGTTACTCTCCCAGTTTGCCCCTGTTGGTGTTTGCTTACAGGAACCAAAATTACACTCTGCTGTTATTTCTCACATCTCAGGCTATAATTTATTGTATTCTTCAGATCCTTTTCCTGATGGGACCTTTAATGAAAGTGCCCTTCTTCTCCGCACTGATATTCCGTACCATCAGCTATTTGTTCATACTTCGCTGCATTACACAGCAGCCTGTATCCACTTACATAGGTGGTATACGCTCTGTTCTTTATATCTCTCTCCTTCTCGGTCATTATCTATTCCGGATTTTGCCTTCCTTGTTTCGTCATTACCGCCACCGATTCTGTTACTTGGTGATTTTAATGCCCACCATTTCCTCTGGGGGGGGTCTCACTGTGATTCCCGTGGAATTCAGTTAGAGGCTTTTCTCTTGCCACCCACCCCCTCCATGTTTTAAATACAGGTACTCACACCCATTTTGATCCTCGGACTCATACTCTCTCTTGCATCGATCTCTCAGTTTGCTCTTCCTCCGCCGCATTAGACTTCACTTGGTCTGTTCTCCCGGACTTACATGACAGTGATCATTTCCCAATCATTCTTACTTCCCCTTCATATTCGCCACCTCTTCGCACCCCACGCTGGCAATTTAATCGGGCAAATTGGAACCTTTACTCACACCTAACTGTTTTTAAGAGGTTCCTTCTTCGTCCTCCATCGATGAGCTTTTACACCTCTTCTCATCCTCCCGTTTTCACCGCAGCTTCTCATTCTATACCCCAAACTTCGGGCAGGCATTCTCAGAAATGCGTGCCTTGGTGGTCTCCTGCTTGTGCTCGTGCAGTACGTTTGAAACGCGCTGCATGGGGCAGGTACCGGTACAATAGAACCACAGAGCGACTCCTTGATTTTAAACAGAAGCGTGCGATCGCTCGCCGTGTCATCCGTGACGCTAAACGCACTTGCTGGCGAGATTATGTCTCCACCATCACCTCTGCTTCCTCTATGAGTGCAGTCTGGAAAAAAGTACGAAAACTGAGTGGTAAATATTCTCCTGACCTGGCTCCTGTTCTGTGGGTTGCCGGTGTTGATATAGCAAACCCACTAGATGTTGCCAATGAAATTGGCAATCATCTGGTCCGTATTTCTCAGGGACTCCATCTATGCCCCTCATTTCTTTCCTCAAAGTCTGCCAGAGAGTTAGCACCCTTGGACTTTTCTTCTCTCAGAGAAGAACAGTATAATGTGCCTTTTACACTTCAAAGACTGGAGGCAACACTCTCAGCTTGTCGATCATCGGCAGCTGGGCCCGACGACATTCATATTCGTATGCTACAACATTTACATCAGTCGCCCTTGCAGTCCTATTACGCCTTTACAATCTTATTTGGTCACAAGGAGTTCTTCCACAGCTGTGGAAATCCGCCATTGTTCTCCCTTTCCGCAAACCAGGCACTACGGGACATGAAACCTCCCACTATCGTCCCATTGCTCTTTACCAGTGCAGTTTGCAAAGTAATGGAACTCCTAGTAAATAGACGTTTATGTGGTATTTAGAGACACACAACAGTCTCTCCACTCGTCAATATGGCTTTCGTAAGGGACGTTCTACCATAGACCCCTTACTACGCTTGGATACGTATGTTCGTAATGCCTTTGCGAATAACCACTCAGTTATTGCCATATTTTTTGACCTTGAGAAGGCATTATGACACAACTTGGAGGTATAATATTTTAGCCCCAAGCCCACTCCTTAGGCCTTCGAGGCAATCTACCATCCTTCCTTAAGAACTTTTTAACTGACAGGCATTTCCGTGTTCGGGTTAATAATGTGCTCTCCCCGGACTTTATCCAAGCTGAAGTGTCCCCCAGGGATGTGTTCTGAGCACAACACTTTTTCTCCTTGCTATTAATGATTTGGCCTCTAGTCTTCCATCAAATATTTGGTCATCACTCTATGTTGATGACTTTGCTATTGCCTGTGCAGGCGCTGACTGTCACCTCCTTACAGTTTCTCTCCAACATGCAGTCGACCGTGTTTCCAATTGGGCCACCACACGTGGGTTTAAATTTTCCAGCATTAAAACCCACCAAATCACTTTCACTAGACGCTCTGTCATCTCCGATCATCCTTTGTACCTCTATGGCTCCCCGTATCCCTGAACGTGATACAGTCAAGTTTCTGGGCCTCCTCTTTGATCGTAGGTTATCCTGGAAACCTCACATTACCTCTCTGAAGGCAACTTGTCACAGCCGGCTGAACCTTCTTAAAACCCTTGCCCATCTTTCGTGGGGAGCTGATCGTCGAACCCTCCTTCGCCTACATTCCACCCTTATTTTATCGAAACTTGATTATGGTGACCAGATCTATTCACGGCATCTCCTGCTACTCTCTCTAGCCTTAACCCCATTCATCACCAAGGATTACGTTTATGCCTTGGTGCTTTCCCGCTCTTTCCCCTGTCGAGAGCCTCTATGCAGAAGCAAACGTTCCATCCTTATCCGATCGCCGTGATGCCCATTGCCTGCGCTACTATGTACGCTCTCATGATCTCCGCAATCCTTCCATTTATAGAATGGTCACTGATATTAGTAGACATTCTTTATTTGTTCGCCGCCCCTGTTTACTCCGTCCCTTCTCTCTTCGCCTTCATTCGCTCTTGTCTTCTCTTCAACTACCACCTTTCTTTGTACATGTAGCATCTCACTTTTCCCTACCCCCCTGGGAAGTTCCAGCTGTTCGAGTCTGTTCTTTCTCCTCCCCTCTGCTCGAAAGCCCAACTGTCTATGGTCGCTTCTCCGCTCTCTTTTTCTTGACCACTTTCACTCTCATTCTCATGCCATTGCTGTGTACACAGATGGCTCTAAGTCTTCTGACGGCGTAGGATTCGCAGCAGTGTTTCCGGACAGCGTCGTACAAGGGCATTTACTATCTTCGGCTAGTATTTTTACTGCTGAATTATATGCCATCCTTACAGCACTTATCCGTATTGCATCTATGCCTGTGTCATCATTTGTGGTTGTCTCAGACTCCCTTAGTGCTTTAACAGCTATACAAAAATTTGATACACCTCACCCCTTAGTCCTCCGTATCCAACTTTGGCTATGCCGCATCTTTACCAAGCATAAAGATATTGTTTTTTGTTGGGTCCCTGGTCATGTTGACGTACAGGGCAATGAACAGGCAGACACTGCTGCGCGGTCAGCAGTACATGACCTACCAGTTTCTTGTAGAGGTATTCCATTTACGGACTATTTTGCTGCAATATCTTCCCACCTTCACACCTGTTGGCAACAACGTTGGTCTACTATGCTCGGCAACAAACTTCAGTCTATTAAACCGAGTATAGGTTACTGGCCGTCTTCTTATCACCAGTGTCGAGGTTGGGAGACTACTCTCTTCCGTCTTCGCATTGGCCATACTCGTCTTACTCATGGATATCTCATGGAGAGGCGTCTTGCTCCTCTCTGTGAGAATTGCCAAGCTCCATTATCAGTCAGCCACATTCTGTTGGACTGCCCACTTTATCAACGAGCACGCAGAATTTATCTAATTTACCTCAGTCGTCGTCTTCGCTCCGCTGCTCTCTCTTTACCTTCCCTTCTCGCTGATGGACCCACCTTTCATCCGGACTCTCTCATTGACTTTTTGACAACGACTGACTTCACAAATTCTGATACCTTCAGCCCTTTCTACTTCAATCTCTTGCTACCTTCTACCCCCGTACTATCCCCTGCCCCGCTGTTTTCTGTAACCTGCTGATCATCCCCCCTCCCTTCTGCCATCCAATTCCCTTGCTTCCTTCCCTACCCTGCAGCGCTGTATAGCCCTTGTGGCTTAGCGCTTCTTTTTGATTATAATAATAATCAATAGTGATAAGTTCCAGCTGCTTAGGTATGGAAAGAATGAAGAACTCAAAAAGAACACTACAGAATTCAAGAGGGTCACCAAATAGAACGAAATGAACACGTAAAAGACTTAGGAATAATTATGTCAGCGGACCTTTCTTTTAAAGACCATAACAAGACAAAGATCACGACAGCCAAGAAGATTACGGTGTGGGTATTGAGAACTTTCAAAATAAGGGAAATGATGCCAATGGTGACACTCTTCAAATCGCTAGTGCTCCCTCATTTAGAATATTCCTCAGTGTTGACAGCCCTATTCAGAGTAGGAGAAATATCAGAACTGGAACAAATACAGAGATCATTTACGGCTCACATTGAACCAGTAAAGCACCTAAATTACTGGAAACACCTTCAAGTCTTGAACATGTACTCATTGGAGCGGAGGAGAGAGAGATACATGATAATATATACCTGGAAGGTACTCCAGGGCTTGGTCCCAAATCTGCACACTGCCACAATATACTGGAGTGAGAGATATGGGAGGAAGTGCAAAACAAATCCAGTGAGGAGCAGGGGTGCGGTGGGGATAATAATGGAACACTGTATCAACATACTGGGTCCCAGACTACTCAACATCTCACCAGAAGATATCAGAAACACGGCTGGAACAAGTGTAGAAAGCTTCAAGAGGAAACTGGACGAGTATCTTCACCAGGTGCCAGAACAACCAGGCTGTGATGGATATGTGGGGCAGCGGGCCTCCAGCAGCAACAGCCTGGTTGGCCAGGCAAGCACCAGACGAGCCTGGCCCATGGTCTGGCTCCGAGAGTAGTGAAACTCGAAACTCTTCAAAGGTATATCAAAGGTAAGGTATATAAACCACCACCAGCAACGCCTGAGGAGTTTACGGAACAGATAAGGAAAAATGGTTGCCTTGAAAACTTTGACAATCCCACACCAAATATTATCCTTCTCGGAGATTTGAATCTTCCAAATTTGAAATGAAAGACGGTGAAACACAGTGTTGTACCAGAAATAGTCCCTGGACGCACATTAGCTCAACAGATGTATACCAGGAAGCTGATGGGGTTTTGTGAAAAGTTTGCTTTGAACCAACAGATTTTTAGAGCCCACTAGGAATGAAAATACACTGAATTTGATATTCACGAACAAAGAACTAATTAGAGACGTGATAATTACAAAAAAAAAATATACTCAAATCACAATATGGTAGAAGTGCACATAAATGTAAAAGAAGGGGTGGAAAGCTAAAGAAATAGTATACAAGAAGGAACGCTCTATTTATTTAACTTAAAAAATCAGAGAATTGATTGAGATCAAATATACAAATAACTATCAGACATACCCTGGGAAACAGTCGTGAGTATTCTCAACCCTTACCAGTGCTTGGGAAAATTGAATACAGAATCATACGAGGTCTGTGTATCATACGAGGTCTGTGTAAATTCTAAACCGCTAGGAAAGCCTAAAAGGTCAGATGTTGAGAAAAACGTAAAAGAATGTACAGACGAAGAAAAAGGATACCGAATTGCTAAAGAATGTAAATATCACATTGAAGGAAAGATAAACTTTACAGAATTAGAAAAAAAAACTTAAACTTACCTATTAGACGGAAGAAGCGCAAAAGGATCAAAAACTATCCAAGATATTACTAGGAACCAAGAATATTTCTATGTTCAAAATCTAATTTGAGAACTGTATATAATTGGACCATTAATCACGGGAGGTTCATAGACTGATGATGAATAAGAAATGGTCAAAATTTTAAGAGTAATATGAGTCAGTATTCAGGGATCCATTACCTCTGAAGGTCACACACATCACATAACTGACATAAGTACGAATTCTGAAGAATTCGAAAAAGAAATAGAAAAAATGTCTACTCAAGCAAAACCTGGAATGCATTCGTGGAATTCTTATTTATAAAGAAATATAAAATACCATTAGCACGAGCATTCAGTGTTCTTTGTTGACACTGGTGGTGTGGGTGATGCTCTCTCATATTGTACATTATATTAGAGAGAGAGAGACTGTGTGTGTGTACTTACCTGCTTGTTGTTGCAGGGGTCGTGTCACAGCTCCTGGCCCCACCTATTCGCGGTGCGTGCGCGCGCGCGCGTGTGTGTGTGTGTGTGTGTGTGTGTGTGTGTACTCACCTAGTTGTACTCACCTAGTTGAGGTTGCAGGGGTCGAGTCCAAGCTCCTGGCCCCGCCTCTTCACTGGTCGCTACTAGGTCACTCTCCCTGAACCATGAGCTTTATCGTACCTCTGCTTAAAGCTATGTATGGATCCTGACTCCACTACATCGCTTCCCAAACTATTCCACTTCCTGACTACTCTGTGGCTGAAGAAATACTTCCTAACATCCCTTTGATTCATCTGTGTCTTCAACTTCCAACTGTGTCCCCTTTTTAAGTTCCAG
>NC_069402.1:76650140-76725140 GCF_026875155.1 Cherax quadricarinatus
TAATTAAGAAGATATTCATAAAAGCCATCAGAGTGCGCTGCGAGTGAAAGTTATCACTTGTGAAAGTTGTTATTGCGTTAGTGATCCTTAGTGGAAGTTATTCTTGCTGTAGTGATCAACAGTGGCAGTTATTCTTGTCATAGTGATCCACAGTGGAAGTTATTCTTGTTTTAGTGATCCACAGTGGAAGTTATTCTTGCTATAGTGATCTTTAGTGGAAGTTATTCTTGCTGTAGTGATCAACAGTGGCAGTTATTCTTGTCATAGTGATCCACAGTGGAAGTTATTCTTGTTTTAGTGATCCACAGTGGAAATTATTCTTGCTATAGTGATCTTTAGTGGAAATTATTCTTGCTATAGTGATCAACAGTGGCAGTTATTCTTGTCATAGTGATCCACAGTGGAAGTTATTCTTGTTTTAGTGATCCACAGTGGAAGTTATTCTTGCTATAGTGATCTTTAGTGGAAGTTATTCTTGCTATAGTGATCAACAGTGGCAGTTATTCTTGTCATAGTGATCCACAGTGGAAGTTATTCTTGTTTTAGTGATCCACAGTGGAAGTTATTCTTGCTATAGTGATCCACATTGGAAGTTATTCTTGCTATAGCGATCCACAGTGGAAGTTATTCTTGCTATAATGATCCACAGTGGATATTATTCTTGCTATAGTGATCCACAATGGGAGTTATTCTTGCTATAGTGATCCACAGTGGGAGTTATTCTTGCTATAGCGATCTACAGTGGAAGTTATTCTTGTTATAGTGATCCACTGTGGAAGTTATTCTTGCAATATTCTTGTTTTAGTGATCCACAGTGGAGAGTTATTCTCGTTTTAGTGCTCCCATTAAAAGTATGGTCTTTGTATATGACTGCCGTGTGTGTGTGTGTGTGTGTGTGTGTGTGTGTGTGTGTGTGTGTGTGTGTGTGTGTGTGTGTATACTCAGTTGTTGCAGGGGTCGAGTCACAGCTCCTGGCCCCGCCTCTTCACTGGTCGCTACTAGGTCAATCTTCCTGCTCCATGAGTTTTATCATACCTCTTCTTGAAGTTATGTATGGATCTTGACTCCACTACATCACTTCCCAGGCTATTCCACTTCCTGACAACTCTGTGACTGAAGAAATGCTTCCTAACATCCCTGTGATTCATCTGAGTCTTCACCTTCCAACTTTGACCCCTTGTTGCTGTGTCCCATCTCTGAAACATCCTGTCTCTGTTCACCTTGTCGATTCCTCTCTGTATTTTATATGTCGTTATCATATCATCCCTATCTCTCCTGTCTTCCTGTGTCGTCAGGTCGATTTCCCTTAACCTCTCCTTGTAGGACTTACCCCTTAGCTCCGGGACTAGTCTTGTTGCAAACCTTTGCACTTTCTCTAGTTTCCTTACATGCTTGGCTAGGTGTGGGTTCCACACTGGTACTGCATACTCCAATATGGGCCTAACGTACACAGTGTACAGGGTCCTGAACGATTCCCTATTAAGATGTCGGAATGCTGTTCTTAGGTTTGCTAGGCACCCGTATGCTACAGCAGTTATTTTGTTGATGTGCGCCTCAGGAGATGTGCCCGGTGTTATACTCACCCCAAGATCCTTTTCCTTGAATGAGGTTTGTAGTCTCTGGCTCTCTAGACTGTACTCCGACTGTGGTCTTCTTTGCCCTTCCCCAATCTTCATGACTTTGGACTTGCTGGGGTTGAACTCCAGGAGCCAGTTGCTGGACCAGGCATGTTGCCTGTCCAGATCCCTTTGTAGTTCTACCTGATCCTCATCCTATTGAATTCTTCTCATCAACTTCACATCTGCAAACAGGGCCACTTAGGAGTCTATTCCTTCCGTCATGTTCACAAATACCAGAAACAGCACCGGTCCTAGGACTGATCCCTGTGGCACCTCGCTCCTTACAGGCGCATACTCTGACACCTCGCCATGTACCATGACTCGCTGTTGTCTTTCTGATAGGTATTCCCTGATTCATTGTAGTGCCTTTCCTGTTATCTCTGCCTGGTCCTCCAGCTTTTGCACTAATCTCTTGTGTGGAACTGTGTCAAACACCTTCTTACAGCCCAAGAAAATGCAATCTACCCACCCCTCTCTTGTCTTACTGCTGTCACCCTGTCATAGAACTCCAGTAGGTTTGTGACACAGGATTTCTCATCCCTGAAACCGTGCTGGCTGTCGTTGATAAGCTCATTCCTTTCTAGGTGCTACACCACTCTTCTCCATGACCTTGCATACTATACATGTCAGTGACACCAGTCTGTAGCTTAATGCTTCGTCTCTGTCTCCTTTTTTAAAGATTGGGACTACATTTGCTGTCTTCCGTACCTCAGGTAGTCGCCACGTTTTGATGTATTAAAGATTGTTGTTAGTGGTACACAGAGTGCCTCTGCTCCCTCTCTCAGGACCCATGGAGAGATGTTATCCGTCCCCATCACCTTTGAGGTATCTAGCTCGCTTAGCAGCTTCCTCACTTCTTCCTAGGTTGTATGTATTGTGTCCAACACTTGTTGGTGTACCCCACCTCTCTGTCTTTCTGGAGTCCCTTCTGTCTCCTCTGTGAACATTTCTTTGAATCTCACATTGAGCTCCTCACATGCTTCATGGTTGTTTCTTGTGACCTCTTCTCCTTCCTTCCTCAGCCTGATTATCTGGTCCTTGACTGCTGTTTTCCTCCTGATGTGGCTGTACAACAGCTTCGGGTCAGATTTGGCTTTCGCTGCTGTGTCCTTCTCGTATTGTCTTTGGGCCTCTCTTCTTACCTGTGCATATTCATTTCTGGCTCTACGACTGTTCTCCTTATTCTCCTGGGTCCTTTGCCTTCTATACTTCATCCATTCTCTGGCGCACTTGGTTTTGGCCTCCCTATACCTTTGGGTAAACCAAGGGCTCATCCTGGTTTTTTCGTTATTTCTGTTACCCTTGGGTACAAACCTCTCCTTAGCTTCCCTACATATTGTTGTCACATATTCCATCATCTTGTTTACTGACTTTCTTGCCAGTTCTCTGTCCCACTGAACCATGTGCAGGAAATTTTTCATGCCTGCGTAGTCCCCTTGTAGTTTTGGATTCATTCGTCCGTCCCTTCCTGTTTCTCTCTCCACTTGTAACTCGATGTATTTGAAGCTCAGAACCACATGATCACTGGCCCCAAGGGGTCTTTCATATGTGATTTCATCAATATCTACACTACTCAAGGTGAACACTTGGTCCAATCTCTGGTTCATCCTCCCCTCACTCTCTGGTAGTGTCCCTTACGTGTTAGTACATGAGGTTTTCCAGTACCACCACCATCATCTTAGCCCTCCACGTTTCTGGGCCTCCATGTGGCTCCAGGTTTTCCCAGTCTATTTCCTTGTGGTTGAAGTCACCCATAATCAGCAGCTTTGCCCTGCTCGCATGAGCCCTTCTGGCCACTTTAGCCAGTGTGTCAACCATCGCTCTGTTACTCTCATCATACTCTTGCCTTGGTCTCCTGCTCTTCTGTGGTGGGTTATACATCACTGCAATTACTATCTTGGGACCTCCAGACTGAAACATTCCTGTTATGTAATCTTTTGCTTCTCCTCTGTCTCCTCTCTCCAGCTCATCAACAAAAAATCCCATCAGTTTTTGATGAGCAGTGCCACTCCTCTACCCCCCTCTGTTCCCTCCGTCTTTCCTTAGGATCTGATCCTAATTTGAAGACAGAACTATATACAAAAGATGAGGTAATCAGTCCCTCAGCCTTGAAGAATCTGGAGCACAGGCAAGAAGGCTGGCGCTTATATACTGACATCAGATGAAAAGGGGACGGATAGCAGACGAAGGCATTGTCACTGGTAGGCGGGATTCCCAAATGGGAATATATATATATATATATATATATATATAATATATATATATATATATATATATATATATATATATATATATATATATATATATATGCATATGCATATGCAATAAGATCACAGTAAACAGGTGATTTCAAAATATGCAAAACAACCACTCTGAAAGAATAGAGAAATTCCAAGCGCTTTCGTGACTACTCACATTATCAAGGAACTATGAAAGTGAAGCATCCAAGGAAGCTATATAAGGGGTCGGCCAACACCTCACTATCAGATCCCACAACGGTTTTAAACACGTGACGCGCGGCGAGCCAACTTGGATAGGTCCTTTGCAAAACTCACCCCCAAGCTATTTATTTGTCCAGTGTATTATTAAATTCTTCCCAAATTCTATTAATTATAAATGGATCTAATTTATATAAACCAAAGGAAATATTCATATTATTGTCAAAACTGCTTTTATGAAAACAAGATTCAATTATATTCCTGTCGACCATGGACTTGCTTGATACTACTTTCTCAACTTTTTGAAAATCAATTGGATGGTTAAAATCTCTTACATGAATAAATAGAGCATTGGAATCTTGTCCAGTTCTAATGCTATATTTATGTTGTTTTAATCTTAGTTCGAGATTTTTACCAGTTTGACCGTAATAAACTTTATCGCAAATTTTACAAGGAATCTTATAGACACATCCATCAGCATTTTGGGGGGAATTCTTAATCAAAAGTTTTTTTACTGTATCAAGATTTTTGAATACAACTTTAATATTAAAAGTCTTAAGAAGAGAAGGCATATCAACCAAGTTTTCATGGTAAGGGAGAACCAACAAGGCATGTACGTGAATAAGGGCTGCAAGCGGTTCCATATTTACAGTTGGAAGGTTGAAGGTATAAACACGCAAGGCAAATAATAAATATGTACAGAGAAAATGGTACTTCAGGGTTTAGAGAATGGGACACAATAACAATTATCTACAAAGCACAAAAATAAGCACAGAACACGACATTGTAAATATTGCAGATTAACGAGTCACATGGAACACAAATGTAAAATGGAAATATAAACACAAATGCAGTATAATGTGATCCTTTATTGACAACGTTTCACCCACACAGTGGGCTTTTTCAAGTCACACACGGATCTACCTGGGGTTGGAAGGTACGAGAGTATTTATAGTCAGAATGTTGAGGTCAGGTGGAGAATGCTGCATCTGATGATCTACCGGGTGGGGTTATAGAGTCTTGGGTAGCTTGGCAGGGGTATTGGACAAGTTGTAGACCTTCTGCAGTGTTCTATGTTCTTATGTGGGATAGCGATGAAGAAGTTTCTTGGCGAGTGGTTCAGCTATGTTATAGAAGCCATTGTTCTGGTTGAAATTGTTGGTTATAGAGAATAAGCGATGATTCCAGGATTCTTCTGTATTAAGTGTTGTCTTCTGTGGCTATAAGTCTTGAGTTTCTGTAGTTAATTAAATGGTTGTGTGAATTGCGATGTTGTACACAGGCATTCCTTGTATCGTCAGTCCTGCTTGCATATTGGTGTTCTGAAATGCGTGTTTGGAGGTCTCTTGATGTTTCGCCCACATTAATTTGTTGCAGTCATTACAAGGGATTATGTATACCCCTGCAGAGGATGGAGGCTTGTCCTGTCTACTACTGGTGATGTCCTTGATGGTCGTGGTTGTGGAGGTAGATACTTGGAATGATTTTTTGGCAAAGATGTTGGAAACATGTTTGGCAATGGAGTTGTTGGGGAGGACTATGTATCTCTTCTCGGCAGTGTCTTCTCTGGGTGTGTTGAAGATTGTTTAATGCCCGCCGTCCGCAGTCTCTGATGAAGTGACGAGGATAGTGGAGTTTAGAAAATACTTGTTCAATTATAGTGCATTCTTCCTCAAGGAATCATTGCTGCAGATTCTGAGTGCACGTAGGAAGAAGCCTATAATCACACCACGTTTGGTTTTGGTGTCGTGGTGAGAGTAGAAGTGGAGAAGATCGTTTTGGTTGGTGGGTTTTCGATAGACTTTAAAACGAAGTTCGTGGTCAGCTTTGCAGAGCAGAACATCAAGGAAAGGAAGAGTGTTGTCGACTTCTTCTTCAAGTGTGAACTGGATTGAAGGCTCGACCTGGTTGAGCTTGTCTTGGAGAGCTTGAACGTTGAAGCGTTTAGGAGTTATGAGGAGAATGTCGTCAACATAACGGAGCCAGGTGACAGACGAAGGAATAATGGTGGAGAAACGTTCGGCTTCTAGATGTTCCATGTATAAGTTCGTCAGGACTGCACTGAGTGGCGAACCCATGGGTAGTCCAAAAGTCTGCTGAAAGAGGTGATTTTCGAAGGAGAAACACGTAAAGCCTAACAAGGTCGATGAAATCGCTGGCTGGAATGGGAAGATCAAGTGAATCGTCAATTTTCCTGCGCAAGAGATCGATGGCTTGTGTAGTAGGTACTTTGGTGAATAGGGAAGTCACGTCAAGGCCGGAAAGTTTCTTGTTCCTGATGTTGATGTTGCGAATGCGATTGAGAAGATCACCCGAGTGTTTGAGATGTGCTGGACTGATAGTGCCCAAGAGTTTAGAGAGGTGTTTGGCGAGAATTCCTGAGAGCTGGTGGGGAGCACTGCCTATTCCCGAGGATATGGGCCTCAAGTATTTTCTAAACTCCACTATCCTCGTCACTTCATCAGAGACTGCAGACGGCGGGCATTAAACATCTTCAACACACCCAGAGAAGACACTGCCGAGAAGAGATACATAGTCCTCCCCAACAACTCCATTGCCAAACATGTTTCCAACATCTTTGCCAAAACATCATTCCAAGTATCTACCTCCACAACCACGACCATCAAGGACATCACCAGTAGTAGACAGGACAAGCCTCCATCCTCTGCAGGGGTATACATAATCCCTTGTAATGACTGCAACAAATTATATGTGGGCGAAACATCAAGAGACCTCCAAAACGCATTTCAGAACACCAATATGCAAGCAGGACTGACGATACAAGGAATGCCTGTGTACAGCATCGCAATTCACACAACCATTTAATTAACTACAGAAACTCAAGACTTATAGCCACAGAAGACAACACTCAATACAGAAGAATCCTGGAATCATCGCTTATCTCTATAACCAACAATTTCAACCAGAACAATGGCTTCTATAACATAGCTGAACCACTCGCCAAGAAACTTCTTCATCGCTATCCCACATAAGAACATAGAACACTGCAGAAGGTCTACAAATTGTCCAATACCCCTGCCAAGCTACCCAAGACTCTATAACCCCACCCGGTAGATCATCAGATGCAGCATTCTCCACCTGACCTCAACATTCTGACTATAAATACTCTCGTACCTTCCAACCCCAGGTAGATCCGTGTGTGACTTGAAAAAGCCCACTGTGTGGGTGAAACGTTGTCAATAAAGGATCACATTATACTGCATTTGTGTTTATATTTCCATTGTGTCGGTATTTTATACCATTTATTTCCACAAATGTAAAATAAAAATTTACATTAGAACAGTCTCTGAATAACACAGAAGAAATTCACTGTAGATTTAGAAAATGTCTCAACGCTCGCAAATGTCTGTATAAAAAAAATATCTCTAAACTGCGTGAAGAAGGGCTTGGAGCGACGACAGTGGAGGATGATGAGGGAGGCCGGTGGTATGGTTTCTCGTGGCTGGCGGCGTCTCTTCACTTGTAGAATCTCGACGAAAATTGTGCTAATCTCATTGAACTCATGCAGCTAGTCTTTGTAAAGGGTGGTGCTCAGGTACGAAGAATACTCTTGAATCTTGACCTGCTATGTGAGCCATAAAGTAAGTTATTATGGCCCTATATATGGGTGGATGAGCTGCACACGTGGTTGCTTTGTGAGGGAGGTGGCTGGCGGCTGGGTGAGTGTCCTTCGCTAGCAGGCTGGCGGCGTCTACACCATAAAATCATGTGATTTTAAGCCAGGGTGGCTTGGTAAGTCACAATGTACCACAGGGATGGTGATTATCACTCTGACTAGTGTGTAACTAGTAGCACGAAGTGATATTGGAGGCAGTAACTTCAAAGATGATCTTGCTTGGCTTATACTACACTCTCAGCTGGGTTGCAGGCTAGGCTAGGATGTCTTGAATGCTTGTAACTATGCACACACCACTTAGCGCTTCTTTTTTTATTATAATCATAATAATATGCACACACCAGGATGAAGTAGGCTGGGAGACTGGCTTAGCAGGCTAGGGTGGCTTAGGGCTCTCCCCCATAGACTGGCTGAATTTGCAAAACCCGGATCAACTCCTTGAAAGTTAGCAAATAAGCAGATAAGGCACAAAACTGACCAGGAAGTTGTATAGGCAGGCTGGAGGATGCTGGTTTGGCTGTGGGTAGCTGGCGTCCCTAGCCCACCAGTCCCTAGCCCTCCATGCGGTGGTCCACACAATGTCCGTCTGGCTTGGTAGAAATTATCTCCTTAAATCCGCGTAATCGTCAAAATTACGCCCATACTGTTGCACACCATTTGTCAGTTGGGTACTTAATTAAGGATATATTGGAGTATGGAATACACTCGTTGGATAGTTTGGAGTAGTATATTATGAGAGTCTTGGGGAGAACCCAGGCCTGCCTGTCGAGTCTCTGCCTAGCTGGGAACTGAGATGGATGCCTCGAGCTAGCGGTTCATGATGTCACAGCTAACTAGGGAGTCTATAACATAGCTGGGATTATCTACATGTACTACACAAGTAATCAGTGACACTACTGGCATTCCCCACTGCTGCCACCACCACCACCACCACTAACACCACCACCTCTAACACCACCACCTCTAACACCACTACCACCACTAACACCACCACTAACACCACCACTAACACCACCACTACACCACCACTAACACCATCACCACTAACACCACCACTACACCACTAACACCACCTAACACCACCACCACTAACACCACCACTACACCACCACTAACACCACCACTACACCACCACCACTAACACCACCACTACACCACCACTAACACCACCACTACACCAACACCACTAACACCACTGCCACTAATACCACTGCCACTAACACCACTACCACCACCACTGACACCACCACTAACTACCACCACCACCACCACTGACACCACCATCACTAACTACCACCACCACCACTAACCACCACCACCAACACCACCACCACCACCAACACCACCACCACTAACTACCACCACCACCACCACTGACACCACCACTAACTACCACCACCACCACTAACCACCACCACCAACACCACCACCACCACCAACACCACCACCACTAACTACCACCACCACCCCCACTGACACCACCACTAACTACCACCACCACCACTAACACCACCACTAACTACCACCACACCACTAACACCACCACCACCACTAACACCACCACTTCACCACTAACACCACCACTTCACCACTAACACCACCACCACTAACCACCACCACTAACCACCACCACCACCACACCACCACCACCACTAACCACCACCACTACCACCACCACTAACTACCACCACCACCACTAACACCACCACTAACTACCACCACCACCACTAACACCACCACCACCACTAACACCACCACTTCACCACTTAACACCACCACTTCACCACTAACACCACCACCACTAACCACCACCACTACCACCACCACCACCACCACCACCACCACCACTAACCACCACCACTACCACCACCACCACCACTACCACCACCACCACCACCACCACCACCACCACCACCACCACCACCACCACCACCACCACTACCACCACCACCACCACCACCACCACCACCACCACCACTCCGGGAGCAGCGAGGTTAAGTGCTGTGGATTTAATGTAACACGAAATATGTCTCGGTCGTTTAACATGATGGAGAAAGAGTCATTGTTGGAGGCCTTTGATGGAGAATGTCGAGGCTTTACCAGAGATGAGCGTTATTGAGATGGAGGAAACAGTAGTGGTGATGGTGGTGATTGGGGGGGGAGGGTGGCAGAGTGGTGCTGGTGGTGTGTTGACAGCAAGTGTTGCAGACCTGGGTTTCATGATTGTTGTTGGCCTTGGTAATTTAACTCTCAGTAATTTGACTTTCTGGTAATTTGACTTTCCGGTAATTTAACTCTCAGTAATTTGACTCCTAGTAATTTGACTCCCAGTAATTTGACTCCCAGTAATTTGACTCCCAGTAATTTGACTCCCAGTAATTTGACTCCTGGTAATTTGACTCACAGTAAAGAGGTGTTCAGCAGGAAAGTGGATGCAGGAGGGAAGAAGAGCGATTGGTGGAGAGATAAAAAATTAGCATACGAGAGTGGTGAAGGAATGTAAAAAGTGAACAAATGAGAGAGTGGGTGAGATGTTATCAACAGATTTTGCTGAGAATAAGAAAAAAAATTTGGAGTGAAAGTAATAAGTTAAGAAAGCCTAGGGAACTAATGGATTTGAGAGTTAAAAATAGGAGAGTTATTAGATGGAGAGTTAGAAGTATCGGGAAGATAAAAGAATATTTTAGGAATTGTTAAATGTTGATGAAGATAGGGAAGCTGTGATTTCGTGCATTGGGCAGGGAGGTATAGCATCTTGTAGGAATGAGAATGAATCAGTTGTGTGAGAGAGGTGCATGAGGAAGTGGGTAGAATGAAGGGAGTAAAAACAGCTGGGATTGATGGAATAAAGACAGAAATGTTAAAAGCAGGTGGGGATATACTTTTGGAATGTTTTTTTTTATTTCATGTGTGGAATGGCAGTGAGCATGCGAAGTACCTTTGTATAAAGGCAAAGGAGAGGAATAGGGAATAAAAATTATAAGGGAATAAGCCTGTTGAGTATACCTGATAAAGTGTATGATAGTTATTATTGAAAGATTTAGGAGTAAGATGGAGAGCAGGATCGCTGATGAACAAGGAGGCTTTAGGAAGGGTAGGGGATGTAGACCAAATGTTTAGAGTGAAAACATATTGGGGAACAGTATTTAGATAAGAGTAAAGAGGTTTTAATTTCATATGTGGATTTGGAAAAGGCATGTGATAGGGTGGATAGGGGAGCAATGTTGCAGATGTTGCGAATATATTGAATAGGTGGTAGGTTACTGAAAGCAGTTAAGGGTTTTTACGAGGATAGTGAGGCTCGGGTTAGAGTATGTGGGAGAGAGGGAGATTATTTCATAGTAAGAGTAGGCCTTGGACAGGGATGACTGATGTCACCATGGTTGTTCAATATATTTATAGATTGGGTTGTAAGAGAAGTGAATGCTTGGGTGTTGGCAGAGGTGTGGGCTCAAGAGATAAAGAATCTAACACAAAGTGGGAATTGTCACCGTTGCTTTTTGCTGATGACACTGTGCTTTTGGGAGATTCTGAAAAGAAGTTGCAGAGGTTGGTGAACAAGTTTAGTGTGGTAAGTAAAAGAAATAAATTAAAAGTGAATGTAGGAAATAGCAAGGTGATGAAAATAAAAACTTTAGGTAATGAAAGATTAGATATCAGATTGAAGGGAGAGAGTATGGAGGATGCAAATGTATTCAGATATTTGAGAGTGGACTTGTCAGCAGATGGGTCTGTGACAGACGAGGTGAATCACAGAATTGGTGAGGGGAAAAACTGAGTGAAACACGGAGGAGTCTGTGGAGACAGACTGTTATCCATGGAAGCAAAGAGTGGAATGTATGAGAGTATAGTGGTACCAATGCTCTTATATGGGTGTGAAGCATGGATGTTGAATGTTGCAACAAGTAGAAGGCTGGAGGTTGAGATGTCGTGTCTGAGAGCAATATGTGGTGTGAATATAATGCGGAGAATCTGTAGCTTGGAGATTGGAAGGAGGTGCAAGGTTTCTAAAAGCATTATCCAGAGGGCAGAGAAAGGGTTGTTGAGGGGGTTCGGACATTTAGAGAGGATAGAACAAAATAGGATGATTTGGAGGGGATATTAATCTGCAGTGGAAAGAAGGTGCAGTAGGGGTCGTCTTAGGAAAGGTTGGAGGGAGGGAGTGGAGGAGGTTTTGTGTGCGAGGGATTTGGACTTCCAGCATGCGTGCACGAGCATGTTCGGTAGGAGTGGAGACGAATGGTTTTTTATGACTTGACGTGCTGTTGGAGTGTGAGCAAAGTAACATTATGAAGGGATTCAGTGATACCGGTTGGCCGAACTTGAGTCCTGCTGGTCGAAAGTACAGTGCCTGCGCTCTGAAGGAGAGGTGTTGATATGTTGCAGTTTTTTAACTGTAGTGTAGGCACGCCTCTGGCAAGACAGTGATAGAATGAATGATGATGAAAGTGTTTCTTCTTTTTCATGTTCCCCTGTCTTGGCGGGAAACGGCCGATGTGCTAATAAAAAAATATTTTTACTTCTAGTAATTTAACTCCCTGAAATTTAACTCCTGGTAATTTAACTCACGGTAATTTTACTCACGGTAATTGTACTTCCAGTGATTCAACTTCCAGTAATTTAACTCCCCAGTAATTTGACTTCCCAGTAATTTGACTCTCCAGTAATTTTACTCCCGGTAACTTGACTCCCGGTAATTTAACTCCCCAGTAATTTAACTGCCCAGTAATTTAACTCCCAGTAATTTAACTCCCTGTAATTTGACTGTATTGTCATTCCAAATATACAAAAAAAATATAGTTTTAGTTAAAAATATAAAGATTTTTTAAAATCCAATCCAGCCTAATATAACCTAACCTGACATAGAAAGATCTAACCAACCCTGACCTGTCTTAACATAGCCTAACTTCTAGCTTAAGCTATATTGTCACTGTCAGTCAAACAGAATATATTTTAGGTGTGCTAAGTTGATAAGTGTGCTTGACCTTTAGAGTGACATATGTGTTTAGAGAGCCCTGCTGACGTGCTGAGTCGCACCCGAAGAGTGTAGTAGTTAGTTAAGTGTGGCAGGACCAAAGCTGGGAGGTCTTGAGGTGAGAGCAACACGGGAAAAAGTGACTCCTTTTGCTCTCTCTGAAGCTCTTCAGTCCTTGATGTCCTTGAGGCTCTTGTCACTGTATGTGTTGACCTTTTCATGGTTGCGAAAGTGTATCTCTCTCTCATTTTGGTGATTGGTGGAGACCCATTTCTCACCCTCCCTCCTGTCCCCCCTTTCATTCCTCTTCCTTAGCGTCGGTTTCTTTCCTCTTTCTTCCCTTCCCTTCACTTCTTCCTTCTCATTTTTCTTTCCTAACTCCTTCGCATTTAAACTCTATTTCTTTTGTCTCAACTTTCCTTCCATACCCTTCTTCCTGGAGCATTCTCCTCCAGTTGCAGACTCGTGGAACAGCATCCTCATAAAAAATTGAAAGATACCACTGTCATTTTCAGGAGGCTGGACACAGATGTCATCCCAGTCACAAGAAAACACCGATATTGCCTCTCTTCACAGTGGTAGTAAAGTAGTTAAGAAAAACTATATGTCACCAGCACACTTCACACATCAAAATCTTTGTATATATCTAGAGATTGCTGATCACATGGAATCACAACACTTGCACAATCCAGGGCAACATGGGTTTAGGGCAGGTCGTTCCTGCCTTTTACAACTGATTGATCATTGAGTCGTGGTCCTCTGTCCACTGGAAAACTAGCTAAATGCTGATGTAGTGTACACTGATTCTGGAAAGAGCGTTCGACAAGTGCGGCCATGGTGATAGCTCACATAATGCTTGCAAAAGGAATAACTGGGGAAGTGGGCAGATGAATATTTAATTTCTTAAATAAAACACGCACTGTACAGTGGAACCTTTGGTCAGGACCATAATTCGTTCCAAAACTCGGGTCACGACCCGATTTGGCCGTGAACCGAACCTAATTTCCCCATTGAATTGTATGTAAATACGATTAATCCGTTCCAGACCCCAGACCCCTATGAACTCTTTTTTTTTTTTTAAGCACAAAAATATTTAATTATACCATGGAATGCATAGTGTAATAGTAAACTAAATGCAAAAACCTTGAATTACACTGAGAAAACCTTGAACAACAGAGAAAACTAACATTGCACGAATCCGTTCTAGACCTCCAGGAACGGTTCACTGTAAACAGTTTCTTTTTTTTTTTAAGAGACGTCTAATGGCTGAGCTCTAGCCGGGTACTGGCACTGCTAGAAGTTGTCCACTACCTGCTGATAAAACATTGCTAAACCGAATAAGTCACTCTGACTTTTTTGGGTTATCCTAGGTTCTCGACACATATGCTGCTATATATGATAATTTATGTAATTGTATTTATGTATGCCTGAATAAACTTACTTAGTTTTATGGTGCATTACGAGTGTATATCACAGCACTGTACAAGACTTCGTTTTCTCTAATATAAGTACCCAGGAGGGGATAAGAGGATGGTACTTTATCCCTTATCCTCGAGTTCACAGCGAATGAACGCATGTCTGACCAAGACCGACTACAAGACGAGGGTCTTTGTTAGGTGTACACAAACAACAGGAAGTGGGGAAAGTTGGAGCGTGCAAAAAAAAAAAAGGCGCAGAATGTGAAAATCGGTGTGTCTATGTTTGTTCAGCACCCGATTATGTGTTCGTGGCCAGATGCAAAAATTTGGTGAATTTTTTGGTCGTGAACCGATTTGTTCGTTTAAAATTTGGAAGCGTTTGTGACCAGAGGTTCCACTGTAGTAGTAAAGAGAGTGAAGTTGGAGGCTGCCACAGTGAAAAGCTTTGTTCCTTAAGGCACAATACTCGCTCCTCTTGTGTCTCACTCTTATATCTGACTTAGACAGTGACATAAATTATAGCACCATAACATCCTTTTCTGGTGACGCTAGAATCTCTGTAAGAAAGAGAGAGAAAGAGAGGGAGGGGCATCCGTCAAGACACAGCAAATCTTAAAGCGTGTACCTTAAGCATACCTGAAGGCTGCTTCCGGGATCAAGGCCTGATCAACTAGGCTGTAACAGCATAGCCTGGCTGTAACAGCCAGGCTAATCTGGAACTGATTTTAGGAATTTGTCCAGTTTCCTCTTGAAGACAGCCAGAGGTTTATTGGTAATTCTGATGCACGGAGGAAGGGCGTTGAAGGGTCGGAGACCTCTGACACTTAAGGGGCACTTAAGTTCCCCCGTCTTCTAATAAACATGTTCATTTTTCCACTATAATCTACCTTGTCCACAATTACTATCGCATTTGCTTTGTTTCGTAAGGTGAAGTCCAGGATGTTTCCTTACTTCACATTATAAGTTAACAAATCTTTGAGGACAATTGTGTTGCAGAGAGCCGAGCTTCGCTCAGATCTTAACGAGTTCTGTACTTTTTTATTGACTCTGTTGAATGATTTGAGCTTGTCCTGTACTCTGTTACAGTTTTTCACAGTCGAGTAACTGAAACTTATCCTTGTTAAGCATCATTGCTGTGTTATGGAAGAATGGAGGAAGTATAGAGGGAAACAGAGTACAGGACAAACGCAAATCATTCAGTAGAGCGAATGTTCAGGTATCCTTCAGGTATCCTTCAGGCATCTTCCTCCACCTCATTCATTATTTATTTTCTCATTGTTTCCCTTATTTCTCACTCCCTCATTTCCAGTCTACTTTCTTCTTCCCTCCCATAATACCTCCTTCCTTTCCTGTTTACTTATCCCCTTCCCTCCCTATTTACTTCCTACTATCCCCTTTCCTCCCTCCTTCACTATATTCTCTCCTTCCCTGCCCATCCTTCATTAGCTAATAAATTATCTTAAACTTAATTCATGTTTTTCTGAGGTTAACTTTGCCAGCTCCCCGCCCCACTTCAACACCTCCCCGCCCCGCCTCGTCAACACCTCCCCGCCCCGCCTCGTCAACACCTCCCCGCCCGCCTCGTCAGCACCTCCCTGCCCCGCCTCGTCAACACCTCCCCGCCTCGTCAGCACCTCCCCACCTCGTCAGCACCTCCCCGCCCCGCCTCGTCAACACCTCCCCGCCCCCAGCCTCGTCAACACCTCCCCGCCCCACCTCGTCAACACCTCCCCGCCCACCTCGTCAACACCTCCCCGCCCCCAGCCTCGTCAACACCTCCCCGCCCCCACCTCGTCAACACCTCCCCGCCCCACCTCGTCAACACCTCCCCGCCCCCAGCCTCGTCAACACCTCCCCGTCCCCAGCCTCGTCAAGACCTCCCCGCCCCCAGCCTCGTCAACACCTCCCCGTCCCCAGCCTCGTCAGCACCTCCCCGCCCTCAGCCTCGTCAGCACCTCCCCGCCCCGCCTCGTCATCTACGTCAGAGGACAGCGTTCTAACCTATCAGCCATTAAGTGCTACTTATACAATCATACTACTCCAGCCTTGGTGGCTGAAGGGTTACAACGCTGACCCTCTCAATTGCACACACCACGGTTCGATTCCCCGTCCATATCTCTGTTTATTCACTGTCAGGCATTCATTAAGATGTGTGTGTGTGTGTGTGTGTGTGTGAGAAAGTGCGTGTGTGACTGTGTAATGTGCATGTGTGTGAGCGTGTAAATGTTATATATAATATTATATATATATATATATATATATATATATATATATATATATATATATATATATATATATATATATATATATATATATATATATATATAACTGACCCCTCACGGTAACATGAAGCCTAAGAATTTAAAAGTTACTTTTTTCAAAACTTTTTTAAGTCAATTTGGCTTGTTGAGAGAGAGTGCCTGTAAGGCAGATATGTTTCCATTGTTGTAGAGGAACCTGCAACACAATGCTTCCCATATTATTTATTTTGCTATATAAGAATAAACTTTTGTTTTTGCATTGTTACGGCTAACATCGGCTATTCTTAAGTAAAAATGATACAGGGTAGATGTTCTTATGGTTGTCTTATTTGTTGTAAGTGGCATGTCCACCTTCACACCTGACAGCATGTTAGGTGCACCAGACAGCATGTCAGGTGCACTAGACAGCATGTCAGGTGCACTAGACAGCATGTCAGGTGCACTAGACAGCATGTCAGGTGCACTAGACAGCATGTCAGGTGCACTAGACAGCATGTCAGGTGCACCAGACAGCATGTCAGGTGCACCTGATATCTCGCTAGAAATAAGGAATGTCAAACGTCACGATACGAAGTAATAACGTTTCCTAAGGTACAAAATCTTAATTTTACAATGAGCTGGATCTTGGTGACAATTTCCAGTTGCTTATATATGGAAAACATTAAGAACTCAAAAGTGACACTGTGTAAAAAACATCATCAAATAAAATGAATGGAACGCTTAAAAGACCTGGGAGTAATAATGTCAACTGACCTTTTGAAGAACACAATAAGATCAAAGTCACGACAGCCAGGAAGATGATGGAATGAATAATGAGAGCTTTCAAAATAAGGGAAATGGTGACAATATTCAAATAACTTCTGGCCTCCTGTACTAAGAGTATTGTTCATTGTTGACAGCTCCATTCAGGGCTGGAGAAATTTAAGAGTTGCAATAGATTCAAAGATCATTTATGGCCTGCATAGAGCCAAGAACGTATAAGTTTTAAATAGGTAGTAACTCCTCAGAGTCCTGAATATGTACCGTACTTACTGAAGCTAATAAGAGATACAATCTAATATATATACTCTGAAAGTACTAGAGGGTTTGGTCTAAAATCTGCACACTGCCATGATAACATTCTTGAGTAAGAGGTAACAGGAGAAAGTGTGTGGTCCAAGATTATTTAACGTCTTACCAGACGATATCAAATGCAACGTTTGGTACAACTATAGAAATCACAGACCGAGCCGCGGGGGCGTTGACCCCCGGAACTCTCTCCAGGTAAACTCCAGGTAATTCCTGCCGGATCAACAGGGCTGTGATGGTATGCAAGTCACAGGCCACTTTACGTCCGGGCTGATCCAGCGGACTGATTCTTGCCTCTTCGGTGGAAGCTATTAGGCGGTAGACTCTGAAGCTCCAGCATACATATCTCGTGACCTTCGTGATATCCATGATGTACACGGAATTTAAGACCATGTCGTTAGTGTTGTCTTGAGGGAGGAGAAAGCTGTAGCATTCCTCACTCTGGCGGATGAAGGTCCCATCTACCAATTCTTTTTTTTATTTTGTTATTTATTAACACTTTCATCATTTATTTCATCACTGTCTTGCCAGAGGCGCGCCTACACTACAGTTATATATTCTTAATATTCCCGTCATGTGTTATCTCTGATTTTTCGTTTTATCTTTATCAATCTATGTTAATGATTTGTCTCTTCAGCACAGCAGAGAACAGGGCAGGCTTGTAGTGATGTACTAGCTATGAGGGTTGTAGCCTGGGAGTGAGGGAAGGCTTGTAGTGATGTACTAGCTATGAGGGTTGTAGCCTGGGAGTGAGGAAGGCTTGTAGTGATGTACTAGCTATGAGGGTTGTAGCCTGGGAGTGAGGGAAGGCTTGTAGTGATGTACTAGCTATGAGGGTTGTAGCCTGGGAGTGAGGGCAGGCTTGTAGTGATGTACTAGCTATGAGGGTTGTAGCCTGGGAGTGAGGGAAGGCTTGTAGTGATGTACTAGCTATGAGGGTTGTAGCCTGGGAGTGAGGGAAGGCTTGTAGTGATGTACTAGCTATGAGGGTTGTAGCCTGGGAGTGAGGGAGGCTTGTAGTGATGTACTAGCTATGAGGGTTGTAGCCTGGGAGTGAGGGAAGACTTGTAGTGATGTATTAGCTATGAGGGTTGTAGCCTGGGAGTGAGGGCAGGCTTGTAGTGATGTACTAGCTATGAGGGTTGTAGCCTGGAGGTGAGGGAAGGCTTGTAGTGATGTACTAGCTATGAGGGTTGTAGCCTGGGAGTGAGGGAAGGCTTGTAGTGATGTACTAGCTATGAGGGTTGTAGCCTGGGAGTGAGGGAAGACTTGTAGTGATGTACTAGCTATGAGGTTGTAGCCTGGGAGTGAGGGACAGGCTTGTAGTGATGTACTAGCTATGAGGGTTGTAGCCTGGGAGTGAGGGAAGGCTTGTAGTGAGTACTAGCTATGAGGTTGTAGCCTGGGAGTGAGGGAAGGCTTGTAGTGATGTACTAGCTATGAGGGTTTGTAGCCTGGGAGTGAGGAAGGCTTTTAGTGATGTACTAGCTATGAGGGTTGTAGCCTGGGAGTGAGGAAAGGCTTGTAGTGATGTACTAGCTATGAGGGTTGTAGCCTGGGAGTGAGGGAAGGCTTGTAGTGATGTACTAGCTATGAGGGTTGTAGCCTGGGAGTGAGGGAAGGCTTGTAGTGATGTACTACTATGAGGGTTGTAGCCTGGAGTGAGGGAAGGCTTGTAGTGATGTACTAGCTATGAGGGTTGTAGCCTGGGAGTGAGGGAAGACTTGTAGTGATGTACTAGCTATGAGGGTTGTAGCCTGGGAGTGAGGGAAGGCTTGTAGTGATGTACTAGCTATGAGGGTTGTAGCCTGGGAGTGAGGGAAGCTTGTAGTGATGTACTAGCTATGAGGGTTGTAGCCTGGAGTGAGGAGGCTTGTAGTGATGTACTAGCTATGAGGTTGTAGCCTGGAGTGAGGGAAGCTGTAGTGATGTACTAGCTATGAGGGTTGTAGCCTGGGAGTGAGGGAAGGCTTTTAGTGATGTACTAGCTATGAGGGTTGTAGCCTGGGAGTGAGGAAAGGCTTGTAGTGATGTACTAGCTATGAGGGTTGTAGCCTGGGAGTGAGGAAGGCTTGTAGTGATGTACTAGCTATGAGGGTTGTAGCCTGGGAGTGAGGGAAGGCTTTGTAGTGATGTACTAGCTATGAGGTTATAGCCTGGAGTGAGGGAAGGCTTTAGTGATGTACTAGCTATGAGGGTTGTAGCCCGGGAGTGAGGGAAGGCTTGTAGTGATGTACTAGCTATGAGGGTTGTAGCCTGGGAGTGAGGGAAGGCTTTTAGTGATGTACTAGCTAGAGGGTTGTAGCCTGGGGGTGAGGAAAGGCTTGTAGTGATGTACTAGCTATGAGGGTTGTAGCCGGGAGTGAGGGAAGGCTTGTAGTGATGTACTAGCTATGAGGGTTGTAGCCTGGGAGTGAGGGAAGGCTTGTAGTGATGTACTAGCTATGAGGTTGTAGCCTGGGAGTGAGGGAAGGCTTGTAGTGATGTACTAGCTATGAGGGTTGTAGCCTGGGATGAGGGAAGGCTTGTAGTGAGTACTAGCTATGAGGGTTGTAGCCTGGAGTGAGGGGAAAGGGTTGAGTTTTGTACTCTATGAGGGGTTTTAGCCTGGGAGTGGGCAGGGTTGTAGTGATGTACTAGCTATGAGGGTTGTAGGGCCCGGGAGTGAGGGAAGGCTTGTAGTGATGTACTAGCTATGAGGGTTGTAGCCTGGGAGTGAGGAAAGGCTTGTAGTGATGTATAGCTATGAGGGTTTTTAGCCTGGGGGTGAGGGAAGGCTTGTAGTGTGTACTAGCTATGAGGGTTTTTAGCCTGGGAGTGAGGAAAGGTTTAGTGTGTACCCACTAGAGGTTGTAGCCTGGGAGTGAGGAAAGGCTTGTAGTGAAGTACTAGCTGTGAGGGTTGTAGCCTGGGGGTGAGGAAAGGCTTGTAGTGATGTACTAGCTATGAGGGTTGTAGCCTGGGAGTGAGGAAGGCTGTAGTGATGTACTAGCTATGAGGGTTGTAGCCTGGGAGTGAGGAAAGGCTTGTAGTGATGTACTAGCTATGAGGGTTGTAGCCTGGGAGTGAGGAAGGCTTGTAGTGATGTACTAGCTGTGAGGGTTGTAGCCTGGGAGTGAGGGAAAGCTTGTAGTGATGTACTAAACATGTGTGGTGTACCCACGACAGGTTCTGAGGAGTTCCTGGACACTCGCAAGGGACGCACCAGCAGCACCAGTGAGTGCCATCGTAGACGATCATGGTCAGGACTCTCAGACGAGGAGAAGAAGAGAGCCAGACATAGAAGGTGAGCCTTTTACCTCTAACTTCTCCTTTTACTTTTCTCAGCCTTTTTCCTATACCTCCGTCTCTACCTCCTACGTCCCTCGCCTCTTCTGCCTTTTCCTCTCCCTCCTCATGATCATCACTTTCACTTTCTTTTATATTTTTCAACCCATGTTTTCACACTACGTTCGTACCTCTGTCTCTGTCTCTTTGTTTCTGTCTCTCCGTCTCTCTCTCTCCCTCTCTTTCTCCCTCTCTTCTTTTCTCTCTCCCTCCTCTCTCCTCTCCCTTCTCTCCCTCCCTTCTCTCCCTCTCTTCCCCTCTCTCCCTTCTCTCTTTCCCTCCCCTCTTCTCTCTTTCCCTCCCTTCTCTCTTTCCTTCCCTCTCTTCTCTCTTTCCCTCCCTTCTCTCTTTCCCTCCCTCCCTTCTCTCTTTCCCTCCTCCTTCTCTCTTTCCCTCCCTCCCTTCTCTCTTTCCCTCCCTCCTCCTCTCCTCCTTCCCTCCCTCCCTCCTCTCTCACATTGCCTAAGCACCATTGCTGATCATATTTAGTTTCAGGTATTGAACCTGTTTCCATCTTTTTAACTAATGAAGAATCTTCGCTTTTTGTGTGTGTGTATTTTTGACTGTGCCTTTACCAGCTGTGTCAATAAATTACTTATATGTATTTTGCAGTTCTTTACGGCTATAGCAACCAGATTCTTTATAAGCTTGGTCTCACAATATTGTCTTCTGCCTTGAGCTTTGTTTTTTAATGTTCATGTATAGGTGAATGTGTATATGTACTGTTGAACGCTGTATCTAGGGCTGAACGTGTATACATAGGATTGAATGTGTTTGCTGGGGGGGGGTGATTGCACGTATTAAACATTGGGTTGAATGTGTATAAGTAAGGTTGAACGTGTATGGATACGGTTAAACGTATATACACGGTTGAACGTGTATACGTTATGTTTAACGTGTATACATAGGATTGGACAAACCTGTATACATTTGAAAGTGTAAACATAAGATTGAGCACCTGTACACACAAGTGAACGTGTATAAATGTAGATGAACGTGTGTACATGTGACTGAACGTGTATGCATTCAGTTGAACGTGTATACATAGGATTGAGCATGTATATATACAGTTCAATGTGTATACGTACAGGTGAACATGTATACATACCATTGTGAACATGTGTACACACACACACACCACACACATAATATATATATATATAATATATATATATAATATATATATATATATATATATATATAATATATATATATATATTATATAAATATATAAATAATATAATATAAATATATATACTGTATATATATATATATATATTATATATATATATATATATATATATATATATATATAGTCGTGCTGAATAGGTAAACTTGCGATATTTGGTTCTTTTAATAGCAACTCTCTTCTTGCCGAATAAGACAAGCTAAAATTTGTCTATGCAAAAATTTCGCAAAAATCATGCTGAACCTAACGTGGAAAATATATTTCATTGTGTTTATTATTAAATTATTGTAAACTTATCTAAAATTTATCTAGTTGGATTAAGGTAAATGAAATTGCGCTTGTTATAATAAGGTTAGGTAAGTTTTCTAAGGTTCTTTTGGTACAAAAGTACTAAATTTTGCATTAGTATAAATGAAAAAATATATATTTAAACGTATAAGAGAAAATTTTAGAACTTAATTTTAAGCGAGTTCTTGCTAACTGACCAGTTTTACCTATTCGGCACCACATATATATACACACACATTTGAATGTGTAAACATGCAGGTGAACGTGTGTACATACAGTTGAATGTGTATACATAGTTGAACATGTATTCTTAGCTGAAAGTGTATACATACAGTTGAACATGTATTTATAGTATAACATGTATATCTTACTTTCACATTATCTTAACATACCTCGAGCTCTTGTTGTGTATGTTCATAGTTGTAAATAAAATCTTAGCTATTGTTTGTTTTTCTAAGGTAAGTTATTGTTAGTTTTTAACTTAGTTTGTGTTGCGAGTCGCTAGTTGAGACGAACTTTGTTCTTTAAGCTTTGTGCCATTGTTATGCAGTGTAATGTTGTGTTGGTAACACTGTTGATGAGTGGGGCATCTCTGTTGTGTTGGTAACGCTGTTGATGAGCGGGGCATTTATGTTGTGTTGGTAAAGCTGTTGACGAGTGGGGCATCCGTGGTGTTGTTGATAATGCTGTTGATGAGTGGGTCACTTGTGTTGTGTTGGTAACGCTGTTGGTAAGTGGGGCGGCCGTGTTGTGTTGTAACGCTGTTAATGAGTGGGGCATCCATAGTGTTGTGTTGTAAACACTGTGTTGTTGTCTTGGTAACATTGAGTTGTGTTGGCAAAGCTGGGAATGAGCACGGCACTCCTCTCGTTGTGTTGGCAACATTGTGGTGCTGTGATTGTAATGTGGTTAAGTGAAGCACTTTCTTTGTGTTGGCAATACTGTGGTGTTATGTTGGTAATAATGTGGATAAGCGAAGCACTTTCTTTGTGTTGGCAATACTGTGGTGTTATGTTGGTAATAATGTGGATAAGCGAAGCACTTTCTTTGTGTTGGCAATACTGTGGTGTTATGTGGTAATAATGTGGATAAGCGAAGCACTTTCTTTGTGTTGGCAATACTGTGTGTTATGTTGGTAATAATGTGGATAAGCGAAGCACTTTCTTTGTGTTGGCAATACTGTGGTGTTATGTTGGTAATAATGTGGATAAGCGAAGCACTTTCTTTGGTGTTGGCAATACTGTGGTGTTATGTTGGTAATAATGTGGATAAGCGAAGCACTTTCTTTGTGTTGGCAATACTGTGGTGTTATGTGGTAATAATGTGGATAAGCGAAGCACTTTCTTTGTGTTGGCAATACTGTGTGTTATGTTGGTAATAATGTGGATAAGCGAAGCACTTTCTTTGTGTTGGCAATACTGTGGTGTTATGTTGGTAATAATGTGGATAAGCGAAGCACTTTCTTTGTGTTGGCAATACTGTGGTGTTATTGTTGGTAATAATGTGGATAAGCAAAGCACTTTCTTTGTGTTGGCAATACTGTGGTGTTATGTTGGTAATAATGTGGATAAGCAAAGCACTTTCTTTGTGTTGGCAATACTGTGGTGTTATGTTGGTAATAATGTGGATAAGCGAAGCACTTTGTGTTGGCAGTACTGTGGTGTTATGTTGGTAATAATGTGGATAAGCGAAGCACGTTCTTTGTGTTGGCAATACTGTGGTGTTATGTTGGTAATAATATGGATAAGTTGGTGCCCCAGAACTCAATGTTTACATGGTGACAGTAACTGGTGGTAAACACCAGCCACAGCTACGGATCATTGGTCGATGATAACAGTAAACATAAATTAGTCTGAAGGGAAGAGGAAACCTGTATTAGGACATTGGTGTCACCAGTGTGTAAACTGTTTGTGTCACCAGTGTGTGAACTGTTTGTGTCACCAGTGTGTGAACTGTTTGTGTCACCAGTGTGTGAACTGTTTGTGTCACCAGTGTGTGAACTGTTTGTGTCACCAGTGTATGAACTGTTTGTGTCACCAGTGTGTGAACTGTTTGTGTCACCAGTGTGTGAACTGTTTGTGTCACCAGTGTGTGAACTGTTTGTGTCACCAGTGTGTGAACTGTTTGTGTCACCAGTGTGTTAAACTGTTTGTGTCACCAGTGTGTGAACTGTTTGTGTCACCAGTGTGTGAAACTGTTTGTGTCACCAGTGTGTGAACTGTTTGTGTCACCAGTGTGTGAACTGTTTGTGTCACCAGTGTGTAAACTGTTTGTGTCACCAGTGTGTGAACTGTTTGTGTCACCAGTGTGTGAACTGTTGGCGTCACCAGTGTGTAAACTGTTGGCGTCACCAGTGTGTGAACTGTTTGTGTCACCAGTGTGTAAACTGTTTGTGTCACCAGTGTGTGAACTGTTTGTGTCACCAGTGTGTGTAACTGTTGTGTTTCACCAGTGTGTAAACTGTTTGTGTCACCAGTGTGTGAACTGTTTGTGTCACCAGTGTGTGAACTGTTGGCGTCACCAGTGTGTAAACTGTTGGCGTCACCAGTGTGTAAACTGTTGGCGTCACCAGTGTGTAAACTGTTGGCGTCACCAGTGTGCAAACTGTTGGCGTCACCAGTGTGTAAACTGTTGGCGTCACCAGTGTGTAAACTGTTGACGTCACCAGTGTGTAAACTGTTGGCATCACCAGTGTGTAAACTGTTGGCGTCACCAGTGTGTAAACTGTTGGCGTCACCAGTGTGTAAACTGTTGGCGTCACCAGTGTGTAAACTGTTGGCGTCAACAGTGTGTAAACTGTTGGTGTCAACAGTGTGTAAACTGTTGGCGTCACCAGTGTGTAAACTGTTGGCGTCACCAGTGTGTAAACTGTTGGCATCACCAGTGTGTAAACTGTTGGCGTCACCAGTGTGTAAACTGTTGGCATCACCAGTGTGTAAACTGTTGGCGTCACCAGTGTGTAAGCTGTTGGCGTCACCAGTGTGTAAACTGTTGGCGTCACCAGTGTGTAAGCTGTTGGCGTCACCAGTGTGTAAACTGTTGGCGTTACCAGTGTTGATGGAATGCCATTGTTCACAAGACCATAGTACAAAAACACTATTCTTGTTCTCTAGACCAGTTTACAAAACAGTGTAGTTGTTCATAAGACCAGGGAGCTGTGTTTTCCCCGCCATATTCCGTCACACAGGATGGGTTCCATGCATAATGATAGAAATCTGACTCAGTACTTGACCAGGCAAGCACCAGACGAGCCTGGCCCGTGGCCGGGCTCCTGGAGTAGAACAACCCTCAGACCTCATCAGAGGTAAAGGTAAGGAATGGATGTACAATCTGATTAGTTATATTTCCTCCAGTCAATTAGTGTATAGGCTGTGAGGTAGTATGTTGTTGTTTCTGGCATGTTGTAGACCTGAAACACATTCCTGAGCCATGTTGGTCACCTCTGAGCCTTCACCAGCTTACCACACAACATTATACACAACGCTGTAATTTTTTTTTCACGAAGAGAAGCTTCAGGTGATCCCATTCATGATTCTAGTGCACTCTGGAACACCAAGGATGATCGTCGTGGCCATGTTCGGGATTACTTCAGGTTTATTCATTTTAATTAAGCAATAGGGAACGACAAGAGGGGAGGGGGAGGAGGGGGGAGGTGTTGTTACACGCTTTTAGTATCATAATTATAAATTAATTAGTCTTAATTTGACGCAGAGTGTTTCCCACCATGGTTAAACATGTTAATGTTATGGTGGTGGTGGTTGGAGTGGGGCATGGGTGAGGGTTGGGGTGGTAATGGGGGTGGTATGTTGTGGGTGGTGGTGAGTGTGATTCGGGGTGGTGTGGTGAATGGTGTGGTGTTTTGGTGATGGTGTTTTGATGGAATGGGGATTGTAGGTGATGGTTATGGTGTAGGTCTCACGGGTCTCCAAACTTTTCACTACGAGGGTTACGTTGTATATTTTACACATTTTCACAGGCCAAACAAAAAGACCAGGCCTATAAATGTAATGATTGATTAAAATTTAAGTGAACAAGTTTTTGGGGGGATCCATTTTTGTAATGATCATGACATGATTCAGAGAAAGAGAAATGTGACAGTACCTTGCTCACACTGAGAAGTGATGTATAATGTGTTAAAATGTCAAACACAAGTCAGTGCTCTGACAGTATAATCAGTTACTGAACTGCAGATGAGAAAAGCTGACACAAGATTAATTTGAACAAGATTAATGGGAATGATGGAACTGGTTGTCTAATTTCAAAATATTGCTGAACTGAGGTTTCAGGCTTGAGGAGCCAGTTATTAGACACTTCAAATGTTCATCAGATAAATTAGTGCGATATTTAGACTTAACATGCTTCATTTTTCAATATGTTTGTTCACAAAGTTACGTTGTACCTAAAAACTGATACGAATCCACAAGCAAATCACTTGATATTTGGAAACTGTCCAGGCTGTAAATATTTATAAAATTGAATCAAATTTCCTTCTTTATACTTTGCTCATGTCATCTGATTGGAGATCAGTAATTTTCACTTGAAACTGACTTGGGAATGTTTCAACACTACAGTCAAGTGGATTTTGAAGCAGCTATATTTCATCTGTTTTTCCATCAAGATCAGACAATCGTTTCTTAAATTATTTTTTACAAGTCATTAATAGTTTCTGTTGCAGATGAAGGAGGAGATTCTGCTTCACTTCATGAAATTTTTCACAACATGGGAAATGCACTTTTCCTTCAAATAGCATCAATTTTTCCCCTGAATGCCTTGACATGCATAAATAGATCACAAATCAGATTTGTTCTATCTTGCAACTTCAGTTTCAGATGATTCATATGGCGTGTTACGTCTGCTAAAATGCTAATTTCCATTATCAGTTAACGTTTGATAAGTGGTTCGGGTCGAACCAATTTCCTTTCTGAGCTGAAACAACCATGATAGACCTTTTCCGTAACTAAGCCATCGGACTACTGTTTAAAAAAAAAAAGCAAGTCAACGAACTCAGAATCAGTTTCTTTGAGAAAATCGCGAAACTGGCGATGATTAAGCCCGTGAGATCGAATGAGATTCACTGTTGAAACAGCAGGTTTCACAACGCAAGATATAACCACATTTCATCATAATCCTTGCTGGTGGATAACGCAGTCCAAAAAATCTACCATCCTCACAAACATTTGTAACTTGTCCAACCAAACCTTTCTTCACTCCATACCTGTTCTGTCCTCCATCACATGTCTTTTCCGGTTCCTGTGTTGTGCATGCTATGCATTGATTCGAATTCTTGTGTGACATTAAATTCATTATCGACGCCACGGAGAATAAAACTGAAAAATTTGTGCCTTGCAATTTGATAAAATATATTGCTTCCTATATTCTCAATTCTACGAGCAACATTATTTGGCGTAAGATTTTCAACAGGTTTGCTTTTCCTGGTCATAACTCTCCCACTGCTTCCATCATACACTGATCAAATCTCCACCGGTGAATGGCTTTCTTCATTTAGCTAACGCATAAGCTACTTTGTAGCTTCACCAGGGTCAGCACAGATGATACAGTCGGTGATACATTCTGGGAGAGAGAAGCAGCAACATAGTGACGCACAAGAAATATGCTCAGGGCATGATAGACAGAAGAGTATAGAAAAAAAAACAGACTTAGCTGAGGCCTCAACATTAAAATGTAAAAGAGAGGGAATATGTAAATGTTATGCGAGGGGAATTTGCATATGTTGTATGGTAGAAGTTGTAAATATCCACACATCAGAAAGTGTTCGAATATGCTGAGAAAAGGATGGTGTTGTTTTTGTAAGAGTGTAAATTTTTTCACCCGAGATGTGTCTGTCATTATTTGCTACCAGGAAGTGTTATGATCTAAGTTACCAGAAGTTCCACGTGAAGAGGACACAGCGGTGTAAAAAGAATACATGCCATGAACCGGAGACACTGTACAAGATAATTTTTTAGAGGAAGAAACATACCAGAGAAACAGAGATACAAGAAAAGCCAACAAGGGATACATATGTTAGGTAAAAGGACACATGTGAAATTTATGTGACATTTGTTCAGTTGCACATGTGTCCTTTTAACCTAACAGCCTTATCTGCAACGGCTTGACAAAGCTCCTGGTGAGCGAAACGTTGCCACAATAAAAATGTCACATACTTGCACATATGTCTTTTTACCTAACCCATTGTCGGTAATTCTACCAACATTATTACATGAGATACATACAGGAAGCAACGCTACACAGCACATCAACACGTCTCACGAAATCGTAATGACACGATTGTAAACAAACCATACCACGGGTGGGATTAGAACCCGCGTTCAGTGTCATTACGATTTCGTGAGTCACGTTGACGGCTTTGAGGGGATTCGTCTGTAAAAACTTGCATTTGTGGTCACAGTGGTGCCTCTGCTAACTTTCCTGTGGTGTATAAATATACCTAGTTGGATGAATCTTATTGAAGCTAGTTGGCCCAGTGGCTAATGCGACGGTCTGGAGTTTTGAGACTCTGATCGCGGGTTCTAATCCCACCCGTGGTATGGTTTATATCAACACGACACACACACCAAGACCAAACCTACATCAGCCCCACGCTAATAGTGCTGGAGAGACCAGAACTATGTAAACCGAGGACAGGTTGGTACAACCCCCAAAGGCATTTACCAAAAGCTATATAAAACCCAAATATCCCAAATGGTAAATCCTCCTTCCTCTTTCTTAACATTCATACATTGTTTGGAGCATTTCCTGAAACACGCACAAGGGATGTTTTTGACGAGGAAGATATGGGTGAAAAAAATACTATGTTAATATATGTGACAGAGTGCATAGGACACAGGAAGGAGTAGGTCTCTGTGTGAAAGACACTGCACGGAACTTTTGAAATCGACAAATGGCACAGTAGAATACTGGGTATTAAAAAGCGGAGATAAGAATCTAGTGGATTACCTTCAGTATTCTTTGGAGAAAAAGCTTAGATCTAGGTGAAATACCGGAGGCTTTAAAGAGTGCAGACAGCTTCTTTGCATAGGGGAAGTAGTAGAGCACTAACTAAAAATTACAGACCAGTAGCCCTAACTTCTCACATCATTAAAATCTTTGAAAGAGCGATGAGACGGCAGATTACAAATTTCATGGACCAGCACAACCAACATAACCCGAACCAGCTTGGTTTTAGAGGAGGACGATCATGTCTGTCACAGCTGCTGAACCATTATGACAGAATTACGGAGGCACTGGAAGACCAAAACGCAGATGTGATTTACACAGATTTTGCAAAGGCGTTTGACAGATGCAATCATGGAGTGATAGCGCACAAAATGAGGTCCATGGGCATTTTTGGGAAGGTAGGCAGATTTTTGGGTTCCTAACACACAGAACACAAAAAGCAGTCGTGTCATGTGGGGGTTCGTATGCTGGAATTGGGTAAAATCTCACACTTCGGACGGCTGGTAACTTATTATTATGGACACTAATCGCCAAGCCTGACCTACCGTCTCTGCTACCCTGCTCTGAACTAACAACTATCGTGCCCAGAGGGCGAGCGACATTCAAACATGCTTGGTCAGCAGAATGACTCCATAACGGTCAGTGATCACGTAAGGGGAGATGGTGAATCAGTAACGGTTGGTATGAGTCACGATGACACTACTGGTAACTGACACTTCTGAGAGTAGTAAAAAGAGCAAGATCCAGCATCAGCGACGTAAAACGCTCAGTGCCCCAAGGCACTGTCCTGGCACCTCTGCTGTTTCGCATCCTCATAGCAGACATTGATAAAAACACCCGTCACAGTTTTGTATCATCATTTGCAGATGACACTAAAATATGCATGAAAGTCACTACGGTAGAGGACACTGAAAAAGTACAGGAAGACATAAACAGGGTTTTCCAGTGGGCAGTGGGGAACAACATGACGTTCAATAGTGAAAAGTTCCAGCTGCTTAGGTATGGAAAGAATGAAGAACTCAAAAAGAACACTACAGAATTCAAGAGGGTCACCTAATAGAACGAAATGAACACGTAAAAGACTTAGGAATAATTATGTCAGCGGACCTTTCTTTTAAAGACCATAACAAGACAAAGATCACGACAGCCAAGAAGATTACGGGGTGGGTATTGAGAACTTTCAAAATAAGGGAAATGATGCCAATGGTGACACTCTTCAAATCGCTAGTGCTCCCTCATTTAGAATATTCCTCAGTGTTGACAGCCCTATTCAGAGTAGGAGAAATATCGGAGCTGGAACAAATACAGAGATCGTTTACGGCTCAAATTGAACCAGTAAAGCACCTAAATTACTGGAAACACCTTCAAGTCTTGAACATGTACTCATTGGAGCGGAGGAGAGAGAGATACATGATAATATATACCTGGAAGGTACTCCAGGGCTTGGTCCCAAATCTGCACACTGCCACAACAATATACTGGAGTGAGAGATATGGGAGGAAGTGCAAAACAAACCCAGTGAGGAGCAGGGGTGCGGTGGGGATAATAATGGAACACTGTATCAACATACGGGGTCCCAGACTACTCAACATCTCACCAGAAGATATCAGAAACACGGCTGGAACAAGTGTAGAAAGCTTCAAGAGGAAACTGGACGAGTATCTTCACCAGGTGCCAGAACAACCAGGCTGTGATGGATATGTGGGGCAGCGGGCCTCCAGCAGCAACAGTCTGGTTGGCCAGGCAAGCACCAGACGAGCCTGGCCCATGGTCGGGCTCCGAGAGTAGTGAAACTCGAAACTCTTCAAAGGTATATCAAAGGTAAGGTATATAAACCACCACCAGCAACGCCTGAGGAGTTTACGGAACAGATAAGGAAAAATGGTTGCCTTGAAAACTTTGAGAATCCCACACCAAATATTATCCTTCTCGGATATTTGAATCTTCCAAATTTGAAATGAAAGACGGTGAAACACAGTGTTGTACCAGAAATAGTCCCTGGACGCACATTAGCTCAACAGATGTATACCAGGAAGCTGATGGGGTTTTGTGAAAAGTTTGCTTTGAACCAACAGATTTTTAGAGCCCACTAGGAATGAAAATACACTGAATTTGATATTCACGAACAAAGAACTAATTAGAGACGTGATAATTACAAAAAAAAAATTATACTCAAATCACAATATGGTAGAAGTGCACATAAATGTAAAAGAAGGGGTGGAAAGCTAAAGAAATAGTATACAAGAAGGAACGCTCTATTTATTTAATTTAAAAAATCAGAGAATTTAAAATTGAGATCAAATATACAAATAACTATCAGACATACCCTGGGAAACAGTCGTGAGTATTCTCAACCCTTACCAGTGCTTGGGAAAATTGAATACAGAATCATACGAGGTCTGTGTATCATACGAGGTCTGTGTAAATTCTAAACCGCTAGGAAAGCCTAAAAGGTCAGATTTGAGAAAAACGTAAAAGAATGTACAGACGAAGAAAAAGGATACCGAATTGCTAAAGAAATGTAAATATCACATTGAAGGAAAGATAAACTTTACAGAATTAGAAAAAAAAACTTAAACTTACCTATTAGACGGAAGAAGCGCAAAAGGATCAAAAACTATCCAAGATATTACTAGGAACCAAGAATATTTCTATGTTCAAAATCTAATTTGAGAACTGTATATAATTGGACCATTAATCACGGGAGGTTCATAGACTGATGATGAATAAGAAATGGGCAAAATTTTAAGAGTAATATGAGTCAGTATTCAGGGATCCATTACCTCTGAAGGTCACACACATCACATAACTGACATAAGTACGAATTCTGAAGAATTCGAAAAAGAAATAGAAAAAATGTCTACTCAAGCAAAACCTGGAATGCATTCGTGGAATTCTTATTTATAAAGAAATATAAAATACCATTAGCACGAGCATTCAGTGTTCTTTGTTGACACTGGTGGTGTGGGTGATGCTCTCTCATATTGTACATTATATTAGAGAGGGAGAGACTGTGTGTGTGTACTTACCTGTTTGTTGTTGCAGGGGTCGTTTCACAGCTCCTGGCCCCACCTATTCGCTGTGCGTGTGTGCGCGCGCGAGTGTGTGTGTGTGTGTGTGTGTGTGTGTGTGTGTGTGTGTGTGTGTGTGTGTGTGTGTGTGTGTGTTTTCTACCACCGACACCTCCAGCACAGACACAGGGAAGGTCGACGAGGATTTTAAATTAGCTCAAACGTCACTTCATCCTTTCATCCATGTTCTCGTCTTCCCATTCATCCATCCATGGATCCTTCATCCGCCAGTGACTGGAGAAATCATTTGTTCTCAACATTTCAACGGAGAATCGACATTTTTTGATTGCCTAAAATTTAATTAATCGTCACAATTAGTGAATTACAAAGCCTGCGCTCGTGCCTCCCAAATTTCATTAATGGTTTTTAATTCATAAAGTACATATCGTGCCCTGATGCTGTACTGTTGTGTGTATATAGGTGATGTAGAGAGAGAGAGAGGTATACAAATGGAAAAGCCTCAACATAAATATATGCTTTAATATCCAATATTCCTGTATAACTAGACTATTATACCAATATTCCTGTTTAACTGGGGTACAGTATACCAGTATTCCTGTATAACTAAGCTACATTATACCAGGGTTCCTTTATAACTAGGCTACATTATACCAGTATTCCTGTATAACTAAGCTATATTATACCAGGATTCCCGTATAACTAGGCTACATTATACCAATCTTCCAGTACAACTAGGTTACATTATACCAATATTCCTATATAACTAGGATACATTATACCAGTATTCTTGTATAACTAGGCTATATTATACCAGTATTCCTCTATAACTGGACTGCATTTTACTAATATTCTTCTATAACTAGGCTACATTATATAAATATTCCTGTGTAACTAGGCTTCATTATACCAATATTCTTCTGTAACTAGGCTACATTATTCCAATATTCCTCTGTAACTAGGCTATATTAGTCTAATATTCCTGTATATCTAGGCTGTATTCCAATATTCCTCAACAACTATTCTATATTATACCAGCATATCTGAGTTAACTTGTATCAATATTCCTTTACAGCTAGGCTATATTATGCTAGCATAAATAGGCTACATTATACCACTACGACTTGACCACATTATATTAATAATTTTTGTAACTGTTACATTATACCAGTATAATAATACTACTTGATACTGGTATAACTGGTATACTGGTATAACTGGTATAACAAGTGTAATTAAGTTACATTATACTATTTTTCAATATTCCTATATAACTTCGCTACATTATACCAGTATTCCTGTATAACTAAGCAACATTATACTATAATTAGGCTGCATTCAACTAATATAACTAGTCTTCATTATACTATACCAATATTCCGCTATAACTAAGCTATATTAAATCAAGATTCCTCTATAAACAGGTTACACTGTACTAATATTCCTCTATAACCAGGCTATATTGTACCAATATTCCTATATAACCAACCTACATTGTACCAATATTCTTTTATAACCAGGCTACAGTATACCAATATTCCTTTATAACCAGGCTACATTATACCAATATTCCTTTATAATCAGGCTCCACTGTACTTATTTTCCATTATAACCAGGCTACATTGTACAAATATTCCTTTATAACTAGGCTACATTGTACCACTGTTCCTTTATAACCAGGCTACATTGTACCAGTGTTCCTCCATAACCAGGCTTCATTTTACCAGTATTCTTCTATAACCAGGCTACATTGTACCAATTGGATGACGGGGTGGGTATTGAGAACTTTCAAACCAAGGGAAATAATGCCAATGGTGACAGTTTTCAAATCGCTAGTGTTTATTCATTTAGACTCTAAATTTTAGAATATTGCTAGGTGTTGGCGGCCCCGTTCAAGGCAGGAGAAATATCAGAGCTTGAGCAAATACACAGATTATTCACGGCCCTTAATAAAGAAAGCATTTAAATTACCGGGAACGCCTTAAAGTCTTTAACATGTACTCACTGGAACGGATGAGAGAGATACATGATAATTTATACCTGGAAAATACTCGAGGGCCTGGTCACAAATCTCCACACTGCCATAACGTAATGGAGCAAGAGATATGGGAGGACGTTCAAAATAAATCCAGCGAAAAGCAGGGGTGCAGAGGGCACAATAAGGAAAACCTTTATCAACATTCATAGCCCCAGACTATTTAACATCTTACCAGAAGATATAGGAAACACTGCTGGAATAAATGTAGAAGTCTTCAAGAGAAAACTGGACAAGTATCTTCAGGTGCCAGATCAACCAGGCTGTGATGGATATGTGGGGCAGTGGGCCACCGGCAGCAACAACCTGGTTGACCAGGCTAGCACCAAACGAGCCTGGCTCATGGCCGGGCTCCGGGAGTAGTAAGATTCTCGAAACTCATCAAAGATGTATATATATATACCAGGCTACATTATACACAGCAAAACGCTCTGAACGTGTTTGCTCGGAATTCACCCGCTTTTCTGCAACATTGCAAGCTCACGATGTGTTGATTGCAATACGAAAGGCCTAGAGCTATCATTCAACTCCCCCTTGGTTGTTTTGCATCTTGTATTGTTGGGTGATTTTTATTGCATTTATATATATATATATATATATATATATATATATATATATATATATATATATATATATATATATATATATTATTGTAATCACGATCGAGTAGTATTGATCAATAAGAACACTGCGCTAGCCAAGGATTCGAACCCATGTACTGGCCCGCCATTGTGAGCGAGAACCACATGACGCCTTAACCCACAGGACCACCCAATCTTACAAGCTAGGTGTGTTACTTTTGGTCCGAGGACATACGGAAGTGTGGGAGATTTCTAGCTAATTTCATTCTCATCCCACCTAGCTTGGCTGGCTGCTTGGTTCTTGTAGGATTGGATGGTCCTGTGGGTTAAGGAGTCATGTGGTTCTCGCTCACAATGGCTGGCCAGTACAACATGGGTTCGAATCCTTGGCTGGCGCAGTGTTGTTATTGACTGATTATGTATGTATATATATGTATGTATGTATGTATGTCATGCAGAATAGGTAAAACTAGCCAGCAAGAAACTATTTAAAATTAAGTCCTTACTAAAATTTTCTCTTATACGTTTAAAGATTTTTTTTTTATTTATGTTTATATAAAAATTAATAATTTTTTGTCAAAAGAACCTTACAAAACTTACCTAACCTTATTATAACAAGCGCAGTTTAATTTAGCCGAATCCAACTAATTATAGTTTAGATAAATTTTCAATAATTTAATAATGAACAAACACAATGAAATATATTTTTTCGTTAAACTCAGAGCGATTTTTGCGAAATTATTCTTTACACAAATTTTCGCTTGCCTTATTCGGCAAGAAGAGCGTTGCTGTTTAAGCCAAAATAGCAAGTTTTACCTATTCGGCACGATATATATATATATATTATATATATATATATAAAATATATATATATATATATATATATATATATATATATATATTATATATATATATATATAATATATATATATATATATATATATATATATATATATATATATATATATATATATATATATATATATAAAATCCTCTTTCATTTTTTCTATCGTGCGGTTCTATAATTACCCGTAAACTTGTAAAGATCTCCTTCTCGTATAATATTTCCCGGGGAATTAGACTTTAATTTACACATTCAAATTATTTAGAAAAATTCGAGACTAATTTGCTTGCAGTGTTGGCAAGAGCGTTGTCAGGCTAGCAGCTTGTTGCGTTCGTGGTCATATTTGTTTGCCGGAGTTGAGCCAAGGCTCCTCACCCAGCATCTGCTCTGTCTTCATCACATTTACTGACTTGAACTCGCGAGCATAGTCGCATCTATTCTTGAAGAGGGATGTAAATATTGCCTCGGCCATTTTCTGATGCGGGTCATTCCATTAATTTACCCCCATGAGGCTGAAGAAATATTGCCTCTTCTTTCTATAACTTTTCTGTGTATTTATCTTTCAACTTCAGTTCCCCTTGTCCCTAATCTTCCAACTTTTGTGCACCTTCGTCCTTGATATTTCAACTTTGGTGCACCTTCGTCCTTGATATTTCAACTTTTGGTGCACCTTCGTCCTTGATCTACTCATCAGCAGCGTCTTGTCTGCCTTGTCAACCTCTTTAGAATTGTATTGGTTGTAAACATGTCTTCACCAGTCATCTCTCCTCTGTGGTCGTCAGGTTCAGCGCTCTCTCTCTTCTTTCTTTCTCTCTCTCTCTCTCTCTCTCTCTCTCTCTCTCTCTCTCTCTCTCTCTCTCTCTCTCTCTCTCATATTTCTTTTTTTTTTTACCGAAGTGTGTAATAAGCACATAATCCTAAATTAATTGAACTTCAGTAATTGGGCTGTTGACAGCCTGATGGAAGGAAGGAGAGCGCGCGCGCGCGTCAGTACAGATTAAATAAAGGAAATCAACCTATCGATCCTGTTAGAGGGGAGTTATACGTGAGACATGATTATGACGTATAAGATACACAAAAGAAACGGGCCGCGGCCGGCCCATTTGATATAATAATCAGCGGCTTCTCAACATAGTGTGTAAAAACCCCTTGGTTTATATATATATATATATATATATATATATATATATATATATATATATATATATATATATATATATATATATATATCATGAAATCACGAAACAATTGATTTTAAATCATTTACCAAACTGTGGCAGGCCAGAACCTGTACTGCCTCCAGAGACAACACAATGCACGCATCACCTTACCACTACGCCACTGGTCCTAAAGAACCAAGCACACAGCACGTAGCTATGTGTGTTTTGCCTTGGCCCGAGGACACTCGTGGCAGTGGTATCTCAAGGATTAATTTCAGCCTCATCCTGTTTGAATACCCGCCTCAACAAGCAGTCTATATAGCAATGAAATTAATCACTGTGAAAGAATAGTGAAATTCCAAGCACTTTCGTGACTTCTCACATTAACAAGGAACTCTGATAATGTGAGAAGTCACGAAAGCGCTTGGAATTTTACCATTCTCTCACAGTGGTTGTTTTGCCTCTTCTGGTATCACCTGTTTACTGTGCTCTTATTGCATGCATGCATGCAAAAATATATATAATTATATATATATATATATATATATATATATATATATATATATATATATAATTGTGTGTGTGTGTGTTTTTTGTGTGTGTGGATGGGTGGTCTATTATCCTACCTAAGTCCAATATGTATGTGCAGTCAGAGGTTGGTTTCTCTCCCTGTCTTCCTTGTATGGTACCTGAGGTGTTTGTTGGCAGTGACTGGGGATTCTGAAGTGTTCAGCCCTGGTCATGACTTTGGCTAATTTCCTGGAGCATGATTAGCTCTATGCCACAAGGATAAAGTTCTTTACTGGGGGGTGGGGGTCTAAGAGCGAGAATGGTGTTTGTTCAGCTGGACGTGAGTGTTTGGCCCTCCTCCTCCTCTTATAGCAATAGTCACTTTCAGACTGAAAGTCGACTGAAGACCCTAGTGGGTTTAGCTCTTGGTTTTGATAATCTGTCGACTGAGGATCGGACATCACACATCTCACCCATAGCCACCTGTACGCAGGTGTTCCTGTCTCCTCCCGTGTAGCTTGTGATGTGCTGCTGACTGTGGAATATACTTTACCGCCTCCATCATCATTTTTTATATATAATTGCGGGGTACCTGTAGAGACCTCTGGGAACTTTTATGCGAGTTTTTTGACAATGGAGTTTTTTTTTTATCTGATGGTAATTATTTTTAACTTGTTATATATTTGTGTTGACTGTAAATATTTTTTTTATTTTTAACGTTGATTTTATCCCTGTTTTTTGTTGTGTTGTGCACAACAAAAAACAGAACTACCTACTTGTGTTACCTACCTACCTACTTATGTGCGTACCCACCTATTTACCTGGTATAAACCTGGGTAACTGATACCGCAAATTAGTTAACTAAAAAAAAAACGTGAAGAAACACTAGGACATAATAGAAAACATTTCGATCCTAGAACCTTGCTCACTTCTAGTATACAGAGGTTAAAATAATATACATATATAGGTGTTTTTTAACAAGCATGTCCTAGTGTTTGCTTATATTTCTAAACCGACCTACGTACCAACAGCTACGTATGTAGACCTGTGGGTGAGATGCTAATACGTATTTATTCATATAGAAAATTTCAGCTTTGCTTGTGACTCTGTTTTCTGTTCACTTTTATTGTTTCTCGAATAAGTGTTATGGGGAATTAAATGTTACATGTGGTGTGTGCCCATTAATGTCTTCTTATAAAGCCTCTGCAGCTCCACGTGTGGGGTTGAGAGGCTGTGAGAGATCCAGTTCTCTTCTTATAAGTGTTCGTTGTCTTGTTCAGTTTCCTCTTAGGCCTATTCAGACGTTATGGCGTTATTCATTTGTTTTACATCTAGTTAGATGTCAGAGTGAAAGGTTCTAGTAGTATTGATTTTTATGATTGTTTAGTGGTTCTAGTAGTATTGTTTAGTGGTTCTAGTAGTATTGTTTAGTGGTTCTAGTAGTATTGTTTAGTGGTTCTAGTAGTATTGTTTAGTGGTTCTTGTAGTATTGTTTAAGTGGTTCTTGTAGTATTGTTTAGTGGTTCTTGTAGTATTGTTTAGTGGTTCTTGTAGTATTGTTTAGTGGTACTTGTAGTATTTAGTGGTTCTTGTAGTATTGTTTAGTGGTTCTTGTAGTATTTAATGGTTCTTGTATTGTTTAGTGGTTATTGTAGTATTGTTTAGTGGTTCTTGTAGTATTTAATGGTTCTTGTATTGTTTAGTGGTTCTTGTAGTATTGTTTAGTGGTTCTTGTAGTATTGTTAGTGGTTCTTGTATTATTGTTTAGTGGTTCTTGTAGTATTTAGTGGTTCTTGTAGTATTGTTTAGTGGTTCTTGTAGTATTGTTTAGTGGTTCTTGTAGTATTGTTTAGTGGTTCTTGTAGTATTTAATGGCTCTTGTATTGTTTAGTGGTTCTTGTAGTATTTAATGGTTCTTGTAGTATTGTTTAGTGGTTCTTGTAGTATTGTTTAGTGGTTCTTTTAGTATTTAATGGTTCTTGTATTGTTTTAGTGGTTCTTGTAGTATTGTTTAGTGGTTCTTGTAATATTTTTGTGGTTCTTGTAGTATTGCTTAGTGGTTCTTGTAGTATTTTTAGTGGTTCTTGTAGTATGTTTAGTGGTTCTTGTAGTATTTAATGGTTCTTGTATTGTTTAGTGGTTCTTGTAGTATTGTTTAGTGGTTCTTGTAGTATTGTTTAGTGGTTCTTGTAGTATTGTTTAGTGGTTCTTGTAGTATTGTTTAGTGGTTCTTTTAGTATTTAATGGTTCTTGTATTGTTTAGTGGTTCTTGTAGTATTGTTTAGTGGTTCTTGTAATATTTTGTGGTTCTTGTAGTATTGTTTAGTGGTTCTTGTAGTATTGTTTAGTGGTTCTTGTAGTATTGTTTAGTGGTTCTTGTAGTATTTAATGGTTCTTGTATTGTTTAGTGGTTCTTGTAGTATTGTTTAGTGGTTCTTGTAGTATTGTTTAGTGGTTCTTGTAGTATTGTTTAGTGGTTCTTGTAGTATTGTTTAGTGGTTCTTGTAGTATTGTTTAGTGTTCTTGTATTGTTTAGTGGTTCTTGTAGTATTGTTTATGGTTTAGTAGTATTGTTTAGTGGTTCTTGTAGTATTGTTTAGTGGTTCTTGTAGTATTTAGTGGTTCTTGTATTTTAATGGTTCTTGTATTGTTTAGTGGTTCTTGTAGTATTGTTTAGTGGTTCTTGTAGTATTGTTTAGTGGTTCTTGTAGTATTGTTTAGTGGTTCTAGTAGTATTGTTTAGTGGTTCTTGTAGTATTTAGTGGTTCTTGTAGTATTGTTTAGTGGTTCTTGTAGTATTTTAGTGGTTCTTGTAGTATTGTTTAGTGGTTCTTGTAGTATTGTTTATGGTTCTTGTAGTATTGTTTAGTGGTTCTTGTAGTATTGTTTAGTGGTTCTTGTAGTATTTTATGGTTCTTGTATGTTTAGTGGTTCTTGTATATTGTTTAGTGGTTCTTGTAGTATTGTTTAGTGGTTCTTGTAGTATTGTTTAGTGGTTCTTGTAGTATTGTTTAGTGGTTCTTGTATTATTGTTTAGTGGTTCTTGTAGTATTTAGTGGTTCTTGTAGTATTGTTTAGTGTTCTTGTAGTATTGTTTAGTGGTTCTTGTAGTATTGTTTAGTGGTTCTTGTAGTATTTAATGCTCTTGTATTGTTTAGTGGTTCTTGTATATTTTAATGGTTCTTGTAGTATTGTTTAGTGGTTCTTGTAGTATTGTTTAGTGGTTCTTTTAGTATTTAATGGTTCTTGTATTGTTTAGGGTTCTTGTAGTATTGTTTAGTGGTTCTTGTAATATTTTGTGGTTCTTGTAGTATTGTTTAGTGGTTCTTGTAGTATTGTTTAGTGGTTCTTGTAGTATTGTTTAGTGGTTCTGTGTTAGTATTTAATGGTTCTTGTATGTTTAGTGGTTCTTGTAGTATTGTTTAGTGGTTTTGTAGTATTGTTTAGTGGTTTCTTGTAGTATTGTTTAGTGGTTCTTGTAGTATTGTTTAGTGGTTCTTGTAGTATTGTTTAGTGGTTCTTGTATTGTTTAGTGGTTCTTGTAGTATTGTTTAGTGGTTCTAGTAGTAATTTTAGTGGTTCTTGTAGTATTGTTAGTGGTTCTTGTAGTATTTAGTGGTTCCTTGTATTTAATGGTCTTGTATTGTTTAGTGGTTCTTGTAGTATTGTTTAGTGGTACTTGTAGTATGTTTAGTGGTTCTTGTAGTAATTGTTTAAGTGGTTCTAGTAGTATTGTTTAGTGGTTCTTGTAGTATTTAGTGGTTCTTGTAGTATTGTTTAGTGGTTCTTGTGTATTTTAGTGGTTCTTGTAGTATTGTTTAGTGGTTCTTGTAGTATTGTTTAGTGGTTCTGTATTGTTTAGTGGTTCTTGTAGTATTGTTTAGTGGTTCTTGTAGTATTGTTTAGTGGTTCTTGTAGTATTAATGGTTCTTGTATTGTTTAGTGGTTCTTGTAGTATTGTTTAGTGTTCTTGTAGAATTGTTTAGTGGTTCTTGTAGTATGTTTAGTGGTTCTAGTAGTATTGTTTAGTGGTTCTTGTAGTATTTTTAGTGGTTCTTGTATATTGTTTAGTGGTTCTTGTAGTATTGTTTAGGGTTCTTGTAGTATTGTTTAGTGGTTCTTGTAGTATTGTTTAATGATTCTTGTATTGTTTAGTGGTTCTTGTATTGTTTAGTGGTTCTTGTATTGTTTAGTGGTTCTTGTAGTATTATTTAGTGGTTCTTGTAGTACCTATCCTCATTGATGGATTTTAGCGCTATTAATGAACCCTAACCCTGCGGCCGGTTAAGAGGGTTCAGTGGTTTCTAGGATTCTTCTAACCGGTGACCGGTTTCGAGGGTTTAGGGGTTTCTAGGCTGCTTCTAACCTTGAAGCCCAGCTTGAGGCTTCATGGTTGACTGCATGTGTATCCATGCCCACATAACCATAACGTGGTTGATCACTCACTCGAAGAGGTTTCTAAACCTCCCGCTTTTTAGAGTTAATCCTGTTTAGTGGTCTTGGCTTTCCTTTTTAGTGGTCTTAATCCTATTTACATTCTTGCTTTCTTGTCTCGATTGGGACCGCATCCAATTCCAGTTCAGTGATGAGAATCCCATTCAACAATTCCTAAAAGTTTCTCAAGCGAAGCATCAACATCAGTATGAATTCCCATCCGTAGGTAGCGGGAATATCAGAGGCTTTCAAAACCAGAACGAGGTGCGCTCCTCTCTAAATTATTACTGTTTCATTTTAGTCAGTGAGTGGAAGGGTTGATTGCTCGTCTCAAAGCAGTGTGGGGGTTCGGGTTATGATGAGGTTATGTAGGATATGCTGCCATGTTATGATGTTTATGCTTTGTTATGTGTATTATTGGCAAGGAAGGTTGTGTGTGTGTGTGTGTGTGTGTGTGTAAAATTATATGTTTGTAGTCACAGAAGGAGAGTTAGGTTTGTGATGCCCGTCTGTGATATCATATTTATACCATAAGTTACAATATCGTGGTTGGAACAAACAATGAATAACCCGCATTTCAAGATGAAGCTTCAGCTAGCATTTGCGTCTGTCCTCGACCATTTATAAGTCATGAGTTACTTGATAATTTTTCAGGACGGACCGAAATGTCGTCTGAAGGTTTAATCTCGAGTGAGAGTTGTTGTGGTTCACATACTTGTATCCAGAGAAGCAGACTTACCACAGGTCATCCGTCATAAAGATTATTTAATGTTCCAAGTTATTGTGGGCATTCATAATCGTAGGTTATTAAGCTAGATGTGTGGATAAGAATTCCCACTGTATACATGGCTCTGGTGGCCTGGTGGTTAACGCTCTCGCTTCACACGGTGAGGGCCTGGGTTCGATTCCCAGCCAGAGTAGAAACATTGGACGTGTTTCTTTCCACCTGTTGTCTATGTTCCCCATCAGTAAAATGGGTACCTGGGTGTTAGTCGACTGGTGTGAGTCGCATCCTGGGACAATGACCTAAGGAGGCCTGGTCACAGACCGGGCCGCGGGGGCGTTGACCCCCGGAACTCTAGGTAAATCTCTAGGTAATACAATGTACAAGTATCAGTGTGACCTACACATTGTATACATTGACATTTCATTTAAAGCACGAGGCGAGCCTGGCCCATGGCCGGGCTCCGGGAGTACTATGACTCTCGAAACTCATCGAAGGTATATCAGATGTAGTTTTTTTTTCTCTCGACTGGATTTTGGAAGCCTAATTTTGATGATAGTTGGTGGTGGGTGATGACCATTGTGGCCGCCGGTGGGTGATGACCATTGTGGCCGCCGGTGGGTGATGACCATTGTGGCCGCCGGTGGGTGATGACCATTGTGGCCGCCGGTGGGTGATGACCATTGTGGCCGCCGGTGGGTGATGACCATTGTGGCCGCCGGTGGGTGATGACCATTGTGGCCGCCGGTGGGTGATGACCATTGTGGCCGCCGGTGGGTGTGACCATTGTGGCCGCCGGTGGGTGATGACCATTGTGGCCGCCGGTGGGTGATGACCATTGTGGCCGCCGGTGGGTGATGACCATTGTGGCCGCCGGTGGGTGATGACCATTGTGGCCGCCGGTGGGTGATGACCATTGTGGCCGCCGGTGGGTGATGACCATTGTGGCCGCCGGTGGGTGATGACCATTGTGGCCGCCGGTGGGTGATGACCATTGTGGCCGCCGGTGGGTGTTGACCATTGTGGCCGCCGGTGGGTGATGACCATTGTGGCCGCCGGTGGGTGATGACCATTGTGGCCGCCGGTGGGTGATGACCATTGTGGCTGCCGGTGGGTGATGACCATTGTGGCCGCCGGTGGGTGATGACCATTGTGGCCGCCGGTGGGTGATGACCATTGTGGCCGCCGGTGGGTGATGACCATTGTGGCCGCCGGTGGGTGATGACCATTGTGGCCGCCGGTGGGTGATGACCATTGTGGCCGCCGGTGGGTGATGACCATTGTGGCCGCCGGTGGGTGATGACCATTGTGGCCGCCGGTGGGTGATGACCATTGTGGCCGCCGGTGGGTGATGACCATTGTGGCCGCCGGTGGGTGATGACCATTGTGGCCGCCGTGGGTGATGACCATTGTGGCCGCCGGTGGGTGATGACCATTGTGGCCGCCGGTGGGTGTGACCATTGTGGCCGCCGGTGGGTGATGACCATTGTGGCCGCCGGTGGGTGATGACCATTGTGGCCGCCGGTGGGTGATGACCATTGTGGCCGCCGGTGGGTGATGACCATTGTGGGCCGCGGTGGGTGATGACCATTGTGGCCGCCGGTGGGTGATGACCATTGTGGCCGCCGGTGGGTGATGACCATTGTGGCCGCCGGTGGGTGATGACCATTGTGGCCGCCGGTGGGTGATGACCATTGTGGCCGCCGGTGGGTGATGACCATTGTGGCCGCCGGTGGGTGATGACCATTGTGGCCCGCGGTGGGTGATGACCATTGTGGCCGCCGGTGGGTGATGACCATTGTGGCCGCCGGTGGGTGATGACCATTGTGGCCGCCGGTGGGTGATGACCATTGTGGCCGCCGGTGGGTGATGACCATTGTGGCCGCCGGTGGGTGTGGACCATTGTGGCCGCCGGTGGGTGATGACCATTGTGGCCGCCGGTGGGTGATGACCATTGTGGCCGCCGGTGGGTGATGACCATTGTGGCCGCCGGTGGGTGATGACCATTGTGGCCGCCGGTGGGTGATGACCATTGTGGCCGCCGGTGGGTGATGACCATTGTGGCCGCCGGTGGGTGATGACCATTGTGGCCGCCGGTGGGTGATGACCATTGTGGCCGCCGGTGGGTGATGACCATTGTGGGCCGCCGGTGGGTGATGACCATTGTGGCCGCCGGTGGGTGATGACCATTGTGGCCGCCGGTGGGTGATGACCATTGTGGCCGCCGGTGGGTGATGACCATTGTGGCCGCCGGTGGGTGATGACCATTGTGGCCGCCGGTGGGTGATGACCATTGTGGCCGCCGGTGGGTGATGACCATTGTGGCCGCCGGTGGGTGATGACCATTGTGGCCGCCGGTGGGTGATGACCATTGTGGCCGCCGGTGGGTGATGACCATTGTGGCCGCCGGTGGGTGATGACCATTGTGGCCGCCGGTGGGTGATGACCATTGTGGCCGCCGGTGGGTGATGACCATTGTGGCCGCCGGTGGGTGATGACCATTGTGGCCGCCGGTGGGTGATGACCATTGTGCCGCCGGTGGGTGATGACCATTGTGGCCGCCGGTGGGTGATGACCATTGTGGCCGCCGGGGTGATGACCATTGTGGCCGCCGGTGGGTGATGACCATTGTGGCCGCCGGTGGGTGATGACCATTGTGGCCGCCGGTGGGTGATGACCCATTGTGGCCGCCGGTGGGTGATGACCATTGTGGCCGCCGGTGGGTGTGACCATTGTGGCCGCCGGTGGGTGTGATCCATTGTGGCCGCCGGTGGGTGATGACCATTGTGGCCGCCGGTGGGTGATGACCATTGTGGCCGCCGGTGGGTGATGAACCATTGTGGCCGCCGGTGGGTGTGATCATGTGGCCGCCGGTGGGTGATGACCATTGTGGCCGCCGGTGGTGATGACCATTGTGGCCGCCGGTGGGTGTGACCATTGTGGCCGCCGGTGGGTGATGACCATTGTGGCCGCCGGTGGGTGATGACCATTGTGGCCGCCGGTGGGTGATGACCATTGTGGCCGCCGGTGGGTGATGACCATTGTGGCCGCCGGTGGGTGATGACCATTGTGGCTGCCGGTGGGTGATGACCATGTGGCTGCCGGTGGGTGATGACCATTGTGGCTGCCGGTGGGTGATGACCATTGTGGCCGCCGGTGGGTGATGACCATTGTGGCTGCCGGTGGGTGATGACCATTGTGGCCGCCGGTGGGTGATGACCATTGTGGCCGCCGGTGGGTGTGACCATTGTGGCCGCCGGTGGGTGTGACCATTGTGGCCGCCGGTGGGTGATGCAACTCTGACTACAACACTTAACTCTTCCTCTTCCAAAACATTCTTTGAAGTATCCTTTGGAGAGTTCCTCTTAATTTATTGTTCTGTCCTCTTGTTCTCTCGCTAGTTGATGGGGACAGTTAGTCAACATTGTCAATTGTTCTCTCTCCAAGACTTTCTTTTCTCCCACCAGAAGTGTTGGGGAAATGGAGGGGTGTTGAAGAGTGGATGTGTTGAGGGAAGGGTGTTGGGGGATATAAAGGAGTGTTGGGGATATATAGGGATCTTGGGGGAATATAAAAAGGTGTTGAGGGATATAAAGGGGTGTTCGGGAATAGATGGAGAGTTATCAAGAAATTAGATGGAGGTAGGTAGTATGGTGATAGGTGTGGTGACAGGTATGAAGGTGTGATAGGTGTGGAGACAGGTATGGAGGTGGTGACAGGTATAGACGTGTGGTGACAGGTGTAAAGGTGTGGTGACAGGTGTGGGAGTGTTGTGACAGGTGTAGAGGTGTGATAGGTGTGGAGACAGGTATGGAGGTGGTGACAAGTATATAGGTGTGGTGACAGGTATGAAGGTGTGATAGGTGTGGAGACAGGTATGGAGGTAGTGACAGGTATAGAAGTGTGGTGACAGGTGTAAAGGTGTGGTGACAGGTGTGGAGGTGTGGTGACAGGTGTGGAGGTGTGGTGATAGGTGTGTTGTGACAGGTGTGGAGGTGTGGTGATAGGTGTGTTGTGACAGGTGTGGAGGTGTGTTGTGACAGGTGTGGAGGTGTGGTGATAGGTGTGTTGTGACAGGTGTGGAGGTGTGGTGATAGGTGTGTTGTGACAGGTGTGGAGGTGTGACAGGTGATGTTGATTATGTCACAACAATAGTCAGGCTGGTCTGGCAGGCGACAGGCAAGTTTGGCCTCAAAGATGACCAACCCTTGACACCAGTCAAAGGTATGCCATTGGTATGCTGGTGCTTCAAGCCAGGTATGTCAGATATACTGGTGTTTCAGATCAGGTATATCAGGGATATACTGGTGTTTCAAGCCAGGTATATCCGGGATATACTGGTGTTTCAGGCCAGGTATATCAGGGATATACTGGTGTTTCAAACCAGGTATATCAGGGATATACTGGTGTTTCACGCCAGGTATATCAGGGAGATACTGGTGTTTCAGGCCAGGTATATCAGGGATATACTGGTGTTTCAGGACAGGTATATCAGGGATATACAGGTGTTTCAAGCCAGGTATATCAGGGATATACTGGTGTTTCAGGCCAGGTATATCAGAGATATACTGGTGTTTCAGGCCAGGTATATCAGGGATATACTGGTGTTTCAGGCCAGGTATATCAGGGATATACTGGTGTTTCAGGCCAGGGATATCAGGGATATACTGGTTTCAGGCCAGGTATATCAGGGATATACTGGTGTTTCAGGCCAGGTATATCAGGGATACACTGGTATTTCAGGCCAGGTATATCAGGGATACACTGGTGTTTCAGGCCAGGTATATCAGGGATATACTGGTGTTTCAGGCCAGGTATATCAGGAATATACTGGTGTTTCAAGCCAGGTATATCAGGGATATACTGGTGTTTCAGGCCAGGTATATCAGGGATATACTGGTGTTTCAGGCCAGGTATATCAGGGATATACTGGTGTTTTAGGCCAGGTATATCGGATATACTGGTGTTTCAGGACAGGTATATCAGGGATATACTGGTGTTTCAGGCCAGGTATATCAGGATAATACTGGTGTTTCAGGCCAGGTATATCAGGGATATACTGGTGTTTCAGGCCAGGTATATCAGGGATATACTGGTGTTTCAGGCTAGGTATATCAGGGATATACTGGTGTTTCAGGCCAGGTATATCAGGGATATACTGGTGTTTCAGGCCAGGTATATCAGGGATATACTGGGTTTCAGGCCAGGTATATCAGGATATATGGTGTTTCAGGCCAGGTATATCAGGATATACTGGTGTTTCAGGCCAGGTATATCAGGGATATACTGGTGTTTCAGGCCAGGTATAATCAGGGATATACTGGTGTTTCAGGCCAGGTAATCAGGGATATACTGGTGTTTCAGGCCAGGTATATCAGGGATATACTGGTGTTTCAGGCCAGGTATATCAGGGATATACTGGTGTTTCAGGCCAGGTATATCAGGGATATACTGGTGTTTCAGGCCAGGTATATCAGGGATATACTGGTGTTTCAGGCAGGTATATCAGGGATATACTGGTGTTTCAGGCCAGGTATATCAGGGATATACGGTGTTTCAGGCTAGGTATATCAGGGATATACTGGTGTTTCAGGCCAGGTATATCAGGGATATACTGGTGTTTCAGGCCAGGTATATCAGGGATATACTGGTGTTTCAGGCCAGGTATATCAGGGATATACTGGTGTTTCAGGCCAGGGTGATGGAGTTACTTAACTACTAGTAAAGTGTTGTCATTCCCTCATTACTGGATCACTTAACAGCCATAATGAGGGGAAATAGGTCGACTTTATGGGTTAATAATACTGTTTATTCTGGCAGTTGTGTGCTCACCTTCCAGCATTTGAGAGGAGGGGGTCGAGTCTCAGTTGCTGGTCCCGCCTCCAAGGTTACTTGGACCTTATTGGTTTCCGAATACTTGGGATTGATCTAGTCTTGACGCGGTGTTTGGAGTTTGCTCCACCACTTCCTTATTCAGCTCACTTCCTCATTCAGCTCGCTATGCTCACGCTTAGTAAGGTTACATGTGAGGTCACATCTCTTCTTTATAAGTCTTGTCTTATTATTTTTGTTGTTCTTTAATGTGAGAAATCATGAAAGCGCTTGGATTACAATTTTTCACTGTGACTGTATTACATATCTGTTTATCTAATAAATAAACAAACATTTACACACACACACACACACACACACACACACACACACACACACACACACACATACATAACCTTACTCTAGAAGACGGGCAGTGGAACCAAGTTTCACTTCCAGTCAGTCTAGGAGGCATTGGTGTCAGCAAGTCATCACAGATTACACTACCTGCTTTTCTGTCCTCATGCGTTGCATCCTGAGGGCTTGTAGCAGCGATTCTCCCTGAACATCTTAGGGACAAGATTGAAGTCCAGGACCAAAAGTTCATTGACGGAGCCATGATCTGGGATAATCTAACTGGCTCTGAAACCAGACCTGCTGCCCCCAACAACTACAAACAGTCGCACTGGGATAGCCCAATAGTGGAGAAAATAGCCTCAGCAATGCTTCAGCGTGTGTCAGGGAAGGATAGAGCCCGCTTCCTGGCACTGAGAGCTCCTCATGCAGGGGACTTTCTGTTGGCTGTTCCCAACTCCAGCCTTGGCACACGCCTCGACCCACAGACCATCCGCATTGGTGTTGCCCTTCGACTTGCCGCCCCTGTTCTCGCCGAAGACAGGTGTATTTGTGGCAGTGAAGCAGCAAACCGATTCGGGTACCATGGTATTGTGTGCCGTAAATCCGAGGGAAAGATTGCAAGACATGAGGTTAATAACATTATCAAGAGGAGCCTCACAATAGCCGGATGCCCAGCAGTAAGGGAGCCACCTCAGCTATGCAGATCTGATGGCAGCCAGAAGCGTCCAGATGGTATCACCCTTCAAGTCTGGACAGACGGTAAGCAGGTGGTGTGAGACTACACATGTGCATCTACCTTGGCTGATACCTATCTCCAGTACACCAGGGAGGAAGGAGGGGCAGCCGCCAGCTTTAGGGAGTCCCAAAAGTCTAGAAATTTTGGAGAACTTGCCCATCATTATATGTTTGTTCCCATAGGCTCAGAGACCGTTGGCTCATGTGGAAAGAGTGCATCTAAGTTCCTTAAGGAGCTAGGCAAAAGACTCGTCAGGGTAACTAGGGATCCCAGGGCAGCAAGTTTTCTGTTCCAGCGACTCTGTGCGACTGTTCAGAGGGGCAGTCCTGCTGTATTTTGGGGACACGCACCAGCTCTGAGGAGCTGGATGAGATTTTCGCATTATAATCAGTGACAAACACGTAACAATATGTACTAGACATGTATCTCTCACATCTCATGTACTGTATATGCCATCTTTATATCAACAATGTATCTCTTAAACCTTTCGTACCATATTATGTAATAAAATATACCTATTTGTAAAAAAGAATGAAAAGATGGGATTGTAGGGGAAGTGGTATATTCAAACGGCTTCAGGAAGAAATCCAAATATCCTTCCTTGAAGCCTTTTTATCCACTTCCCCGAGGCTATGGGTCCCTCAATTTACACCAGAGGTGGACCCGTATATATATTTATATATATATATATATATATATAATATATATATATATATATATATATATATATATATATATATATATATATATATGTGTGTATGTCGTGCCGAATATGTAAAACTGGTCAGTTAGCAAGAACTCATTTAAAATTAAGTCCTTTCTGAAATTTTCTCTTATACGTTTAAAGATATTTTTTTTCATTAATGTTAATGTAAAAATATTTAATTTTGCACCAAAAGAATCTTAGAAAACTTACCTAACCTTATTATAACAAGAGCAATTTATTTCAGCCTAACTCAACTAAATATATTTTAGATTTTTTACAGTAATTTAATACTAAACAAACACAGTGAAATATATTTTTTTCGTTAGGGTCAGAATGATTTTGGCGAAATTATTGCATACACAAATTTTCACTTGTCCTATTTGGCAAGATGAACCTTGCTATTTAAGCCAAGATCGCAAGTTCTGCCTATTCGGCACGACATGTATATATATATATATATATATATATATATATATATATATATATATATATATATATATATATATATATATATATATATATATATATATATATATTAGTCTAACAATTTGCATATAGGCGAAATTACTAACAAATATTATGTCTAAGCCCACAACAGGGTCCGAACCTGCGTACTCTGCATGAAGGTTCACAGTACTGTTTGCACTGTGTACTTATATACAAAGTGCGCGGTAAAAGATCAATAGTCATAAAGAAAAATATAGCTTTACGCTTAAGTTATTCAGTTTTCCCCACTATTATCCAAGGGAACCCATGATTGTAAATACTTAAATAAAAATATATAATTGGCAGTGGTAAACTGCACAAATGTTTACACCTGCAAGTCCACACTAACTTACATACCAGTGTTCACCAACGGAAGTGTCCACATTTCTTCACCAGCTGCTCCCACATACCACACAGACGACCAAGACGTCTAGATGAAGAATTAGAGACGTATGCAACATCTGGGTATCTTTATTTGTAGACGTATCGCCAACCAGTGGCTTTATCAATACAAGCACGTAATGCGAAGAATGTACAACTATTTATAATAGATGAGGTAGTCAGTCCCTCAGCCTTAAAGATGGTGAGCAGCAGCCTAGTGTGGAAGAATCTGAAGCACAGGCATAAGCTTGGCGCTTCTGTGCTTCAAATTCTTCCAGACTACGCTGCTGCTCACCAGCTTCAAGGCTGAGGGACTGACTACCTCATCTATTATAAATAGTTCAACATTCTTCAGATTGTCCTTATATTGATAAAGTCACTGGATGGCGAAAACGTCTACAAATAAAGATACCCAGATGTTGCACACGTATCTAATTCTTCATACTGTCGGCATTGTATACCATTCATGTAGAGCATGATTCCTCGTTCTTAACAGTACTGTACATACCACAGCAGTCATGATGGTCCTGCTGAAGACCACAACGTGACACAACGCCTTCCTGCTGTCTGGACACTTGCTGAGTCACTTCCTGTTGTACCTTCTCTACACTTTCTGTTGTACCTTCTCTTCACTCTCTGTTGAACCTTCTCTACACTCCTTGCTGTACCTTCTCTACACTCCTTGTACCCTCTCTACACTCTCTGTTGAACCTTCTCTACACTCCTTGTTGTACCTTCTCTACACTCCTTGTACCCTCTCTACACTCTCTGTTGTACCTTCTCTACACTCCTTGTACCTTCTCTACACTCTCTGTTGTACCTTCTCTACACTCTCTGTTGTACCTTCTCTACACTCCTTGTTGTACCTTCTCTACACTCTCTGTTGTACCTTCTCTACACTCTCTGTTGAACCTTCTCTACACTCCTTGTTGTACCTTCTCTACACTCCTTGTACCCTCTCTACACTCTCTGTTGAACCTTCTCTACACTCCTTGTTGTACCTTCTCTACACTCCTTGTACCCTCTCTACACTCTCTGTTGTACCTTCTCTACACTCCTTGTACCTTCTCTACACTCTCTGTTGTACCTTCTCTACATTCCCTGTTGTACCTTCTCTACACTCCTTGTTGTACCTTCTCTACACTCTCTGTTGTACCTTCTCTACATTCCCTGTTGTACCTTCTCTACACTCTCTGTTGTACCTTCTCTACACTCCTTGTTGTACCTTCTCTACACTCTCTGTTGTACCTTCTCTACATTCCCTTTTGTACCTTCTTTACACTCTCTGTTGTACCTTCTCTATACTCCTTGTTGTACCTTCTCTACACTCTCTGTTGTACCTTCTCTATACTCCTTGTTGTACCTTCTCTACACTCTCTGTTGTACCTTCTCTACACTCTCTGTTGTACCTTCTCTATACTCCTTGTTGTACCTTCTCTACACTCCTTGTACCCTCTCTACACTCTCTGTTGTACCTTCTCTACACTCCTTGTACCTTCTCTACACTCTCTGTTGTACCTTCTCTACACTCTGTTGTACCTTCTCTACACTCTCTGTTGTACCTTCTCTACACTCCTTGTTGTACCTTCTCTACACTCTCTGTTGTACCTTCTCTACACTCCTTGTTGTACCTTCTCTACACTCTCTGTTGTACCTTCTCTACACTCTCTGTTGTACCTTATCTACATTCCCTTTTGTACCTTCTCTACACTCTCTGTTGTACCTCTCTACACTCTCTGTTGTACCTTCTCTACACTCTCTGTTGTACCTTCTCTACACTCCTTGTTGTACCTTCTCTACACTCTCTGTTGTACCTTCTCTACACTCTCTGTTGTACCTTATCTACATTCCCTTTTGTACCTTCTCTACACTCTCTGTTGTACCTTCTCTACACTCTCTGTTGTACCTTCTCTACACTCTCTGTTGTACCTTCTCTACACTCCTTGTTGTACCTTCTCTACACTCTCTGTTGTACCTTCTCTACACTCTCTGTTGTACCTTCTCTACACTCTCTGTTGTACCTTATCTACATTCCCTTTTGTACCTTCTCTACACTTTCTGTTGTATCTCCTCTACACTTTGTTGTACCTTCTCTACAATCCCTGTTGTACCTTCTCTACACTTTGTTGTACCTTCTCTACAATCCCTGTTGTACCTTCTCTACAATCCCTGTTGTACCTTCTCCACATTCCCTGTTGTACTTCTCTACATTCCCTGTTGTACCTTCTCTACATTCCCTGTTGTACCTTCTCTACACTCCCTGTTGTACCTTCTCTACACTCCCTGTTGTGCCTTCTCTACATTCCCTGTTGTACCTTCTCTACATTCCCTGTTGTACCTTCTCTACACTGTTGTACCTTCTCTACACTGTTGTACCTTCTCTACACTCTGTTGTACCTTCTCTACACTCCCTGTTGTACCTTCTCTCCACTCTGTTGTACCTTCTCTACACTCCCTGTTGTACCTTCTCTCCACTCCCTTTTGTACCTTCCCCTCGTTCCTCTCTTCTACATCCTAGTCTTATATTTTTTTAATAAATTCTTAATATTGACCATCAACCTCATCAGGATAATTTTCAGCAATTGCAATATATAAAAACTTAACTCTGCTAGAATGATCGAAATATATTTAAGATTTGAAAAAATAGAAAAAGATTTTAATCCTTAAGTATTACACTATTTCTACATACTGGCGACTTTGTTTGATCCTGACCTGTCGTACAACAATCATAGTAACCTGCCGGGGTATTTTTTTCATCCCATATTCCCCTCACTTGACTAGACCTGTACAGCTCTCATGAAAGTCCCTAAATTCGCATAGCTATATTAATTTCCAATGACGTGTCGGATTATAACATTCTCAGGTTGTTTATAGAACAGTTTTGATATGAAAAGTATACTCTTGCGATTCCTACACGCATCAGTAAGGCAGGTTTACCAGATGTAAACAACGTATCTTGATAAATTAGACACAAGTGCAACTCTTGGGTATCTTTATTGAGGAAACGTTTCGCCACACACTGGCTTCATCAGTCCATACAAAGGAGAATCTTGAAGATAAGCTTCTTCTCAGCACGTATGCCGTATTCTATTCAAGATTGATGGACTGACCACATCGACTCAAGGTTGAGGGACTGATTACCTCATTCTCCTCCTGTTCTTCAAGATTCTCCTTTGTATGGACTGATGAAGCCACTGTGTGGCGAAACGTTTCCTCAATAAAGATACCCAAGAGTTGCACTTGTGTCTAATTTATCAACATGTCGGTTCTCTGAACCATTCATCTACAACGTATCTTAACCAAACAACACAGAAGCTTGACTACTACAGTGAATTGGGCCCAGATTCTCCCTGTAAATATATTTAACTATCTAATTATTTTGTTATAATTTAATAAACACTTTCTACTATGTTATTCTACTTTAAAATCTTTTTAAATCGAGTTTTTTTGTACAGAGTGAGTTTTTTTTATCAAAAATAAATAGTTGTCTCTCTTGTTGTAAATGTCATGATGCCGGGCCATTAAACTTTTTGTTTTCCGTTTGCCTAGTAGCGCAAAATGTCAGGGAAAACGCAATTTGAAGTAAATGATGACGATTTTTTGAGGGGATGACCCAACCACAGTGTCCAGGTTTGTGCAAGGTGTGTAACGATGGTGACTTGCTGCTACTGCTACCTGCTGCTGGTGCTGCCTGTTGCTACCTACTGCTGGTGCTGCCTGTTGCTACCTACTGCTGGTGCTGCCTGTTGCTACCTACTGCTGGTGCTGCCTGTTGCTACCTACTGCTGGTGCTGCCTGTTGCTACCTACTGCTGGTGCTGCCTGTTGCTACCTACTGCTGGTGCTGCCTGTTGCTACCTACTGCTGGTGCTGCCTGTTGCTACCTACTGCTGGTGCTGCCTGTTGCTACCTACTGCTGGTGCTGCCTGTTGCTACCTACTGCTGGTGCTGCCTGTTGCTACCTACTGCTGGTGCTGCCTGCTACTGCCTGCTCCGCTGCTAGTGCTAATTTTAGTTTTGCTGCTACCTGCCACTACTGTTGCCTAGTTCTGTTGGTGTTGGTGTTGCTACTGATAGTGTTGGTCTTGCTGTTGATAGTGTTGGTCTTGCTGTTGATAGTGTTGGTCTTGCTGCGGCTGCTGCTGTTGTACCCTCGTTCTCGCCTTGAATATTGTTGTGACCACAACGTTGTTTGACCTTTGGTATAGAAGATGCATAATACAAAACGAGGATACAGACAACATTTCGCACAAGATTGTGTAAAACAATGTTGTGCATTGTTCCGTGTCGTTATATCCTCACTTCTCCACTTACTGTTGAACCTGTGAGCGAGAGTTTACCTACAACCGGAGCTCGGTCCTGTGCCTGGCTAACATATTCTGGCCTGATTAGCCAGGATCATGTTCAGTCTTTGTTGATGATTTTTCGGAGGCTAATATTCACACTGGTTGTCAAAATTTTGGCAAATGTGGAGCTGAGTGACTTCTGTTTGCTCTTACTTGTGGATTATTATATAAATTTTCCAATATTAGACTGTGCAGTGGACATGATAGTCATATTTTGAGCCATTAGTGAAAACGATTTTTGATGACACCCAAAAAAAAAAAACGAACCTAGGACAGGATTGTTCATAAAACAGTTCCTGATTTAAACAGGAAAATTGGTCTACAAATAGCCGGAGTACAAGAAATAGAATTGTTGAGACTAATTGCATGTGCAAGAAACAAATATTGCAATAACTGAAACCTGGTTCATTCTGAAGAATAGCGACATGCTTGCTGAAGTCCACATGCAAGGCTATAAATTATTTCACACTGATAGAGTGAACAGGAAGAAAGGGCGAAGTTTTTAGGTAAAATTTTAAGTGTTGCATCAAACCCGATGTAAAGGTGGAAGGAACACACACGGAATCTGTTGGACTGCAGTTCCTTGAAGAGCAAGAAAAGGTAATATTGAAAATGGTATAAAATACTGACATGTGCAACAGTTCGGTATCTTTATTGTTGAAACATTTCGCCTACACAGTAGGCTTCTTCAGTCAGATACAGAGGTGTAGTAGTGAGGTAATGATGATGCAATCAGTCCAACCCTGAAGACACAGTATTAAGGTTGATGTACTGATTACATCATTACTTTGTAACTACACCTACCGTCTCTGTATTTGAAGAAGTCTACTGTGTAGACCAGAGGTTGGCCAACTTTTTTTAGGTATTACCCCAAAACAAATTTGTGTACAGGGAAATTTCCCACTAGACTTGAATCCTCATCCGTTTTACATTATTGCCAACTTAAGAAATGGTCCCTATAAATTAGATTTTTTATTTTATTAAAATAAAAATTGAAAAAATATGACTTTCATAATTTGCCTCGCTTATTAAAATATTTTTTGTGCAAATTTTATTTTTGTTTTTGTTTTTTGAGCCTTCATTACCCACTAGATTTTAATTTTTACCCCATTTAGGGGTAATTTACCCCGGTTCCCCGACATAGGCACTGTAGGTGAAACGTTTCAATAATCAAGATACCCAACTATTGGACATGTTGGAGATTAAAACACATGCGCAACAGTTGGGTATCTTGACTGACGAAACGTTCCGCCTACACAGTAGGCTTCTTCAGTCAAATACAAAGAAAGCAGTAGAAATGAAATAAGGACTCCCTTCTCATGCTTCAACTTCATATCGCTCCAGACCATAAGGGCTGAACTTTTCTCCAGGCTGAAGGACTGACACATCAAATACTTTTTCTCCAAGGTTGATGGACTGACTTCATCATTATTTCATTTCTACTGTTCCCTCTATGCTTGACTGGAGAAGCCTAATGTGTAGGCGAAACATTTCAGCAATAAAGATACTCAACTGTTTCACATGTATCTTACTCATCATGAAAAGGTAATCTTAGATGTACTATTAGGTGTTCACGGTGAACTTCTTTGGTACAAATTTGTTCATGCATCTGGAAACGGAAATATAGTTTAAATGGAAGATTTTAACGCTAGCCAAATAGATTAGAGTAATTTGACAGGTAATTAAGGAGAGTCTAGCGATCTTTTTAAATGGTCCAGGACTGTTTTTTAATAGCACTTTGTGTCAAAACCTACTATAGGAAATAACTTTGTGGATCTGGTTCTGGCAAAGAAGGATTTTCTGACAGTGATAAGGAAATGTGTAGAATTTTTAACACATACTTCCTCTCAGTTTTTACACAGGAGGATACCAGCGATATTCCAGTAATGATAAATTATGTAGAACAGGACGATAATAAACTGTGCACTATTAGGGTCACAAGTGACATGGTCCTTAGGCAAATAGATAAATTAAAACCTAACAAAATCCCCAGGCCCTGATGAACTGTATGCAAGGGTTCTAAAGGAATGTAAAGAGGAGCTTAGCACACCTTTGGCTAATCTTTTCAACATATCACTACAAGATTGAGACACTTATGCAGCATAAGTCCCAGATTTTCGCTTAGCAGATTACGATGGGCTTAGAGAACACTTATCATCTGTTGACTGGGGTAACGAAGAGAGCTATCAATATGACAGTTTTCTGAACACAATACATGCTGCTCAAAGAACGTTTATCCCTTATAAGGAAATTAGATCAAATAGAAATGACCCAAAATGGATGAATAATAGGCTGAAATATCTACTAGGGCATAAGAAAGGAATTTATAGGCGTATCAAAAGAGGCGAGGGTCATCTTATGAATCAGTATATTGACATTAAGAGGGACATTAAAAAGGGGATAAGAAAAGCTAAAAGGGACTATGAAATTAAAGTTGCTAGGGATCTAAAACTAACCCAAAAAGTTTTTTCCAGGTATATAGAACAAAAGTCAGAGATAAGATAGGTCCCCTTAAAAATAACTATGGGCATCTTACTGACAAAGAGAATGAAATGTGCTCGATTTTAAATAATTATTTTCTCTCGTCGTTTTTACACAGGAAGACACTAATAATATTCCGGTAATTAATTTTATAGTGGATCAGAAGAAGATAAATTATGTAACATCACAGTCACTAGTGAAATGGTTGTGAAGCGATAGACCGACTGAAGCAAAATAAGTCACCGGGTCCTGATGAGGTTTTTTTTAAGGGTTCTTAAGAATGCAAAAAAGGAAGTCTGTGAACCATTAACTAATATTTTAATTTATCTCTTTAAACAGGTGTAGTGTCTGATATGTGGAAGATGGCGAATGTAATTCCTATTTTTAAAACAGGGGACAAGTCGTTACCGTCAAATTACCGCCCAATAAGCCTGACCTCAATTGTAGGCAAATTACTAGAGTCAATTATAGCTGAGATTATAAGAAGCCATCTCGATAAAGCATAGCCTGATTAATGATACTCAGCATGGATTCACAAGAGGCCGGTCTTGTCTAACTAATTTATTAACTTTCTTCAGTAAAGCTTTTGAGGCTGTTGACCATGATAAAGAATTTGATATTATTTACTTAGATTTTAGTAAGGCATTTGATAGAGTTCCGCACCAAAGACTGTTGAAGAAAGTAAGCAGCTCATGGCATTGGGGAAGGGTGCTCTCGTGGATCGAGTCATGGCTCACAGACAGGAAGCAGAGAGTGTCCATAAATGGGGTTAAATCCGAGTGGGATCAGTTACAAGTGGCGTTCCACAGGGATCAGTCTTGGCCCGTTGTTGTTTATAATATATATCAATGATCTTGATGAAGGAATTACTAGTGATATGAGCAAATTCGCTGATGACACGAAGATAGGTAGGATAATTGATTCAAACGTAGATGTTAGGGAACTTCAGGAGGATTTAGACAAACTTTACTCTTGGTCAGAAAAGTGGCAGATGCAGTTCAATGTAGATAAATGCAAGGTTCTGAAGCTCGGGAGTGTCCAAAACCCTAGCACTTATAAGTTAAATAATGTAGAACTTAGCCATACAGATTGCGAAAAGGACTTGGGGGTTATGTAAGCAGCAACCTTAAACCAAGACAGCAATGCCTAAGCGTACGTAATAAGGCAAATAGATTACTGGGATTATATCAAGAAGTGTAAGCAACAGAAGTCCAGAGGTCATACTGCAGCTTATACATCATTAGTTAAGGCCTCACCTAGATTATGCAGCTCAATTCTGGTCTCCATATTACAGAATGGACATAAATTCGTTAGAAAACATTCAGCGTAGGATGACTAAATTAATACATAGCATTAGAAATCTTCCTTATGAAGAAAGATTGAAGACTCTTAAGTTACATTCACTTGTTAGACGAAGAATGAGGGGAGACCTGATCGAAGTGTATAAGTGGAAGATAGGTATTAATAAAGGGGATATTAACAAGGTCTTGAGGATATCTCTCCAAGAGAGAACCCGCAGTAATGGATTTAAATTAGATAAGTTTAGATTTAGAAAGGACATAGGAAAGTATTGGTTTGGAAATAGGGTAGTTGATGAGTGGAACAGTCTACCTAGTTGGGTTATTGAGGCTAGGACTTTGGGTAGTTTCAAATTTAGGTTGGATAAGTACATGAGTGGGAGGGGTTGGATTTGAGAGGGGCTTGCACATCGGAGCATGTTTCTTGGGTGGCATTGAAAATTGGGTTGGTCAAATGTTTGTTAGTGGGATGAATTGTAAAGGACCTGCCTAGTATGGGCCAACAGGCCTGCTGCAGTGTTCCTCTTTTCTTATGTTCTTATGTTCTTATATGGGAATCTTTATTCAGGAAACGTTTCGCCACACAGTGGCTTCATCATTGGACTGATGAAGCCACTGTGTGGCGAAACGTTTCCTGAATAAAGATTCCCATATGCTGCATAAGTGTCTCAATCTTCAACTTGTCGGTTTTTCAAACCATTCATCACATATCACTACAAACTGGCATGGTGCCAGATAAGTGGAAAATGGCAAATGTGATACCTATTTTCAAAACAGGTGACAGGTCCTTAGCTTCGAACTATAGACCAATAAGCCTAACCTCCATAGTGGGAAAATTTATGGAATCAATAATTGCCGAGGCAGTTCGTAGCCACCTTGAAAAGCATAAATTAATCAACGAATCTCAGCATGGTTTTACAAAGGGGCGTTCCTGCCTTACGAATTTATTAACTTTTTTCACTGAGGTATTTGAGGAGGTAGATCATGGTAATGAATATGATATTGTGTAATGGACTTCAGTAAGCGCTTTTGACAGGGTCCACATCAGAGGACTATTGAGGAAAATTAAAGCACATGGAATAGGAGGAGAATTTTTTTTCCTGGAAGAGGCATGGTTGACAAATAGGAGCAGAGAGTTTGCATAAATGGGGAGAAATCAGAGTGGGGAAGTGTCACGAGCGGTGTTCCACAGGGTCAGTGTTGGGCCCCCTGCTGTTCACAATCTACATAAACGACATAGATGAGGGCATAAAGAGCGACATCGGCAAGTTTGCCGATGACACCAAAATAGCCGTCAAATTCATTCTGACGAGGACATTGAGCACTCCAGGAAGATTTGAATAGACTGATGCAGTGGTCGGAGAAGTGGCAGATGCAGTTTAATATAGACAAATGCAAAGTTCTAAATGTTGGACAGGACAATACCATGCCACATATAAACTAAATGTAGATCTTAATATTACGGATTGCGAAAAAAGATTTAGGAGTTCTGGTTAGCAGTAATCAGAAACCAAGACAACAGTGCATAAGTGTTCGCAATAAAGCTAATAGAATCCTTGGCTTCATATCAAGAAGCATAATAATAAGAGTCCTCAGGTTGTTCTTCAACTCTATACATCCTTGGTTAGGCCTCATTTAGATTATGCTGCACAGTTTTGGTCACCGTATTACAGAATGGATATAAATTCTCTGGAAAATGTACAAAGGAGGATGACAAGTTGATCCCATGTATCAGAAACCTTCCCTATGAGGATAGACTAAGGGCCCTGAAACTGCACTCTCTAGAAAGACGTAGAATTAGGGGGATATGATTGAGGTGTATAAATGGAAGACAGGAATAAATAAAGGGGATGTAAATAGTGTGCTGAAAATATCTAGCCTAGACAGGACTCGCAGCAATGGTTTTTAAGTTGGAAAAATTCAGATTCAGGAAGGATATAGGAAAGTACTGGTTTGGTAATAGAGTTGTGGATGAGTGGAACAAACTCCCAAGTACCGTTATAGAGGCCAGAACATTGTGTAGCTTTAAAAATAGGTTGGATAAATACATGAGTAGATGTGGGTGGGTGTGAGTTAGACCTGATAGCTTGTGCTACCAGGTCGGTTGCCGTGTTCCTCCCTTAAGTCAATGTGACCTGACCTGACTAGGTTGGGTGCATTGGCTTAAGCCGGTAGGAGACTTGGACCTGCCTCGCATGGGCCAGTAGGCCTTCTGCAGTGTTCCTTCGTTCTTATGTTCTTATGATGAGGGTAGTGAAGAGCTTGGAGAAAAGGATCACAAATCACGTAGTTTAAATACCTTAATAACGATAACAGAGTTAAGCTCCCCAATTTTCGCGCTGCAGATTATATGGCGCTTTAGGAATAATTGAGAAGTGTGGAATAGGGTATCCTGAGTATGAACTACCGTGAGGGAAACTGGATAGAAGGTAATAATATTAACTAATATGGCATTTTCCAAAGCATAATGCAGTCTGGTCAAGCTGCATATATTCCTAAAACAGTAGACGCGAACATCTCTTGGGCGAAGTGAGAGGCATTTAGAGGCGAATCAAAAATAGGTGAGTGTCACCTTGTTTATCAGTGTATTCAGATAAGAGAGAAGTTAAAAAAAACAGGACCAAGGAAAGCTAAAAGAGAATATGAAGTTGAGGTTTCGAGGGAATCAAAGACCACTGCTAAGGGTTTCTTTTAGGTATAAATCTGAAGAATACCTGAAGGACGTTTTCGGGTGTCAGTGCCCCGCGGCCCGCTCCTAAATTAGGCTTTCTGCAAATGAAAACCCGATCAACCAGGCTGTTACTGCTGGCCGCACGTAGTCCAGCGTACGAATCACAGCGCGGCTCGTCAAGCACTGTTAGTGACAAAGAAATATATACCATTTTTAACGCTTTCTACCCTCCCCCCGTTCCACTTTTTTTTATACAAGAGGATGTAGACGAAATCCCAGAAAATTTGCGTTAAAGGAGAGAAATCGGAATGGGAACCTGTTACGAGCGGTGTGCCACACGGGTCAGTGTTGGGACTCCTTGTTCGCAGTATACATAAAAGGCATTGATGGGGGAATAAATAGTGACATGATTAAATTCGCCAGTGACACTAAAATAGGCCGTCAAATAATTTCTGATGTGGACAGTAGAAGGCTACAGGATGTCCTGGATAGCTTGGTGTTGTGGTCGGGGAAGTGACAGATGTAGTTGAGTGCAGACAAGTGTAAGGTTCTAATCCGAGGATGAAGAAATAACTATGGCACATACATGCTAAACACTATATCTTTGTCAGATTGAATGCGAGAAAGATCTAGGAGTTCTGGTTGGCTTCATATTAAGAAGTAAATAGTAGTAAGGTTATATTTCAATCTTATATATCTTTAGTTAGACCTCATTTAGATTATGCTACTCAGTTTTGGTCTCCATAGTATAGGATGGATATAAAAACGCTCGAAAATGTACAGTGAATGATGAAGTTGATTCCACATTAGAAACCTTTCACGTGGACATAGTTCTGAAGGCACTGAACTTGCACTCTTTGGTAAAGCGTAGAATTAAGACATGTAATTGAAATATACGAGTGGAAAACAGGAAAAGTTAAAGGGGATATAAACAGTGTGCTGAAAATATCTAACCAAGACTCGCAGCAGTGAGTTCAAGTTGGAAAAATTTAGATTTAGAAAGAATATAGAAAAGTTCTTTGGTTGTAGATGTGTGGAACAAACTCCAGAGTAGCGTCGTCTTGGTTAGCTTTAAATATAAGTTGGACGGGTAAATGAATGGTTCTGAGGTGGATAGTGAATTTTACCTGCTTAGCATGGGTCAGTAGGCCTGCCGCAGTGCTTCTTCCTTCTTAATGGTCTCATGTTCTAAGCTACTTTATCAGTATAGGTTATGTTGGGTTACTTTTCTTTACAAAACGTCCCCATAAGCTCAAAATAAAGGTTCGTCGCACATACTGTGCCACTCACTGTTAGAGAATTTACATAAAAACAGGTCATCAAAACTGTATTTACCTGAATTTCTTTTGATGAATGTTTGGTGCCAGGGAAGTAGTGAATTTTCCCTGTATGGGTGTGTATTACGTTGTATGAGTGTTGCAGTTTGTGAGGTGTGTGTGTTTGTGTGTGTGTGTGTGTGTGTGTGTGTGTGTGTGTGTGTGTGTGTGTGTGTGTGTGTGTGTGTGTGTGTGTGTGTGTGTGTGTGTGTGTGAGGGCAGGGAGAGTGCACTAACACTAACTTTATATCACTACCGCCAGAGTTTACCAGGAACTTCAGCAACACATCCAGGCGACGCTGCCACCACTCTCACCACAAGATGAATCATCACCTCCAACATCACCATCACCACCACCAATACCACCACTCCCGCCACACCACCACAACTACCACCCACCACACCTGCCCCTACAAGCACCACCACCACAGTTACCTCCACTACATCTCCCTCCCAGACCAACAGTACCTCACCATCCTCCTCGCCCTCCCCGGGTGCCGCCACTTCCCCCACCACTTCCCCAGCACCACCCCCAGCAGTCACTTCCCCATCATTTCCAACAACCTACCTCACCACCTCATCTCCCATCATCTCCGCCTTGGCTTCCCCCACAGCCGCCGCGAACAGCTCCCTCACTCCCGCCCACCACTTCACTACCAAAGCCAATGCTACCACTACGATCAAAGCCACCACTTCCTCCACGCTCCTGGTATAAACCAACAGTGCCACCTCAACCGACATCATCAGCTAGAACTCACACCGCCATCAGCAGGTGATGATGCCTCCTCTCTCTCCCTCCACCCACCCATCCTTCCTCAAGCTGACATTCTTGTGCATCCCCCCGCCCTGCCTTCAGCTACGCCGACCCCCCTCCCCACACAGTAGCAGATAAATTCCCCCTCACACCCTCCAGGAAGAGCTAGATACTAACTAGCCTCCGTGTGAAAGCAGACCTTATGAGCAGTCTGTATTTATTGTCAAGAATACCCCCACCTTCCTTGCAGTAGTGGCAGCTTGGTGTGGTAGTTTCCGTCACATTGCCCTACCTACCACCCTCTCTTCTTCACTGTGCCTGGGTGTGCCACACACCCTACACTAGAATCTAGAGGTAGCTGCTTAGTACAGACTGCATGTATGGCGGCCTGACATGCAGCCCATCACCCCTCCTTTCATCCCTCCCTCCCCTCCCTCCTTTCCCTCCCTTCCTCCTTCCCTCCTACCCACCACATGTTGATGGTGTCTACTTTAGTTCCTTGTAAACTGTCACAGACCACTTGATCTCAAGGTGGGCGTGGACAAGCCACCATGAATTAGTTTCCCAGGACACTTGTGAAAACCCGGCTCTTTGTACGTACGTGCGTGCGCGCGTGTGTGTTTGTGTGTGTACGTCAATTAGTGTGCCAACAGACGGCTGATGACCCAGCAGCGCCTTGATTTGATTTTTTTTTTTGTAGGGTCTTTTACCCCCTTCCTTCCCAACGACACACCAAGAAGGTCGCTTTTTGGCTCTCAACACCACCCCCTTCTTCCACCACCGCTACCACCACCGCAGTTACAACCACCACCACCACCACCAGGAAATGTCTTACTCTTCCTCGTATGCTCGAGTAGTATTTTCTCATAGGTGTTGCTCCTCCTGCATGAACACGTGTGTGTGGGCGGCTCCCAGTGCTCCCACACACTCCTGGGTCCCTCCTCCTCCATGGTCCAGCTTACCGCGACGAAGCATTCAGTGTTGTCAAGTAGTTAGAAAGAGTGGGTCTCTTGGCTCCTGTAATGTTGCTGTTGTGTTTATTTGTTATTGTACGTTCTTATGTATATAAAAATATTTTTTTGTGAAATATATTTCTTGAAGACGTAAGCTGCTGGCATCACCCTGGCGCCATGTACGACGACAATATGTATTTTTTCACTTAATATGTACTTTTTATTTAATTGAATACGCATCTTTTTTGGTTCATTCAATATATATCTTTCCGTTTTATCCTAAAACTGTTTTATACTTACAGATATATTCAGGTAAAGTAGTTTATCTTACATTTACAGTGCGATGTAGAGAGCAGATTTGTTGAGGAATAACTAATAATAACTAATGATTCAGTTTTATTACAGGTCAGTAAACCTCCAGAGAGACAGTGACTGTTGGTGTTGACTTTTGTTTCAGGTAGGGTTTTGGTGGGGCATCATGTAGGGTTGGTGGGGCATCATGTAGGGTTGGTGGGGCATCATGTAGGGTTGGTGAGGGCATCAATGTATTGTGGTTGGTGGGGCATCATGTAGGGTTGGTGGGGCATCATGTAGGGTTGGTGGGGCATCATGTAGGGTTGGTGAGGCATCATGTAGGGTTGGTGGGGCATCATGTAGGGTTGGTGGGGCATCATGTAGGGTTGGTGGGGCATCATGTAGGGTTGTCAGCCAGTTTCTGTTTTAATCTTGCAGGAAGGAAGTGTTCATGTTGAAATCAATATGTAAAAATTAGTCATTAGAAATTTAAAGAAAACTTTTAGAAAAATGCTTCTGAGCAGGACTAGAAGGGATGACTGGGAGAGGCACGGAGTGGGGTGGGAGGGGGAGTGGGAGGTGGATGAGAAGGGGAGATAGATGATTGGGAGGGAGTGGGAGATGGATGGGAAAAGGGTGAGTTGCAGAGAGTTTGATAGGAAGGAAGAGAGGGAGAAGTGGATGAGATGATCTGAAAAATTGGGAAATCATATCCTTTGCAAACAAAAAAGTAAAAAGGATTCAAGTGTTTGGATGGAGGTTGGACTAGACCTGAGAGGACAGGACCACGGAGGAAGACACAAGAAACTCAGCCAAATCATCTAAGGAAAGAGGAGGACCAAATAATGTAATGGTCATGTCATACAAGATAATGTAGATGGACCACGAGGACTTTTTGGAAAATATTTTTCAGTTTCATGGAAGCAAATTTTGAAGGAAGTTAGATGAAGAGGTAGTGGAAGCAAACACTGGACACGATGTTAAGAGATGTAATTGTGCTTGGGAGACCAGGTATTATTAAAATGCAAGTTGATGGTAGCTACGAGAGGTCGACGCGAGCTGAGAATCAAGACCTGTAAACACATCTATGTTAGTACCACCACTGTAAACATATAGGTTAGTACCACCACTGTAAACACAGGCAAGAGCAGAGGGGAATTTGAAAGAGAGCTTTCCGAGTAACAAAATAGGAAGATACAAAGAGATGAGTCTCATGGGATTGCAAATGTTATATCCACTAAGTTGTATCACATAAGGAGAAACAGTGAAGAGGAAAAAGTGGCAATAATGATTACAAATATGTAAAAATTTTAAGAAATTGGAAGAAGATTGGAAGAAAGATGAGCTAGTGAGAGTATAGGCAATGAGGTTGAAGAGGTATGGGATAGGTTTAAGAATGTCGTGTTAGATTGTTCAGCAGAAGTGTGTGGTTACAGGAAAGTGGGTGCGGGAGGGAAGAGCGATTGGTGGAACGATGAGGTAAGAGAGAAAAGTTAGCAGATGAGAGGTTTTTCCAAAGTAGAAGTGATGTAAGGAGGAAGGAGTATATATAGAGAAAGAGAGATGTTAAGAGAGTGGTGAAAGAATGTAAAAGGAGAGTAAATGAGAGAGTGGGTGAGATGCTATCAACGAATTTTGCTGAGAATAAGAAAAAGTTTTGGAGTGAATTAAGTCTAGAGAACGAATGGATTTGACAGTTAAAAATAGGAGAGAAGAGTTATTAGATGGAGAGTTGGAGGTATCGGGAAGATGAAGGGAATATTTTGAGGAACTGTTAAATGTTGATGAAGATAGTGAAGCTGTTATTTCGTGCATTGGGCATGGAGGTATAACATCTTGTAGGAGTAAGGAAGAGCCAGTTGTGAATGTGGGGGAGGTGCGTGAGGCAGTGAGTAGAATGAAAGCGGGTAAAGCAGATAGGAATGGTGAGGTAAAGACAGAAATGTTAAAAGCAGGTAGGGATATAGTTTTAGAATAGTTGGTAAGGTACCTAGGGATTGGCAGAGAGCATGCATAGTTCTTTTGTATAAAGACAAAGGTGACAAAAGAGTGTGTAAAAATTTTAGGGGAATATGCCTGTTGAGTATACCTGGTAAAGTGTATGGTAGTTATTATTGAAAGAATTAAGAGTAAGGCAGAGAACATGATTGCAGATGAACAAGGAGGCTTTGGGAAGGGTAGGGGGTGTGTAGACCAAGTGTTTACAGTGAAGCATATAGATAAGAGTAAAGATTTTTTTGTTGCATATATGGATTTGGAAAATGTATATGATAGGATGGATAGGAGAGGAATGGGGCAGATGTTGTGAATGTATGGAATAGGTGGTAGGTCACTGAAAGCAGTTAAGAAATTTTACGAGGATAGCGAGGCTCGGGTTAGTGTATGTGGGAGAGAGGGAGATTATTTCCCAGTAAAAGTAGGCCTTAGACAGGGATGGGTGATGTCACCATTGTTCAATATATTTATCGCTGGGGTTGTAAGAGAAGTGAACGCTTGGGTGTTGGCTGAGGTGTAGGATCAAGAGATAAAGAATCTAATACAAAGTGGTTGTCACAGTTGCTTTTTGCTGATGACACTGTGCTTTTGAGAGATTCTGAAGAGAAGTTGCAGAGGTTAGTGAACAAGTTTGGATGGGTAAGTAAAAGAAGGAAATTAAATGCGAATGTAGGAAAGAACAAGGTGATGAGGATAAAATTTGGTAATGAAAAATTGGATATCAGACTGAAGGGAGGGAGTATGGAGGAAGTGAATGTATGCAAATATTTGGGAGTGGACTTGTCAGCAGATGAGTTTATGAAAGAGAAGGTGTATCATAGAATTGATGAGGGAAATAGGCGATTGGAGCAGTGAGTAGTCTGTGGAGACACAGAAAGTTATCGATGGAAGTAAAGAGGGGAATGTATGAGAGTATAGTGGTACCAACGCTCTTATATGGGTGTGAAGCATGGGGGGTGACTGCTGCAGCGAGGAGGCTGGAAGTAGTAGAGATGTGTCTGAGGACAATATGCGGTGTAAATATAATGCAGAGAATCCGTATTTTATTCCTCTGTCAGAGGGCAAAGGAGGGGTTGTTGAGGTGGTTCAGACATTGAGAGGATGGAAGGCATATTAATCTGTAGTGGAAAGAAGTCGGGGTAGGAGTCGTCCTAGGAAAGGTTGGAGAGGGGGTAAAGGAGGTCTTGTGTGCGAGGGACTTGGACTTCCAGCAAGCATGCGTGAGCGTGTTGGGAGCGAGTGGAGGCGAATGGTTTTTTTTGACTTGACGTGATGCCGGAGTGTGAGCAAAGTAACATTTATGAAGGGATTCGGGGAAACCGGTTAGCCGGACTTGAGTCCTGGAGGTGGGAAGTACATTGCCTGCGATCTGAAGGAGGGGTGTCGATATGTTGTAGTTTTTGAACTAGTGTAAGCGCGCGTCTGGGAAGACAGTGATGGAGTGAATGATTAAAGTATTTCTTCTTTTTCGGGTCACCCAGCCTTGGTGGGAAACGGCCGATATGCTAATGAAATATAATATTTAAGAAATGATCAATCACTACAGTGGAGACGTGAGGCTGCTGCTGCTGCTGCTTCTGTTGCTTACAGAGACAGAAGTAAAGAGAATAACTGGGAGGCCCCTTTTGGTGAGGGGCTCTTGATCCAAGGAACTAGACTTAGCCTTAACTTCCTTAGATTGAACCTAAATGCCTCCCAGACGCTGTGTGACCCCTTCTGGCTTAGTACTTCCCGGTAATTAAAATAAACTAAAAATAAAAAAAGGGAGGTGAGACAAAATCTGGAGACAGCAAGACGAAAAACGATTAAAACAAAGACCAAATTACTGGTGATTGGACAGTTACAAAATTAATCACGAGACCTGGGAATCACGAGACCTGGGAATCACGAGACCTGGGAATCACACACTGTACTCGACTCCCGGAGACAACACTTGAAGTAAACAGTGGCCATGGTTTGTTTGCAATCGTGTCTTTACGATTTCGTGAGTCAGTGGCCAAGGTTATACAATAAGACGTTCAGAGACACCACTAGTACACTAGCAGAGGACGAACCAGACATACTGTCTCGCCTTCACTTAAATGTAGCGAACATAGAAAACTTGGTAAGGGGAGACCATTCTCAGTCAGTGATCCCATGTTGTGACTACCTTGTGTAGGCGAGAGTGCTAAGAAAAACCACACGACGCAAGAGATAATTACGCCGTGATGAAAGACGTGGGGAATGATGTTCAACTGGACGCTAAAGTGAAAAGTGAGACATTACATGAGACTTAGAGGTTACTGAAGATCTTGATAGAAAGTCGCAGACGCGTATAACCACCAAGGAAGACTGAATACAAAGCAAAGAAGAGAAGTTCTGGTTTACCGAGAAGTGTAGTGAGGTAAGATTTACAGAAAAGTGCAGTGAGGTAAGGTTTACAGAGAAGGAATATGTGCAGAAGTGAACGGAAAGTTCGGGGAGTGATCTTGACTAATGAACCAGGGAAGACACGAAGAAGGGAAGAAAGGGTGAGTAACAAAGACGAAATTAAAACATAAGTAACAATGACCTGAGCATCTAGCAGGAAGAGATGAGTGAGTGTTAGGTCAGAGTGTTGCTCCAGCTACTTGTATTTCGTGGAAAATGCGAAAATACATTTTTGTGATAATAAAGCCTAACCTAATATAATCCAACCTAACCTATTTAACTGGTCTAAGTTACGTTAGGTTGGGTTACTTTATTAAGTTATCAAAAAAAGCTGATTTCCTCTTTACATGAACTATCGATAGACTCAAATGTTACTCTGTTTAATATCGTCAACAAATCTATTTGCACAAGTAATAACTATTTTCCCCCATGATATAGGTAACATTTCAGTTGTTAAACATAAAATGTTGACAGAGCTCTGACCCGGGAATAAAATAAATGTTGACATACTGAGGTTATGTCTGGTAACAAGAGCAGTTTTCCAGGCTAAGAGCTGTTATCCTGCCTCGGCTCATGTCAGAGCTCAGGTATCCTCTCCTACTCGAGCACGAGATAAATTTCATGCGCTAGGAAACATTGACGGTAGTGACGGGAGGGCGTCGATAGCGAAGGGCTCTTTATCTGAGGAACCGGAACTGTTTTGGTCTTATATTTTAAATAGATCGAACCTGGGTATCTCCCAGCTACCCCTGGGAATTCGTTATTAATTTCGAAGATTTTTGTTTTGTGAATTCAGGTGTGTAACTTAGAACGAGTTACGGATACCTGGAGTTTACCTGGAGAGAGTTTCGGGGCTAACGTATTTTTATTAATATTGCAATGCAATGTTCTGTAACGTGACAGCATATTAGTCATGAGCTCGGTTAAGTTGATACTGGTAGCAAATGATATCAGCAAGTGGTCAGAAGATCGTATATTACGTCAGCAACTGTGTTGAGAGCGTTGACTGAATAGTGGGTTCCATTACTCCTTAAATAATACAAATTAGTCAATACCTGAGGTAGTGTAGGAAGTAAATATTGGGAGGTGGTAGAGGGGAAGAGGTGGGTACTTGCCAGTGAGTGTCTCGTGACATTATTATTCTTTATTTTTTATGCCTTGGTTCATCAGTTTATTTGGCCCAGTTTTGTATATATTTATTATTTTTGGCTGGTGACGAGACTGTCTCGTCCCCTGAGAGACTCAAGTGTTTAGACTCCATATTTTCCCTTGTCTGCATGTTTACTCATTCTCGCATTTATTTGTTCCTCTGTAAGCGACGATATTCATGCCTATCCGCCAGATTCATCAAGACCACGGTGTTGAATACCTTCATCTAGGATGAGGGACTGACTAGCCAATGGTTGGCGAAACATCTTTAGAATAACGACACCCAGGTGTTGCACATGTGTTATTCATCAGCAACTTGCAACAGGGAAAGGCTACCTGGCTAGGAATTTTAATAATGTCGCTAGGGGAAGGGGAATCGACACTTCTTTAACATTTGAATAACAGTTATTTCCAAATTCTTTGTTTATCTCACACTGAAGTATATTGAAATGCATAGTGAGAGAATTATGAGGTATTGTTTACACTTGTTGTGTGATACGTTACTGAATACTCAGGAATACATGTATGCTTAACAGGTATATTAGTACCCCTATACGAACTCTCATTAAGATCACAGAGTTCAGGACTGATCAAGTCAGCAGTCGCCGTTGTCGTGGTCCTCCATAGGGCCATTGGCTACCCCACTTTCAGGTGCTTATAAACATGGTCTTGTAGCGCCCTCACCTTAGTGTCGGCAACACTAAACCCAGACAGTGTTAGAGGTGTTTTTTACCTTGACGAATAAACTAACACCACACGACCGGTAGTGACATCTAAGAAGTTGCTGATTTTTGTTGGCTAAGCCACAGACACTTAACTCATCCCACAAGATGGTATGAAAATAATCGAATTGACAGATGTCGATCTTGTTAACGTCTAAAGTCTGGGAAACCCGGTTTAGTTCATGTTGTTGCCGCCAGGCTGCTAATGGATACCACTCCCACGAAATTGACTTCGATTCATTCATTAATCATTCTGTTATATCTGTGCCTGACTTCAGATACATATTACAAACACATTATGGAGTCAGGATTAATTAGGCGTGATAGGTAATGTATTGGAGCTAATCTGTCAAGTTTGGACGTATGTGCACGCTGAGTGCAGGCAGGTGTACTCACCTAGTTGTGTGTGTGTGTAGGTGTAGATTCTGAGGTTTGACTAATAAGATTCGATATGGCTGATTCTAAGTGTAATCTGTTTTGAAGGTCACTTTTTCCGATGATTAGTTTTGCCTTTGGTGAGTTCACAAGATGATTGTGTAGTTGTGTAGAGTGCACGCATTCTTAGTGCTGTCGCTTCTGCTGGCGTTAATGCTCATCAGAAACTCGTTCTGTGGAGAACAACCGTGTGACAGCGTTTCGGTCCGTCCTGGACCGCTGTCAAGTCACAGCTGTGGCAAGAAAAGTAGAGAAGGCCTGAAGACAATACAATAGGGATGTGTTAGCTGGTGGTCCTCAGCAGGACCACTATGGCTGCTGTGTGGTGTACAGTACTGTTAAGAACGAGGAGTCCTGTTCTACGTGAATGGTATGAAGATTGAGACACTTTGAAGATTGAGACACTTATGCAGCATATGGAAATCTTTATTCAGGAAACGTTTCGCCACACAGTGGCTTCATCAGTCCAATACAAAGAGGAAGGCGTAAGGAGAGGAGGAGAATGAGGTAATCAGTCCCTCAACCTGGAGTCGATGTGTTCAGTCCATCAATCTTGTAGAATGTACAGCATAGGGCCGTAGACGTGGCTTATATACTGTAGTGAGGTGACGTGAAGCAGATATAGGCGGGGTCATAGTGGTACCATCCACTAGTCGAAGTAGGTCTTCGTCCAAAGGTTGAACAAGTGTTGAAGAATTCTTGGTATACAATACCAAGAGTATGAAGAATTAGACACGTGTGCAACATCTGGGTATCATTATTTGCAGACGTTTTTGCCATCCAGTGACTTTATCAATATAAAGACTTAATGTGAAGAAAGAACTACATACAAAAGACGAGATAGTCAGTCCCTCATCCTTGAAGTTGGTGAAGAGCAGCGTGGTCCGGAAGAATCTGAAGCACAGGCATGAAACTTGGCGCATATATAGCCCCCAAGCGTCACTGTATATGTTGGATTAGTTTGGTTCACTGTACCTGTTGCTGGATTAGTTTGGGTCACTGTACTTGCTGTTGGATTAGTTTGGGTCACTGTACTTACTGTTGGATTAGTTTGGGGCACTGTACTTGTTACTGGATTAGTTTGGGTCACTGTACTTGTTGCTGGATTAGTTTGGGGCACTGTACTTGTTGCTGGATTAGTTTGGGTCACTGTACTTGTTGCTGGATTAGTTTGGGTCACTGTACTTGTTGCTGGATTAGTTTGGGGCACTGTACATGTTGCTGGATTAGTTTGGGTCACTGTACTTGTTGCTGGATTAGTTTGGAGCACTCTACTTGTTGCTGGATTAGTTTGGGTCACTGTACTTGTTGCTGGATTAGTTTGGGTCACTGTACTTGTTGCTGGATTAGTTTGGGTCACTGTACTTGTTGCTGGATTAGTTTGGGTCACTGTACTTGTTGCTGGATTAGTTTGGGTCACTGTACTTGTTGCTGGATTAGTTTGGGGCACTGTACTTGTTGCTGGATTAGTCTGAGTCACTGAATTTGTTATTTATGAGTCAGTTCATTGTTGCATTTGTTTAGGGCGGTGCCTGTGTTGGGAGGATACAATAAATCAACAAGGGTAGAGGCAAGAGATAGAGGTACGAAGTAGAGGTAGAGGTTAGTGATAAAGGGGTGTATGTCAATCCCCTGAACGTAATAATGGTTGCAAGATTGAGCAAGGTGAGTGGTCTTGGTCACAGGTAATGTGGATATGACGGAGGTAGTGTGCAGTGTCTCTCTTATTGGTCACCAAGGTCGCTGTAATGACACAAAGGTGTTAGAGAGAGAGAGAGAGAGAGAGAGAGAGAGAGAGAGAGAGAGAGAGAGAGAGAGAGAGAGAGAGAGAGAGAGAGAGAGAGATCAAACAAGAAAGGAAAGAGGCAGGATATGGGTGAAGAGCAAAGAGTGGGAAGAGGAATGTTAAAAGTAAAAGAGAGAAAAAAGGATAATAGGGGAGATACCAGAGGGTGCCGAAAAGTGGCGAAGGAGAGAGGAGAGAGAGAGAGGAAAAGAGGGAGGAAAGGGGAGAGGGAGAGAAAATAATTCAATAATTCCCTGACGGGCAAGTGTTGGGAATAATTCATTACACGATTTTATTTTAATCAAATTATTGTCAGAATTCTCGTATACCACGACAAACTAATTGTTTTATTTTGAGTAATTTATGAGAATAACTGCTGTATAATTTGTGAGAATAACTGCCGTATAATTTACGAGAATAACTGCCGTATAATTCTACTTCTGTCGTTGATAATTTATGAGGATATTTACCATAGGATAAATTTCAGTGGGCGTATTATTATGTTCGATTTGTAGGCTGTATTTCTGGCGACTACTGGCAATTATTGTGTTTACAAGAACCATAGGTCCCTCCTAGCTGGGTCCTGGTGAAGGGCTCTTCGTCCAAGGAATTGAAAGCAGCTCTCCCTCCCCACCCCACCACCTTGGATCAAATCTGGTTACCTCCCATTCCTCAGGCGCTGTGTGCGGTTGGGGGTAATGAACCAGTGGATAGGATAATGAGTCAGTGGATAGGAAGAGTCAGTGGATAGGATAATGAGTCAGTGGATAGGATAATGAGTCAATGGATCGTTTCTAAATGTGACTTTGTTTTTTGCAGCATCAGTTTGAGCAGCTTAGACTCTGACGCAGAGGAAGCTTTCTACGATGCTGAAGACAGCACCAACACTCAGGGTGAGTACACTGAGCACTCCATCAGCACGTAGGGCGAGTACCTCTGTACAGCACCAACACTCAGGGTGAGTACACTGAGCACTCCATCAGCACGTAGGGCGAGTACCTTGTACAGCACCAACACTCAGGGTGAGTACAGTGAGCACTCCATCAGCACGTAGGGCGAGTACCTTGTACAGCACCAACACTCAGGGTGAGTACAGTGAGCACTCCAGCACCCAGGGTGAGCACTCCAGCACCCAGGGTGAGCACTCCAGCACCCAGGGTGAGCACTCCAGCACCCAGGGTGAGCACTCCAGCACCCAGGGTGAGCACTCCAGCACCCAGGGTGAGCACTCCAGCACCCAGGGTGAGCACTCCAGCACCCAGGGTGAGCACACTAGGGTAAAACATTAGCACTCACTATATATACCTTCCACCCACTCACCAACTAGTCCAGGGATTCCCGAACTGGGGTACATCTACCCCAGGGTTCACCTACCCCAGGGTTCACCTACCCCAGAAGTACATCTACTTCAGGGGTACGCG